>CAJQUN010000152.1:0-600000 GCA_907163345.1 Haberlea rhodopensis | reverse complement strand
ATTTTAGGATCAAATATCATTCAGAATTAAGAGTTAATAGTTAATATTGAATGAAAAGACTACTGTTCGAGGAAAAGGGAAACATTCGGCAGACAGTTCGATAATATAATAGCATTTAGATCTTAGAAGTTTGTGCTTGTGGCTTTTGTTATGATTTCCAACCAGGCAAAAATTTGTGTTTCCATGATTTAGTTTTCTTTTATTTAGGATTAAGGATCTCATTACTCGAATTTTCGAAGAGTTTATAAACCCTAATCTTTAATTAAAAAAATTATCAAACTTAGTTTTTGACTAGAAAAGATAATAATCATTATTAACATGTAAATAACTAGTAAAAAATAATTAGACAATAATAAAATATGTTTTTGTTAGTGACAAATTTTTTGTCTTAAACTCTAAATCAAAAATCCATTTCTTGAGATAAAACTAATTTCTTAACCTAATAATACTTGAAAGAGAGATATATCTCCATTTAGAAAATGATTTTCAAATTAATCTTGAAAAACCCACGAAGTAGCTCTGATTCAGAGAAATTAAATCCGAATCCGATTATAATTTGTTTGAGTGGTACGTAGTTAGGTAGTGAGACACATTCATTTGGGTATCCCATTTTCACACACGAACCAAGCCTACAATAAGATTGCCTCATGCACTAAATTACCTACACTAAATTACTTAAGGTTGTGTTTAGATTGAGGGATTTGATTTGGATGAAAAGATTTGATTTGGAAAGGGAGATCTGAAATGATATCCATCTTCGGAGTATTTCAAATCCATTTGGAAGCATATATCTCTTCTGGACAGGCATACAATTGTAATGCCAGTTAGGTTTAGCCTCTCGAGTTGCCTGACCAATAGACTTATGTCCATTATTGGACTTATGTACTGGTTTAGCCTTCTCTACTGGCTTGACATAACCAATACCTTTATGTGATGCACGTTCCTTACCGAGTATTGGCTTGACAAGTTGATAAGTGCATAATTGCACTTATATTTATTCTCTTTTCTTATACTTTTATTTTGGTATTCGAGCAGAATTACATCTTTTGTTGTTGTTTTTGATATTTTGTAGGAATCCAAGGAATTAAGCATTTTATTATTAAAACATGATCAAAAGTGCATAAATATAACAAGGACTCGACAACACACAATAGATAATATTTTGGAGATACAATATCAGATTTCACGTGAAGATACTATTATGGGATTGAGGAATATAGCATTATAAGGGAAGAACATATTATTTTATTGACAATTCAATCCAAGATTATATTCTATTATAATATAATATAATATAATATATATACACATAAGGGATATACACGAACAAGAAAAGGAAAGAAAAGGGAGATTTGGTGATAATTGAAATAAGGGAGAGAGCAGTACACAAGAGGGGGAATTCACGTAAAGGATTTTACGTAAAGGGAAGACAATCACGTATATTGCGGAAGAGATTTAGAGAGGTAAACAGGAGAGCAGATTTATATAAAGGAAAAAGGGGACGTAACATACGGAAGTGAACTAATTCACTTCACGTAAAGGGTGAGGAGATTCAGTAGACGTACATAAAGGAGAAGACGTGAGAGGGGACTTCACGGATATAAAGATTTTGACGCATAGATTCACACGGAGATTTTTAGAGGGATATAGACGAACAGAGAAAGAGAGGGGAAGAGGCGAGAGCAAAGGAAGCAATTCGCATAAGTGAAGAGAAGAGGCAGACGAGCAGTAGACTAACGTGAAAGGGGACAGATCAATTCGAGGCGGCGCGCTTACACCGAAGGGTAGAGATTTTGACAACGGAGAAGACGATGGCGGCTATCATCCAATTCGTTTGATTATCTCTTCTTTTATGTTTATGATGATTAAATACATGTCTATGTGTTTATTTAATTTCATGAACTAATTTATTATTCTAGAGTTAGACAAATCTTGACTTGAACCTATGTTGTTGATTATTGATTGAATATTATTTGGTTTTTCGTTTGGTTTATTTGTGATTCCTGATTTGAATGCTTTTCAATTAATTGATCATTAGTTGATTCGTTATATTTATTTAGAATCTATCACTCGAGAGAGGGGGTTTTGAATATGACCGTAGGAATTTACATCGTTGGAAGTTTATATAGTCGAGAGACATATAACTCCAACGAAGCCATATAACGAATCTTGCGCTGTTGAAATTGTTTAATAATTTATCTTAAGTGGACACATCAAGGTGATTATTGAATGATTATTTATATTTAACACTCGAGAGACCTTGATTATTGAATGATTATTTATATTTAACACTCGAGAGAGGTAATAGAATAACATATGATTCGTGGTTAATAAATTAGAAGAACACGACATAGTGGATAGTTGAGTGAAGTCGAACCTCTAGAATCCGTTCTCATTGATTTTCTCCACTTAAATTCTTCATATTGCTAATTTATTTTATTTTAGTAGATTAGTTTAATAATTATGCTATCGATTGTCTAAATAAAGTCGAGACTATTCTAATTACAGTACTTGGTATAACGTAATTTTCAATCCTTGTGGGTTCGACATCCGTACTTTAATTTTCATATACTAAAACTTGATACCGTACACTTGCGGTACGTTTTACACGCATCAAGTTTTTGGCGCCGTTGCCGGGGATTGATATAATTTTGTATACTGATACTGTTGCCAAGTAGTCTTGATTTTAATTTAGAATTTTATTTTTTGTTTTAATTTTATTTTTATGATGTTTTTCTTGTGAGGTACTTAGAGATGTTTCATCAGCAAGTTTCCACAAGCTTTGCCCAACAACCGTGTGAACCATTCTATGCAGCTTGGGAGAGATTCAACCACGACTTTTCAAACTACGCTCCTCTTCAATTTTTCTACAGTGGATTGGATGCAGACACACAAAAATGGGTATTTAATGGAGCTTTGACAACTGGTAGTCTCATATATTGTAGAGATGATGACAGGGTGCACCTGTTTAACGATATGACAAATTTCGACTACAAGTGGCATTGTGATCCTTCACTGCAGGGTTGGAGTCACCAATATCCACCAGAGCATCATTACCCTCATTTTACACACCAATCATTCAAGTATCAAGCAGAGGATGAGTATAGTTCTGATAAAGTCTCTCAGTTGGAGGATATTGTGCGCAAATTCGGGGCATCATCTGAACCAAAGATCGAAAATCACACCAACTCCAGAAGTAGCATTGAGCAGCAGATAGAGACATTTTTAGCGAGATGCAAAGAGGTTGAGATGAGATATACTAATCAAGGGGTGACAAATCAGGTGTGGTCACATGATGATGATCACTCAATCAACCAAGTTTGGGAGAGTGATCATACACATGCGGAAGATTCAAGGGAATATGAGCATCTTCTAGTGGTTGAGCCTACTGTGGAAAAGTTATCTGATGAATTCCCGTGTCAAGATGAGCCTAGCGTGATGCACGTTCCTTACCGAGTATTGGCTTGACAAGTTCCATCTCCAACTCACTTGGTTCATATATTGTGTTGGATCTAACAAAGTTCATTGTTTGAAACTTTTTTTCGCCAGACACACTTGAGATCCTGTGCTAGAAGCTTTATTGTCATGGTTGATATAGCCTATGCCAGCAAATTGCCAGCAAGCCTAATCGACTCTAGTATTTCATCTTTTCTAGAGGTTGATGTGTTCCATACACGAACCAAATTTATAAGTTTCTGGTGTGCACATTTAACTTCGTAATTTTCCTTCTCGGGTAAACTTACTTTTTCCCTTAAGCATTCAAGCTCCCTTGATTGTTCACGATCAATTTTAATGTCCCGCTGTTCGGTTGGGCTAGTATTCGGCGGTCTTGTAGTTCTCGAAGGACTCATACAACAGTTGATACTCATTTATCATGTCCTGCAATGCATTTGTGAGTTCAACATGTGTAAATTCAGAAATGTTAGAATCAGTTACCTCACTTTCATCATTTGACATGAAAAGTGGACTACTTCATCTTCACTTTCACCTGAAGAGCTTGAATATTCTTCTGATTCTGATTCTGAATCAGCCCACTTGCTTTTGTTTCCTCAGCAACAAGTACTTTTTGGTCTCTATCTCTTCTGGGTGATCTTTTCTTCTCTTTAGACTTCCTGCAGTCCTTGGAAGTTCTCTTTTGATCACCCTTCTTTGGTTTTGTACATTCAGCGATAAAATGTCCCGGTTTATGACAGTTGAAGCAGGCACGATCATCTTCTTCTGATATGTTCTTGAAGTCCCGCTTCCTTGGGCAAGACTGATATGTCTTCTGGATTTTCTTCATGAACTTGCCAAATTTCTTGACAAACATCGACATTGCATTATTACACATTTGTTCAGGAATCATCTCTGTTGCAGTGGACAGGAACTCTGATGCAGCAAGGGCTTTCGTTGGTTGACTGGTACTTGGTTCATCGTCAACTCGAATGCCTAATTCAAACTCGTACGCCTTTAAATCAGCAAAATGATCGTGCAGATCGATCTTGTTTAAACCTTTGGATTCTCTCATGGCTATGGTCTTCACATCTCATTCTCTTGGAAGACCCCTCATGACTTCTAAGGTAACTTCTATGTTTTATAGATCCTTACACAGGTTGTTGAGTTCCTTGATAATTCCTGCTACTACCTCATCATATTCATTAAGAGTTTCTCTAGACATCACTTGATGTTCTCAGACTTTTATAGAGCAACGGTAAGCTTATTCTCTTTCATTTGCTCATTTCCTTCACACAGTCGTGTTCTCTTTTTCCCAGATGTCTTTTGCATTAGGACACATTTTGATTTTATTGATGTTCTTGTCCAATGTTTTGAACAAGATATCATTGGCGACGTTATCCAAGTTTGCCCTTTCCTTATCAACCATTTGTCCAATATGCCCTTTCCTTTTCAACCATTTGGGGTTCACCACTGGAAATAACCACTGTTGTGTTGACTTTAATGGTCGTCATTGGTCCGTCAGTGATGGCATACCACATATCATCATCCTGATCACTTAGATGTATTGGAATATGCTCTAAAGATCATTCATTAGATGATTGTTTTTGGCAAACATTGTATTATGATATTTCATTAATGGCATTTCATTATTATATCTTATATTCATTGTCTGTGTATTATGAATTTATATATAAGAATGTCCTTAGAATAATATGTATTATTATTAAATAGTCTCTAGTGAAGTATTATCAAGAACTAGGATAATAATGATACATAGAGACTAATATATGTTGATTGATGACTTCAGTCATGGATATGAGATATCAAATCAATATATGGGTACATGTTAGAGAACTATATACTGGACCGGCCCACCATGAGAATGCTACATGGATTGTTATATGAAAGTCATAAGTTATTTTCATAGTGATAATTATGTATGTGGTCCTTACGACTTGAAAACACCAGAGATCTCAACATAAGAAGTTATATATCTTGATATTGTCAAACGCTATCTATAATAGGGTGAGCTATAAAGATAATCATTGGATGTATTATGAATTATACAGAGGAATGTTGAGTGATCAATATAGGATTTGTCCCTTCCATATAATGGGAGTGATGTTTTGGGCCCTTGATCGAGTGAGACTAAATGTACATGGCCATGCTCGAATGAGTCCATATGTGATATTGAGGTCATTTGTTTAATCTAGTCTACTCGGGGATCAAGAAATAAAAGATTGAACTATACGAGTATGACATATTACATGACTCGTTTTCAATCTAAACACCTAGGACAAATGGATTAAATTACATGGTGAATATTATCACAGACAATAGATAATGTCGAGTCAATGACATTCTTGTAACTTGGGAAACCTTAATGTGTTGATGCAGCTTATTGCTTATGAAATAAAATAAGATTTCATGCCACTGCCAATGTTGCAAGATCGTAACGGGTCGTACAAAAGATTAATTTAATAAAGGGAGAATAAATAATATGATGAATTAAATAAATTAGGAAGATTCCTAATAGAAGAATATATATATATATATATATATATATATATATATATATATATATATATATATATATATATACATACATATATTATGATGGGCCTAGGGTTTTGGGCTGGTTGGGATACCAGCTGTCCCAAACCCTAGGAGTTGAACGATCATAAACGCCTATATATATTGGCATAGGGTTTCTGATATATACATCAGCCGTCACATAAACGCTACAAAGCCAACTTTCTTTCAGTTGAATTTTCGAGTCTAGCACCGTGAATCAACATTCCTTTTGGCGATTTGATCGTGTGGATAATGTAGAGATAGAACATGGACGTTTTGTTCGTGACTCGTGGACATATCACATCGGCAGTCTGCTCTAAACACGCTACAAATGTATAAACTCTTAACACCAAATGGATTCACTTTGTATAAATACGGGTGGAATCCGAATTTTTTCCACTGCGTGCTTGTATCGGATTCCTTACAAGATGTGTTTGCATCCGAATTCTCCAGTCATCATATTCATCCTTTTTGAACATCAGAATCGTGATGAATGAGGCCATCAGTTCTTAGTATTCTCACAATTGAGAAGACTTTTCTCTGATATGACTTGTTAAGATCGGGGTAGTGTTTAGAAGGGAGGATTGAATAAACACTAAACTCAGTTTCTCAATTCTTTGAATTACAGCAGCTGTTAAATACTGCAGTAGGATCTCAATTGATAGCAAATCAGTAGACAACTAAAAATAGTCGGAAGGTGTCTACTGGACTCCTGAGGTTAGAACTGATCGGTAGATGTTAAGAAATAGAAGGATAAAGTGCTGAAAGTAAATGACACATGATATGTTTCTGGAAGTTCAAAGCACAACGCTTCTACGTCTCTCCTTCTTTGTTTGCAGGAAGGTTACACTAGAAGACTTTGGTTTACACTTTACAACATACAACCTTCTTAGGCACCACACAGATTTTCCTAAACTCCTAGAAATACCATAATCACAATTTGTTACAACGTGATTTTACAACACTTAATCAAGATATAAAACTTTTGACCTTCGAGTGTTCGTGAGCAGTAGACTTTGATCTTCAAGATCTCAATGTCGCTTTGTAGTGCTCTGCAAAACTTCAGAATATTGCAATATGCATTTTTAATGTTTTGCTTGTATTTGAATGAATTTAATTCAGATTTTCATAGTGTTGAAACCTTTCTTCATTCTTCTCTTCGACATATTTATAGACTTGAAAGTCTAACGACAACTAGGCTTCAAATGGAAAGAATCGCGTAAAATCAGCTTCCTGATTTTCATCCAAATTCCTTTTGTCTTCTTTCCATTCTTGTAAATCAACGGCTAGTTCATTCTGACGAGATTAGTGGCGCTGATATGGTAGTGTGACGCTCTGTTGTACTTTTGTCGGAATGAATATGCTCGCATTTTGTCCTTTTGTCGTATACGTCTGTTGTCTTCTCCTTGAATGTTTGTCTACTGGACAAAAGACGGCTGATGTCTTTTTCCATCATCTGATGGTCACTCATTAGTTACATAGTCCGCTGGACTGATCAACTAATGTCTTCTTCATCGTCTGCGGTATCTCCTAAGGATTTGCACAGTGGACTAAGATACTCTTGTTCCAATAGGATTTGCACAGTGGTCTAAGATACTCTTGTTCCAATAGACGTTTATTCTATGCATCCGGTAGATGATAACTTCTACTCTGTGTTCCTGGTAGATGATATTGTTTACTCTTTGGACCCGCTAGATGATATCTCTTAGTCTTTGGACCGGTAGATAATATCTCTTAGTCTTTGGGCCCGATAGATGATATCTTCTACTCTTTGTACCTGATAGACCTTTGTAGAATCAATCAACGGTCTTTTCATCAATAAGCTTCTTCAATACAGTATACACTTCAAGACGTTTGTTATCAACAAAACTTAGAAATATTTTTCCAACAGAGATCGAGTTATAAAAATGAGGTATTTATTGAAAAAAATAAAAATAAAGTTAATAATAAACTAATAATAAATTACTTCTTGCCTTTTTTGGTTTAAATTATTTATTGAACTTTATATTAAGTTTAGCCAATAAGTCATTTTCGATTGCTAGAACTGCTAATCCATTTAATCGATCTTGAGACACAGTTGTCCGTTTTATAATCTCTATTTTGACAAACTTCTTTCTGCAAATACAACCGTAAGTTGTAGGATAAATAATATTCTATATGCTTTAAAACAATTGGGAAAACAATCAAGCTCTTTTGGCATTTGGATGAAAAGATTTGATTTGGAGGAAATGATTCGTTGATGGATTTGAAATGACATGTGATTAGTTATCATTTCAAATCTTCTCAAAATGCAAAGGAAAATATATTAAGACAAGGAGGAGGAATTTTTGATAGGATTATTGATCCAAAGAGAAGCAAAAAAAACAAGGAAAAAACTAGAAACATTCAACCACGAGAAGCTGGAAGCAGAGGAATAAGAAGAATTCCAAGACATTTGATAGACTACATCATACATAACAAATAATTGTACAAGCATGGTTTAAGTAATGAACTTTGATGTATTAGTTAGTAGAAGTCATTAGTCAAGTTTACTACTATGGGTATAAATAGCTACATGTACAACTCATATATTCATTCAACTAATAATCAATAAAATATATGCTTCTTTCTCAAATGCTCTCTTCCCAATCCCCCAATTCTTAGAAGATTGATAGATCTTGAATCCACTCTCTATCTAATTTGAAATACATGCTTCAATTCTTTACCCAAACAAAAATGATGAATTTGAGCAAGGAATTTGAAATCCGCTCATTTCAAATCTCTTAATACGAACACAACCATTGAATTTAGTATTTTAATTGAGTATTTAGTTTCTACATTTGCAATTTCTTTTAAGATTGTTAACTCCGAAAATAAATATAAACCATCAACATCAAAATGCATACAATGTTTAAGAAATTTTCAAGGCCATGATTTTTTTTTTTCCAAAATAACAATTAATATATAAATTTTTTTGTTTCAAAATATCTGTCGTGACCAAATAAAACCAAATATATATTATCATATTTGAATATAATTCATTACAAGTGATGTAACTTTTTTCGAGAGTGAGAGAATGGGAATGATGTGATTTAGTAAAAACATTATGGAATATTAATTAATTAAATATGGATGTAATTTTTTTAGATCATCAACCCTATAATTAATAAATCTAGGGCTATGAATTGGGCTCCTAAAGCAAATGTTTTAATAGTTTAACGGTTAAGCTGCCCTTGTGGTTTCGAAAAAATCTCTTAAGTTAACTTTACTAATAAACATTTATTTCTAATAAGATTTCACTGATTAAAATACATTTCTAATCAATCCTTTAATATAATCAGTATTTGCAATCCATTAATTTATTCTTTAATCATTAAATTAAGTATATTATTCTCAAAAAGGAATTGTTGGATATCAGGTTTTGATAAATATCTACTAAGCAGACACGCATAGATTCAATGGAATGAAGTCTGTCGACCGCTAGTGTAATGGGTGAATGTGAAGTTTGTTGATGAGTTAAACATAACTCTATCGATGTTGTAGTCTATCAATATTGATATCTATCGACAATGATATGTTTTGTGGAACAAAATATTATAGTTGAGTGCAAGCATCGGTAGAGACATTCAAATATCCGAAGGTTAACAATACAACTAGCTGGTACTTGCTATATAAGAAAAGCAGTACAGTTATGCATCCAGAGCTTTTCAGGAAACTAACGACAATGTATTTAATGCTCATCTGTTAAAGTCAACCTAGTGTTGTAGCATCAGTACATATATTTGAGCAATCAATGTTACAGATTCCTTGACACAAGAAAATTATCATTCATCATTGCTCTACCTCGCCTACAAAGAGTTATTCGCTTATTCAAGAAGTATTTTCAGGCACCGGATTAGAGACATATCAGATTTTCAAGAGATCATTCATGCCAACTGATTGTTGTAATTGATGGCACAATCGCTTAAACTCTTGCATTGTTTTACATATGTATAAGAGCGACATCTCTGTAAAACTATTGTAACAGTTGGTGAGTCAAACTGATTTGTCTAGATCCAAGATGTAAAGTGATTCCAGCTGTGGAATTGCTAGGAGCTTAGACTATCTGTGTGGTATTAGCCTAAGTAGGTTGTATACTGAAAAGTGTAAACCAAAGCCTTCTAGTATATCATTCCTGCAATAAGAATGGGGGACGTGCGTTTGTGCTTCGAACTTCTAGAAACAAACCTTGTGTCATTTTTTACTTTGCATTCATATTAACTGTTGGTGTCCACTCAGTAGACTATTGACATATTGCTTACTAGTAGACACCACGTCATTATTTTTTCAGTAGACATTATCTATTGTGACAATATTCGTAGTCTACTGAGTTCCTCTTTCGACCAATAGACTCTGTCTACTGTTGTCACGTGTCCAGTAGACTACCGCCATCAGTTTAACTTATTCGCTGTATCAGTCGAGTTATTTTTGCACTTATTTTTAATTACTCGACTGGCCAGTCTTTAAATAAGAAACAGCTTTTGGTTGCTAACACAACCGAAGCATGTTTTGAGTTTTGAAATAGCTAAGTGGAGTTGGAGCAAATATTATCAGGATACCCAATCCTATCAGGAATATTGGAAAAAAAACACAAATAAGGACAATATATATTATCTCGTTCATCATTAATTATTATTATTATTATTTTGAAGAATAAAATAAAGTATACTAATAATGAATGCTGCATTGTACTTTGTGCTTTAAGAATTGTCAAATTCAGCCAATTCATATCTCATAGCTTTAATTACTCTACTATAGACATTCTCTAAATAGGGCAGGCAGCTAGTACAAACACAAACACTTAATTACACCCCTTCTCTTTTTTTAGTTATTGAATCTTACACTCGTGGAAAAAGTGAAATGTGAACATAGATTTAAAAATAAGAAAAAACGAAGAAATTGCAGCAATTTCCGATATAGAATAGATATACGATGAATTTTTACTCTAGTATTGAACAATAATGGGTCATCCATGTAGAATAATTTCTTACGAATTATACCTCTAGTTTGATAAAAAAATATATAATAAATAAAGTAGATGTTATTTTTTAAACTAGATATGCAAATTCAAAATTGTTCAAACTAGGCGAGTCTATATGTAATTCAAAAAAAAAAATTCATCTAACACGTATTTTGAAAAAAAAATCGTTTTATATCTTTAGCTCACCCTGACGTTTATATCACTGACAAGTGACAACCTAGGAATAACCTATGGGTTTGTCATTCGATTTTCCTTATGTTGATGAGGGATCGAGTCCCCCCTTCCAAAAAATTATAGTTGTAATAGTGATAAAAAAAACATAAATAATTTTGTCAGCGAAAATCGAAGATAGTTCTCATTGAGAATTTATTGTTGATTTAGTGCAGGATGTATTGCAATCTATTTCATTTTGAATAATCATATTTGTTACCAAAGAATATACATAAAGGGACTCAACCACATTAACAAAAGCAAAAAAGTTTAGAAACGTTGGAGATTTCAGACTCGTTACACTTGTACACAAAATTTAAAGCTTTTCCTTTAACAGTTTCTAAATTTTTTTTTTTAAAAAAATTATTAATCAGATAGGGGAGGGAATCGAATATTCACTTATATTGGGAAATAACAATCGCTAGGTCAAGATATCTTTTACCAGTTTCTCCATTTCTCATCAAGCAATGACCGAACCTGCCGAGTTCCATTATTAACTTTTTAAGGTACGGGAATTGAAAGAACTAAATGGCAAGAAAAAGTTGATTAAAGTTCTTGCATAAAAACTTAACTGTATTCAAAGTTTTTTTTGCCTTTCGGCTAATAATATTGTCACGCCCCGGGCCCAGGCCCGCGCATGCGCGACTGCACAATGGGCTCTTATAGCAACTACTTCGTATCCGTCATCGCTTTACGAAAATGGTTAACCCAAGTTGCTATAATAGTCCATTGTAAGCCTTTATAAACCACTTTAAATTTTCATCCACAACCAATGTGGGACAAGGGTATTACAAATATGTTGCAATTTGAGACAAGCACTATTGGAAAAAAGTTTATTAGAGTATTTATTTATAGATATTATTTGTTCAAATCGTTAGTAAACGTCCCACTCAAAAGGATTCCTTTTTCCCACTAAGGATGCTCCATTTCCAAACCTAAACAAGAAACTTCTAAAAATATGTGAAATTACCAAAAAATCTTTGCCATGTCCTTCATAGAAATCAGCTACTTTGTAGGCTTTGTGGTGTACATCTTTAATTAGTTGAAATTTGATTTTGGGTCGTCAGATCCACACCTTAAGATATTTACCCGCGACACCAAATCAATTGACGTCATATGGGAATTTCCCTTAAATAAGTTATCAAATGCTATAAATTTATATGGTGTGAATTTTTTTATTGGCATGTGGAACGTGTCATCAAGAAGTTCAAAAAACTAAGGAAAATAAATGATTTTTTTTTATTTTTTATATACAATCCTAATACTATTGGGGAGACGAGTTAAAAGGAATAGTCAGCACATTGGTGCCAACTATGTCATAGGCTAGTGGCAGGAAAATAAAGGATTTAGGTAAAATATGAATTGGATCTTCTATGATGTAGCCAAAGTTGGGATTAGATATGACCACGGTTCAGAACCGACGGTTAGACAGTTCGGAACCGGGGGTTAGACTGTTCCAAAATCACAACCCTTAACAGTAACCTTCATGGACGGTTTTGGTTACGGTTACGGTTACGATTAACCATTGGTTACGATTACGGTTCGATCTTATATTTAAAATTTGTTAAAAAATATACAGAAAGTGCTTTAATGTGCTTTTTCTCCATCGATCAATCATAACATAACGTAAAGTAAATTCAATTTTGAATAATCAAATGAATTTGTTAAGCATAACTACTTAATGGAAAAAGAAGTACAAAATTTTACAATTTTTCGGTTCGGAAAACATTATTAACTAACATTTCAATTGGAGTACATAGATTACTCCAGTTTTCTAGTATTTAATTTAGTAGTCATTACTTATTCTTTTTCTTCTTTATGAGTTTATTTGGCGATTTCTATATTAAATTTGTTGTAGAGTTGCTCCAATTTTACAGGATTAAATTTAGGAATGTAAGTTTTTTTTATTCCCCTCTTAATATAATACCATTTTTTCATGATAATTTTGATTTATATATGCCAATATATAATATTTAGTTATTATGTTACATACATGCAACATGTTTGCATCGTCTGCTAGTGTATACAATTATAATACCTAAATTAGCTCAACAAGGCTCTATAACTTAGTGATAGGAACTTAATCATCTAAGTTGGAGGTCAATGACTCAATCCTACATCAATACACATTAGTTTCATAATTATAATACCAAAAATAACTCAACAAAGTTCTATAGCTTAGTGGTAGGAACTTAATCATCTAAGTTTGGAGGTCAAGGGTTCAATCTTACATCCATACATATTAGTTTCAAATTTAAAAAAATTATTTTTTTAAAAAATCCCGTGGTCTATGTGAATTTTGATTTATATATTATAACTAATGACAATTAAGTTATTTTTTTATGAAGACTTCATAAATTAATCATAATTTCATTATATTAAAGAATTATTTATTTTTATGTTGCATGTGGTCTATGTGAATTTTGATTTATATATTATAACTTTAGCAAATTATTAATTAAGCATTTTGTTTCCAAGTTAGGACCGGTCAATAAAAAATGTTATTAATTTATCGAGTATTAAATTATTGATGTTCACCTAATTTGGAGCAATTAGGTTAACCGGCCCATTGACCCGGTTACAGGTTCGGGCTGAGTCATGGATAAACATGACCCGTTGTCATGTCTAGTTGGGATAGTACATCGATATATTTTGGTCCAATTATTTTTGTAAAGCAGTTGTTTAATTATGATGACACAAAAGTTTTTGTCGCAGCCTTCGGAGCCTCATCCTTGGTATTATAGAGAGTTTATTGAACAATTGTGGTATTTTGATTTTTGACCTTAAATAGTGGACTGACTGACTGACACTGGTTCTTCATAGTGTTGTGGACATCACACATACTATGTGGAAATTACGGTGCAAAGTTGTAAATGGGGTCTTCGAGCGTCTTTGAAGCCCAAAATGGATGTTTTGGAAATTAACGAAGTATGATGGTCATCACACATGTACCTCGAGTAATGTTGGTATAGACCACCACAACTTGGACAGTAATATGATGGCCAATACACTGTTGGGGATTGTACGATGTGATCCTTCGTACGAGATTAAGTATGTACGGGAGAATGCTAAAGAAAAATATGGCTATGATATCTCGTATACGAACTGGTGTCGAAAGCATATTATCTTCATATTATTTATACACGTTTCAGATATAGTATGATTACTTTCGTTGGTGCCAATCGAATATCAGAAATAAAAGTTCACGGGTGTAATATTTATACACGTTTCAAATATAATATGATTAATTTTCGTCTGTAGCAATAGAATATCACAAATGAAAGTTCACGGGTGCAATAATATGAAGTGCGAAGGGACATATAAATTGACGGAGGGGGACGGTACAAAGAAAAAGCACGAGTTTGGTGTGGGCCAAGGAGTGGTCGCCCTCTCCAAGGGCGGCCACTTTCTACGTTAGGAGCCCCCTGTACAACAGGCGGCTCCTAACAAAGGAGCGGATTTGCTTTAACCATCTTAGTAGTCCCACATTATTGGTTGCTAGAGAATCAAAGTAGATTTGCCAATTAATCAGGAAATGTCCACTGAAGGAAAATAGGGGCCGCTAATCGTTCAAGCGAACCCCTCACGAAGCTTAGGCCGCCACACTGGATGACGTTTTGGGGTATATTTGCACACCTCTCCATTTCGAAGTATTTCTGAAAATTAATTATTTTTTCAAATTATTTTTAAAAAAAAATCCTTAAGTCTATGACATCTATAGGTCGTGTATCTATCCAGATATTATTTTAGTCATAAACATTCTCTCTTTTTGTACTCTGGGATAGTCCTAGTTTGATTAACATTTCTTTTTGACAATCTCGGGTGTTTCGAAATCGTCACTTTCAAAATATCGAAGTTAGATCATTTTATTGATCCTAAATAAACTTTAAAAGATAAAATATAAAATTAATACCTTTACGACTCATTTTATTTTGTATAAAGAATCAATCTTGGCAGCTAACGTATGCCTATCTAGAAAGAGAAAGATCCAATCCAAACTAACTACTTGAAAGAATTTGTCTCCAGCATGCACTCAAGTGTAGGATCAATCATATTGATTTTTCTTTCATGATTGGGTTGATGCTAACAAGTCTCCAACTCGAGATATTTTTCAATTTTGAAACATAAAGTGTTACTCAAGCTAAAAACTTGTGGTAGAACAATCATATTATTAGAAACAATTTTTCATAAACTTTTATAAACTTTCCCCTACTTTTCTACTATACACTAAAATGTACATCTTTCTCCTTAAATTCTTTGAAGTGCATCCATAGTACAAGACTACATTACACATGTTTCTTGGCCAAACTCCACTCATCCATCAATAACTCACAACCCTTGCTTAAGGGTTTTTCTTATTTATTCAATTTTCACTTTTTTCTCCAGAAAAAAAGTATATAAAACATGTAATAATTACTAAATGATCTCGAAAGAACACACAAATAGTTTGCCTACGACTACTCATTGAATTGGCTACATCAAGAAAATAAGGATAGAGCTTACAACAACTGTATGTGATGTCCTATATGTTCTGGAATGTTTGATTACAGTAAAAAAAATAAAAAATTATACGAGCAGAGGGATTTTGTAAATAATTTTTGGGCCAATGTCTGAATTTGAACCCAAGTCATTATATAAAAGGACATGAGTCTTTACCATCGACTAAAACCAAAAAATCTGAATACATTAATTTCAAATAATTAATTATAAAAATCTCCAAACATGTATAATCATAAGTTCACATATATTGAATTCTTCAATTTAATTTTGAATTGGGTTTGACTGATCACACTATAGTATAAGTTCAAGTTCCACTCATCATGTACGAGCTCAAATAAAATATGAGTTGCACTTGAATTTAGTGGGGTATTTATATATTAAGTGTGTATCAGTATTTTATTGACAAATAAACAAAAATATACTCTAAAGGCTATTAAGTTTGAACTCAGTAATTTGAAATTACAAACTAAATGAAATCCGACGATATTTTTAGGCTAAGCTCGTACAATCCAAGTTATCGAGAGGTTCACAGCGGTGTCTTTGAAGGCATATCTTGCTTGTGATAAGTTATTTATAAAAAGAAAAAGAAAACGAGGAGATATTATTCGACTAGTGAAGTCTTATCGGTCATCGCAATTAATTTGAAAATCGAATTAATCGAATCGAGCAAAATATCGGTTAATTCGATCGGTAATTGAATTAATCAAATTAAAAAAAAAACAAACTTTGAAAAAAATATTTTGTTTCTAAAAATAATCAATTTATGTTATTCTTTTAAAAAAATAAAAGAATAACATAAATTAAAAAATACAAAAATAAATCTTTTACAGAACATATTAAAAAATATTTAAAAATCCGGTTACATCGGTTAACCGATATTTTTAAAATGAAAACCGAAATCGAACCGATTTAGCGAAATAATCGATTTTAAAAAAATAAAAAACCGAATTAATCGAACCGAATTTTCGAATTAATTCGGTTCGGTCGGTTAATTCAGTTTAACCAAAATTTTGAATTAATTCGGTTGAATCAGTTAATTCGGTTTATGTCATGCCTCGATATGAATCATATAATCGTATATACGTGATATGATTATGGCGTAATTAATGTGATAATTACGGTATGATGTGGACTCGAGTTCGGATAGAACCGAGTGTGAGTAGTAGATATAAGAGAAAGGAATAAGAGTCAAGATCAAAGAAATGAAACATTATGTACATGGTTGTGAAAAATCTAGCAAGAGAGCTATATTATGTCTAGGAAGGAGATGAGTTATGTATTCGGACAACAAGTTTACATGAATTAGCATTCATGTGTAAGTTGGCTTGGCATTTGATGTGAATTTGAGTTGCATTTCACATGTATCATGGAAGGTATATAGGATTACAATTCAGATTTCCAACTCATAGTAACACATTTTCTCACCTACAAATCTCTACACCACCACTCTCCAATCTCTCTAACTCTTCTTGGTCTTTGATTGACAATCAAGATAAGAACTTGGTGTAAAGTGGAAGCAAAGCTATTGAGTAAGGTTTAGTACTTAAAGATGTGGATATTATGCTTAATAGTTTCATTTCAACATGTTAATGTAATTTGATATGGTATGAATTGAGTAATTGAAGCACTATGAGTTTTAATCAAAGATTTACTCAAAGACTTGAGTTGTAATGATATGGAAACATGTTTAGATGAAGGTATACTATGCAAATATCATGTTTGGATGTGGATTTTGGAGTTGTAGGATATACACCATGAAGATAAGCTCTAAATCGCCATGTTCTGAATTTTCAGACATCGGCGATCGATCGTGAGTCTTATGACGTTCGATCGTCGAAACAGAGTGAAATATAAGGCGGTGAAATAGCTTGGCGATCGACAAGTGATAACATGGCGATCGATCGCGAGTGAACAGAATATTTGTGCGATCGATCGCGAGCCTTATGACGTTCGATCGTCGAAACAGAGTGAAATATAAGGCGGTGAAATAGCTTGGCGATCGACAGATGATAACATGGCTGTGATGCCTGGGGATTAATGGTGTTAATCCCGGTGTGGTAATGATCCTTTAAGGATATTAATTGTAGCAATTATGAATTAATTACGGTTTTGGGACTCCGGGGGATTTTTAAATCCGGTATTTGGAGTCATTGGATCCAAGGAATGAGATTGTATTCTCGTCGTGGCGATAACCTTGGAATTTGGTCTTTGGTGGGATTTGGGGTCCGGAGTACTTTGTACTGGGGCTGATAATGGAATTTGAGATTGGGATGTAAATTTTGAAAATATATGATTTTAATGAGTCATGATGTATTTGTGGAAAGATTGGTATTTTCGAGTTTTGGTACTATATATACCAAGTAGACTCGGTATTCCGTCATTTGGCACGGAACCCTTCACTCTCTTCTCTCTCTCTTCGCTCAAAGCCCTTTCCCCCCATTTCCCCTCTTCTTCCCTTGGAAGAAAAATCGTTGGTAGCTTGGCTCGGGAGCCAGATTTCTCGAAGATAATCAGGTATTAATCTTCCCCTCACCATTGTTTTCGTTTTGGTAGTGGTGTTGTTGAGTTTGGTAGAGTTTTGAGTTGGTTATGGAAATTGGGGGTTTTTGATAAAAATCCAAAGTTGAGTTTTTGGAGCTTTGATAGGTTTTAAATGGTGTATTTGAGGTGTTGAAGGTGTATGGGCTGTTGGTTTTGAGTTTGGGTGTGAAAAACACCATTAAAGCTCAAATTTTTCGGAAACCCGCAGGTCGCGATCGATCGTGGCTTGGCGGCGATCGATCGCGACATGTTACTGATTTGGGAAGGAGATGAGCAGTAGCGGCGATCGATCGCGAAAAGCGAGCGATCGATCGTGGGGGTCTCGGCGATCGATCGCGAGTTGTTTATTTTCAGGCAGTGGTATGTGGCGATCGATCGCGGCTTGGCGCCGATCGATCGCGGCACTGTTCCCCTTTGATTTTCGAACATTTTGGAAAATGTTGGGATTTTGGAATCGATATTTAAGTGACCCATTTTCGGGGCAATGTCTACATTCCAATGGGAATGCCGTACTTTTAAAATGGGTTGGTTGGAGCCAAAGTTTAATAAAACGGAATTCTCGGTTGAGTTTTTGGCTATCTTTTAAACATATAAAATGGAATATTTTGGGTATTATGCATGCTTAGCCGGGGGGCTTTTATTTTGGTAATCGTCAAGGATGGACGATATGTTTGGAAAATTGTGAACGTGCTTGGGTACGTGATTGCATGCCTATGTTTAATTGTGAGTTATTTATGTGTTAGCACATAATTCATCGGGTCGTGGGACTCAGGCGAGGTCGGACTTGAACTACGAGATTATAAGGTACGTATGACGTACGAGCATAGCCTATTATAATGTTGCAACTGTAAAATGCATGGTATGTGGTAATTGCAATAAATGGACATTGAAATGCATGGTATGTGGTGTTTGCAATAAATGGATATTGAAATGCAATGTATATGATACTTGCTATAAATGGATAGTGATATGCATGGTATATGGTAATTGCGTTAAATGGACATACATTGGGAACCATGCGGTGCCGCTATTGAGCGAGCAATGATTTTGGATGTTGTCATCGTTGAGCGACCATCGGTTACGACGTCGCTATTGTTGAGCGTGCGTGGGGTTAAAATGCCGCTATTGTGGAGCGAGCTATGAAATAGAAATATGGAATAATTGACCAGATACATGTGATATCTGTAGTACCCTATTTGATGATTTAATCATATTTGATTATGGGACTGGTATAGCAGGGATGGTTTTTGTTGATCAATGAGATGATCAACTGGCTTTTGAGAATTTAATGGTTTGGTTATTTTGAGAACATGGACAATACAGGGGATCCCGGATGAGGATGATGCCATCCAGGGAGTATCATTTAAATCCATGGCATTTACATTCTGTAAATTATGAACTGTAATATTATGATTATTGGATTGGTGGTATTGGTATGCTCACCCCGTGTGGGGGCTGTCTCTGTTGGGGCAGGTGATACAGGTGTAGCAGCAGCTTTGGAGTTGAGCTCGGGCTGTTGATTAGAGGTACTTCCAGGATCGAGGTACCAGAGCTGGTCGAATAAGTACATAGATCCAGAGTTGAGATCGAGTTGTGCTTGGGAGGTGCTTCCAGGATTGAAGTACCAGTAACGGTATCTGGTAGAGTGTTTTATACATTAGATACACGCTTATTCATTGGGTGCTCTTATGTGAGTACTTTTTTACGTGTATATGGAATGTATAAATGGGCTATGGCTTTTCTCTCTTCATTTATAGTTTGCATGCAATTAGATATGGAATTGCTAAATGAACTGAGAGTATGTTAGTGTATTATAAGCGTGCATGCTATGTAAGTGATCTTGGTTGGGGAATTTGAATATTATGTGGATCAAATGCAAGATATTTTCTGGATATTATATGGTGTTACACTTGCATATGGCTTTTTCCCCATGATAGTGTGATTATATGCACTAATGGTATGGATTAATACACCAATAACGGGTTAAGGGCACGGGGGTCCTTACATTAGTGGCATCAGAGCCAGGTTTGCTCTTTGGGGCTGTTGAGGGCCTAAGAACATGTTAATGGGAATGAGAAGTACATACTTATGCATGATGGTAGTTAGTGTTGTGTGGCACAACTATATTGTTTATGTGCGTTTATGATTTGTGTTCATAATTGGATTATGTTGTTGCTAACCATGGTGGTTGCAGGGTCATATGAGACATGGATTATGCATTACGGTTGCATATATATCGGAGTGATGATTTTAATGCTTTGCCGCTAAATGTTGAAGCGATGGTAAAATTCCGCATGTCACATTTGAAGCGAGGTGCATTAAAATACACTCATGGCGATGTTTATTGGAATACGGGTTATGCATTACGGTTGCATGCACGGCGTAGCGATGTGAATACTTGCCGCTGTCATACCGTAGCGATGAGAGAATATTTGCCGCTGATATGAAGCGAAGAACACGACCGCTGTCATATCTTAGCGAGGGATATTATTTTCCGCTGTTATTGTCTAAGCGAGGGGTATTTCCGATGTCATTATAAAACGAGGAGTAGTGGCGCCGCTGTCATACCACCGCGATGAAGAATATTTGCCGCTTAAGAGAGGGATATTATGCCTCTGGTATGTCGAAGCGAAGTAGCGAAGGGGGATATTTGCCGCTTCTTAGTGAGGGATATCATGACGCTATTCTATTGGCGATGGTTCATGCCGTCGGGTATTCATGGCGATGGTTTATTCCGCTATTCTATTGGCGATGGTTCATGCCGCCGGGTATTATATAGCGACAGGTCATCCCGCTACATCTATTGGCGATGGTCTATGCCGTCGGGTATCTATATAGCGATGGTTCATTCCGCTATTCTATTGGCGATGGTTCATGCCGCCGGGTATTCGTAGCGATGGTTTATTCCGCTATTCTATTGGCGATGGTTCATGCCGCCGGGTATTATATAGCAACGGGTCATCCCGCTACATCTATTGGCGATGGTCTATGCCGCCAGGTATTATATAGCGATGGTACATTCCGCTACATCATGGCGATGGTTCATACCGCCGGACACCTCTAGTGATGTTTCATGCCGCTGACTTTATGGCAAGGGATCATGCCGCTGATTCTATAGTGATGGGTTATACCGCTATGTACGTAGCACTGGATTACGCCACCTACGAGTGATGGGTGCTGCTTGCGTGCCACTGGTGGATGATGGATACAGGTATGCTGATATCTTGTTGGCGATGAGGTATGGTATACTACTGTTTTATTAGCATTATTGTGGATGTCATGCGTTAATATACATATACCGTCAAGTGTTTGACGATGAGATTTTGGATGTCATATGTTGACATGTACCGTCACGAGTTGACGATGTTATTATGGATGTCATATGTTGGCATATACTGTCACGGGATGACGATGACATAGTGGATATTCTATGTAGACGTGTAGCGTCGTTTTGATGAATAATACGTCTGGGGTATGTATTTAGTCATATGATTTGAGTGCCGATGGTGAGCACAAGGTGGTGTCTACGTCACTGGTTGACGAGACTGTTACGCCGAGCAGGTTTGCTCGATGGATTATTGGATGCATTGTACCGGTGAGAGTACCGCATCATGTAATAGAGGTAAATATTTTTACGAGTAGTGGTACCTTTGGGTATACTCGTTAAGAGTAGTCATTGAGGAAACTACTCGCTTGTCTTTGTGATGTGTGGTAGACATGGTTACACCCACCCTGAGGGTGTGGGATAAGTCCTAATGGATTAGGATTGCACCGTAGTTGAGCAAGGATACCGGGATGTCCATTATTCTTAGGTGTCTTAGAGAAATATTGGGTGATGACCCACTACTCTAATGGTTTGTACGGAATGGCATACCGGGATGGAACGTATGGCATGTTGATAAGTTTGGTACAAACCTATGGGGCGCAGCGTATTGCTAGCCAGGTATTGTTGCAGTGATATAGTGTGCTTGTTGTGGCCATTACACTGCTCGCTGGAACTGAGTTTAGTGAACGGTGATACGATGAGGGTTTATGGTAGACTCTTGTAGTCTCTATGTGGCATGATGTTTGAGGCAGGGAATACCTCACGGGGACGTTATACGTCAAATGTTTCGAGGGACTCGTACCAGGACCACTCAATTCTGTTGGGAGTACCAACGTGAGTGTCGGCAAGTCGTTGTTAGCTCTGGTTGAGCATCCTTGCTTATGGAATGCAACGGGAGTCACAATTTGAAATTGTGGGATATAGCTAGTGGGGTAACACTACTATATTGATTTTATCCCTTGGAGAGATTTGGATTGTACTGTCATGGAGACAGCTGGTATCGATCGTGGGTTGATTGTAAATCAGCCATGGTAATCATTACCGTTGATGGATTGGGTAATGGCTTTATATTTTCGGTAAGACGTACGAGGAGGCGTCTCTGGGAGATGCTTGAGGTTTATGGAGTATTGTGGCATTAGTACAGAGCATTATTAGAATGAGTATACGTTGTGTATACGGGTTTCGATTTGGTAATAGTGGCATTGATGCACTATTCTAAACAGTTGTGTACTTCTGGGTTCCGGAATATATTTTGGTATAAATATATCTAGGTTTTCCGAACAGTGGTTCGAGGTTGGAGGGTCATGGATTCATGACACTCTCCTTGTGAGGAAGGCGGTATTGATATATCTATCAGTTGAATCTTTTGGGAGATTAGTTGTTTTGGTTTGTGTGGTGTTGATGTTGAAATCACACCCTTTTTGGTTTGTCAACCATCATTCTCCGTGGAGTGAGAATAATTGAGGTTTGACAGTTGGTTTGGGATTTTGGGTATGATTTGAGATACCCGAGTCTATTGCATTGAGTGTGCATGTTGTGTGCATGGGCATGTATGCCGGTGTGGGTATACAAAGGCCAGCATTTTCTTGGTACTCGTCGAGCATCGGATTTATATCTTTGATGAATGAATCTCCGGTGAGAGATTGTGGCACCTTGATATTGGTAATCTCGATGGCACGATGTATTCTGAGGAATAATCGTGAGGTCCGGTTGACTTCCCCTGATGAGGGATTGTCGTGTTTTGGGACCATGGAAAATTCTTGTTAGTTAATTCGATAGCTCCCTTGTGTTAGGATTGTTGATTCCTAGGGTAAACAAGGGATGACCAGAATTCGGATTGGTTAAGTGTCGTGGTTGGCACGTGTGGCGGGAATGCAATTGATTGTTCTTGCATGTCCTTTCGAGAACTTGAGACCTTGTGGAGTCTCGGTTGTGTGTTTGGACCAAGATATGATTCTTGGAACACCAGGATGTAGACATCTTTAGAGATGTGCTATGTGTTGATCGGTAACGGTGAGTTGCCCGATCCGTGTTGCAAAGTGGTGCAACTGCTCCTTTGATGGAGGTGAAATTGGAGATTGAGAACGGATGTAGGTTAAGTACACTGTAGTGTGCTGGTGATCACTTTGGTAACGATGTATGTTTAACATCGTTGGTTAAATCGTAGAGATATCTTTGGGACGATATCTATTTTGGAATCACGAATGATTCGTTTGACTTGCAGTTAAGTTTGGCTGACTGCTCTTGGGATGATTAGCATCGGGGAATGCTGATGTCTTTCATGGATTTGTGTCAGTTTGGGAGATTACTCCATTCCAGGTTTTGGTGCAAGGTCGGTATCCTCGCGGTTGGTGTGTCGTTCATGTTATGTTCATTATTCGACGATGTGAATCCGTTTGGATTTGTAATCTCGGCATTACGTGGAGTACGCCGTGCAAATTTCGAGGATGAAATTTTATTAGTGGGGGATAATTGTGATGCCCGGGGATTAATGGTGTTAATCTCATTGTGGTAATGATCCTTTGAGGATTTTAATTGTAGCAATTATGAATTGATTGCGGTTTTGGGACTCCCGGGGATTTTTAAATTCGGTATTTGGAGTCATTGGATCCAAGGAATGAGATCCGGTACGACACGACACAATAATTTTTTTTAGTGTAGCGATCGATCTGCAGTTATGTGCCGACCGATCGCTACTTGACCGATCGGTAAGGCAAAAAAATAAAAATAAAAACTTGAAATTGGTCGTGCCGACATAGCGCGGTCCATGGCACGGCTCGTAGGGACAGTGCCTATAGGTCGTGCCGAGCAATGCATATTGTGGAAAAGGGCCGATAGGGCACATCTCGTGTCCAAACCGTGCCGGCACGGTACGTCACGTTTGACACATATACCGTTTGCCTGACACGAGCTTGTGTCCAATCCATCTCATTCGGTATTCAAGAACTTATAATGATAATAAATAATAATAATAATAATAACATACATATAATAATAATAATAATGTATAATAAAAAAAATACACAACAACAACAACAATAATAATAATATATTAACTGGAATAATAAAATAATAATTATGGGCCAAAATCCACGGGTCACAGGTAATGGGCTAAGGGTCGCGGGCCAATTATTGTTATTAATACTATTTTTATTTTATTAATATATATATTTATATATATTATTTTTATTTTAATTATTATTATTATTATATATTGTGAATATGTGCAAAATACTCATCCGTGTATGACTCGTGATGGAGACAGTGTGCTATATTTTACAATCCACAATCCATATTTACAAATCATATGCGGGAAATATTCTGGTGTATTTGAGAATTAGTTAGCTGAATCATACCAATATGAAGCATATTTTCATTTATTCTATGATAACACACTATGAGTTGTCCCCCATCCCGGAAGGAATATAAGTTCTCGGATACCGAATGAGATGGATTGACCACAAGCTCGTGTCAAGCAACACAGATAATAATAATAATAATAATAACAACAACAACAACAACAACAACAACAATAATAATAATTATTATTATTATATTATATATAATAATTATATATATTTATTATATTATTTTATCATGTATATGTATATATACACACAGAAAACAGAAAACGTGTATATATATATGTGTGTATTTATATTTTATATAATATAATAGTAATAATAATAATTATTATTATTATAAATATATGTATATATATATAATTATATATTATATTAATTATAGGGAAAACTCAAAAAAAATCCCTATTGTCAAACTTAAATATGGATTCAGTCCCCATGTCAGAAAATCTTAATTCAAACTCCCTACTGTCATTAAATTTTTTGTTCTAACTCCCTATTTTATTAAAATGACTATAATACCCATCTACTAAAAGTTAAACATCTATTTTGAGATATCATTACAGTCGGTACAAAACCTATACAATTTTGGTACACTTTACAAATAAAATCAGTATGAAACCTATACAATTTTGGTACAAGTTACACATGAAATTGGTACGAAACCTATGATTTTTTTGGTACTTATTAGAAATGAAGTTTGTATGAAACATATACAATTTTGGTACAAGTTACACATGAAGTTAGTATGAAACCAATACAATTTTGGTACTAATTACACAAGAAATTGGTATAAAACTATACTATATTCGGTACTTATTACACATGAAGTTGGTATGAAACCTATACAATTTCGTTACTAAATATACATAAAATTGGTATGAAACCTATACGATTTTGGTACTAATTACGAATAAAATCGGTACGAAACTTATACTATTTTGGTACTTGTTACATATGAAATTGGTTTGAAATCTTTATAATTTTGGTACTAGTTACACATGAAATTGGTATGAAACCTATACAATTTTGGTACAAGTTACACATGAAATTGGTACGAAACCTATAATATTTTTGGTACTTATTACAAATAAAGTTGGTATGAAACATATACAATTTTAGTACTAGTTACACATGAAGTTGGTATGAAACCAATACAATTTTTGTACTAATTACACAAGAAATTGGTATAAAACATATACTATATTCGGTACTTATTACACATGAAGTTGGTACGAAACCTATACAATTTCGGTACTAAATATACATAAAATTGATATGAAACCTTTACGATTTTGGTACTAATTACGAATAAAATCTGTACAAAACTTATACTATTTTGGTACTTGTTACATATGAAATTGGTATGAAATCTTTATAATTTTGGTACTAGTTACACATGAAATTGGTATGAAAACTATACAATTTTGGTACAAGTTACACATGAAATTGGTACGAAACCTATGATTTTTTTGGTACTTATTAGAAATGAAGTTGGTATGAAACATATACAATTTTGGTACTAGTTACACATGAAGTTGGTATGAAACCAATACAATTTTGGCACTAACTACACAAGAAATTGGTATAAAACATATACTATATTCGGTACTTATTACACATGAAGTTGTTATGAAACCTAAACAATTCGGTACTAAATATACATAAAATTGGTATGAAACCTATACGATTTTGGTACTAATTACGAATAAAATCGGTACGAAACTTATACTATTTTGGTACTTGTTACATATGAAATTGGTATGAAATCTTGATAATTTTGGTACTAATTACACATGAAATTGGTATGAAACCTATACAATTTTGGTACAAGTTACACATGAAATTGGTACGAAACCTATAATTTTTTTGGTACTTATTACAAATGAAGTTGGTATGAAACATATACAATTTTGGTACTAGTTACACATGAAGTTGATATAAAACCAATACAATTTTGGTACTAATTACACAAGAAATTGGTATAAAACATATACTATATTCGTTACTTATTACACATGAAGATGGTGTGAAACCTATACAATATCGGTACTAAATATACATAAAATTGGTATGAAACCTATACGATTTTGGTACTAATTACGAATAAAATCTGTACGAAACTTATACTATTTTGGTACTTGTTACATATGAAATTGGTATGAAATCTTTATAATTTTGGTACTAGTTACACATGAAATTGGTATGAAACCTATACAATTTTGGTACAAATGAAATTGGTACGAAACCTATAATTTTTTTGGTACTTATTACAAATGAAGTTGGTATGAAACATATACAATTTTGGTACTAGTTACACATGAAGTTAGTATGAAACCAATACAATTTTGGTACTAATTACACAAGAAATTGGTATAAAACATATACTATATTCGGTACTTATTACACATGAAGTTGGTATGAAACATATACAATTTCGGTACTAAATATACATAAAATTGGTATGAAACCTATACGATTTTGGTACTAATTACGAATAAAATCGGTACGAAACTTATACTATTTTGGTACTTGTTACACATGAAATCATTATAATTCTGGTACTAGTTACACATGAAATTGGTATGAAACCTATACAATTTTGGTACAAGATACACATGAAATTGGTACGAAACCTATTATTTTTTTGGTACTTATTACAAATGAAGTTGGTATGAAACATATACAATTTTGGTACTAGTTACACATGAAGTTGGTATGAAACCAATACAATTTTGGTACTAATTACACAAGAACTTGGTATAAAATATATACTATATTCGGTACTTATTACACATGAAGTTGGTGTGAAACCTAAACAATTTCGGTACTAAATATTAATAAAATTGGTATGAAACCTATACGATTTTGGTACTAATTACGAATAAAATCGGTACGAAACTTATAATATTTTGGTACTTGTTACATATGAAATTGGTATGAAATCTTTATAATTTTGGTACTAGTTACACACGAAATTGGTATGAAACCTATACAATTTTGGTACAAGTTACACATGAAATTGGTACGAAACCTATAATTTTTTTGTACTTATTACAAATGAAGTTGGTATGAAACATATACAATTTTGGTACTTATTACAATTGAAGTGTGTATGAAACATATGCAATTTTGGTACTAGTTACACATTAAATTGGTATAAAACCTATATTATATTCGATACTTATTACACGTGAAGTTGGTATGGAACCTATACAATTTTGGTACTAAATATACATAAAATTAGTATGAAACCTATACGATTTTGGTACTAATTACGAATAAAATCGGTACGAAACTTATACTATTTCGGTTTTTGTTACATATGAAATTGGTATGAAATCTTTACAATTTTGGTACTAGTTACACATGAAATTGGTATGAAACCTATACAATTTTAGTACAAGTTACACATGAAATTGGTATGAAACCTATAATTTTTTCGGTACTTATTACAAATGAAGTTGGTATGAAACATATACAATTTTGGTACTTATTACACTTGAAGTTGGTATGAAACATATACAATTTTGGTACTAATTAAACGTGAAGTTGGTATGAAACCGATATTATATTCAAACTTATTACACGTAAAGTTGGTATGAAACATATACAATTTCGGTACTAAGTAAACATAAAATTGGTATGAAATCTATATAAATTTGGTACTAGTTACACGTGAAGTTGGTATGAAACATATACTATATTCGAAACTTATTATACATAAAGTTAGTATGAAACATATACAATTTTGGTACTTAGTATACATAAAATTGGTACTAAACCTATATAATTTTGGTACTAATTATGAATGAAATTGGTACGAAACATATACTATTTTCGGTACTTAATACATTAAATTAGTATAATTTTTTTACAATTCTGTTACTAATTACACAAGAAATTGGTAAGAAACATATACAATTTGGTACAAGTTACACGTGAAATTGATATGAAGCCTATACTAGTTCGATAATTATTACACGTGAAATTGTGTTACAAGTTTGGTACTATTTACACACGAAATTGATATGAAATATATATCATATGAAATTGGTATTAATCAAATACAATTTTGGTATTAGTTACACACGTTCAAATTGGTATTAAACGTATATAATTTTGGTACTAGTTAAATTGGTATTAAACCTATACAATTTTGATACCGTTACATATGAAATTAGTATTAAAACTATACAATTTTGGTACTAGTTACATATAAAATTGCTATTAAACATATATCATCTTGGTACAGTTACACTTGAAATTGGTATTAGATCTATACAATTTTGGTACTAGTTACTCATGAAAATTGGTATTAAATTTATACAATTTTGGTACTAGTTGTAAATGAAATTGGTATTAAACGTATACAATTTCGGTACTAATTACACATCAATATTGATGCTAAATTAATATATCGAATAAACAAACAATATCAAATTCAACAACAATAACAGCATTTCTATAGAATCATCTATATTAATGTTAATCTTTTATATCGAACAAACAAAAATATCAATTTCAAATAACATCAATTTCAAACTTTACAAACAATATTTGTTTGGTCTGGTACTAGTTACACATAAAATTTGTATGAAACATATACTATTTTCTGTACTTATTACACGTGAAGTTGGTCTGAAACGTATACTAGCTACACATGATATATGTGTATACGAGTTGTATAAATGTCATTGACATTACTATTTTCAATTGGGCATTGCTTGCAATGGGTTTAAAAGTAAACGTGCATGATGAATCGAGAATATGATTAGTATATTATACTAGACTATGTCGAATCGTGCTTTATTTGTGATTCCTGATTTGAATGCGTTTCAATTAACTGTATGATAGTTGAATCATCATATTTATTTAGAATATATCACTCGGGAGAGGGGTTTTGAATAGGACCGTAAGAATTTACATCGTTGGAAAATTATATAGTCGACAGGCGTATAACTCCAATGAATCATTGTGCTATTTAAATTGTTAATAGTTTATCTTAGATGGACACATCAAGATGATTGTTGAATGATTATTTCTACTTAACACTCGAAAGAGGTAATAAAATAACATAGGATTCTTTGGCTAATAAACTGAAGAACACAACATAGTTGATAGTTGGGTGAAGTCGAATCTCTAGATATGTTTAATAGTACGGATATTATATAGGTTTCACACAAACATCATGTGTAATAAGTATCGAATATAGTATAGGTGTCATACCAACTTCATGTGTAACCAGTACCAAAATTGTATAGGTTTCATACCAACTTCATGTGTAACTAGTACCAAAATTGTATATGTTTTATACCAACTTTACTTGTAATAAGTACCGAAACAAGTATAAGATTCATACCAATTTCACATATAACTTGTACCAAAATTGTATATGTTTCATACCAATTTCATTTGTAATTAGTACCAGATTGTATTGATTTTATACCAACTTCATATGTAACTAGTACCAAAAATAGTATATGTTTCGTACCAATTTCATTCATAATTAGTACCAAAATTATATAGGTTTAGTACCAATTTTATGTATACTAAGTACCAACATTGTATATGTTTCATACCAACTTTATGTATAATAAGTTTCGAATATAGTATAGGTTTCATACCAACTTCATGTGTAACTAGTACCAAATTTATATAGATTTCATACCAATTTTATGTTTACTTAGTACCGAAATTGTATATGTTTCATACCAACTTTACGTGTAATAAGTTTTGAATATAGTATCGGTTTCATACCAACTTCACGTTTAATTAGTACCAAAATTGTATATGTTTCATACCAACTTCAAGTGTAATAAGTACCAAAATTGTATATGTTTCATACCAACTTCATTTGTAATAAGTATCGAAAAAATTATAGGTTTCGTACCAATTTCATGTGTAACTTGTACCAAAATTGTATAGGTTTCATACCAATTTCATGTGTAACTAGTACCAAAATTGTAAAGATTTCATACCAATTTCATATGTAACAAGTACCGAAATAGTATAAGTTTTGTACCGATTTTATTCGTAATTAGTACCAAAATCGTATAGGTTTCATACCAATTTTATGTATATTTAGTACCGATATTGTATAGGTTTCATACCAACTTCACTGTAATAAGTATCGAATATAATATAGGTTTTATACCAATTTCATGTGTAACTAGTACCAAAATTGCATATGTTTCATACCAACTTCAATTGTAATAAGTACCAAAATTGTATATGTTTCATACCAACTTCATTTGTAATAAGTACCAAAAAAATGATAGGTTTCGTACCAATTTCATGTGTAACTTGTACCAAAATTGTATAGGTTTCATACCAATTTCATGTGTAACTAGTACCATAAAGATTTCATACCAATTTCATATGTAACAAGTACCAAAATAGTAAAAGTTTCGTACCGATTTTATTCGTAATTAGTACCAAAATCGTATATGTTTCATACCAATTTTATGTATATTTAGTACCGAAATTGTATAGGTTTCATACCAACTTCATGTGTAATAAGTACCGAATATAGTATATGTTTTATATCAATTTCTTGTGTAATTAGTACCAAAATTGTATTGGTTTCATACCAACTTCATGTGTAACTAGTACCAAAATTGTATATGTTTCATACCAACTTCATTTGCAATAAGTACCAAAAAAATTATAGGTTTCGTACCAATTTCATGTGTATCTTGTACCAAAATTGTATAGGTTTCATACCAATTTCAAGTGTAACTAGTACCAAAATTATAAAGATTTCATACCAATTTCATATGTAACAAGTACCAAAATAGTATAAGTTTCGTACCGATTTTATTCGTAATTAGTACCAAAATCGTATAGGTTTCATACCAATTTTACGTATATTTAGTACCGAAATTGTACAGGTTTCATACCAACTTCATGTGTAATAAGTACCGAATATAGTATATATTTTATACCAATTTCTTGTGTAATTAGTACCAAAATTGTATTGGTTTCATACCAACTTCATGTGTAACTAGTACCAAACTTGTATATGTTTCATACCAACTTCATTTGTAATAAGTACCAAAAAAATTATAGGTTTCGTACCAATTTCATGTGTAACTTGTACCAAAATTCTATAGGTTCATACTGATTTTATTTGTAACGTGTACCAAAATTGTATAGGTTTTGTACCGACTGTAATGGTTTCTCAAAATAGATGTTTAACTTTTAGTATAGGGGTATTATAGTCATTTTAATAAAATAGGGAGTTAGAACAAAAATTTTAATGACAGTAGGGAGTTTGAATTAAGATTTTCTGACATGGGGACTGAATCCATATTTAAGTTTGACAATTGGGATTTTTTTGAGTTTTCCCTTAATTATATATAAATTTATATATAACCATGTGATGCACGAAGTTTTAACCATGGGCGTGCATCAACCTAAAATTGTGACATTGGATGCACTAAAATTGGGCATTGATGCACTAAAATTGGACATTTGTGCACTAAAATTGGAAATTAGATGCACTAAAATTGGACTTTAGATGCACTAAAATTGGACGTTGGTGCACTAAAATTAGACTTTGGATACACTAAAATTGGACGTTGATGCACTAAAATTGGACATTATATGTGGTGCACGATTTTTTTGCGGCATGTGGGTGCACGATCATTTTTTGCCTGTGGGTGCGCGATTGTTTTGGCCTGTGGGTACATGATTTTTTTTGCCTGTGGGTGCACTATTTGTTTTACCTGTGGGTGCACGATTTTTGCCTGTGGGTGCATGAATTTTTTTGGCTGTGCGTGCACGATCATTTTTTGCCTGTGGGTGCACGATTTCTTTGGCTTGTGGGTGCACTATTTTTTTGACCAGTTGGTGCACGTGCTAAAGTAACCCCGTGCTACAGTAACGATATTTCATGCGCTAAAGTGCCGTGCTACAATAACCTCGCGAGGTTATTAATGTCATTTCAAGAGGAAATGGACTTAAATAAATTGTTTTTTTTTGGTAGACTAGGTTGAATTATTATCCACCAAATAGTACCGGCTTACAAAAATGTACCATTATTTTTTGTTGGCCGAAAATGGTAATTGGCCAGAGTAAAATAATGAATTAAATCAGTAGGATAAAAAAGTTCACACGGCCAGTGGGACTCGAACCGCAATCGCCTGATTAGAAGTCAGACGGCTTATCCATTAGGCCATGAGAGGATGCGCTTTGTTGTTGTATCGACACATATAAAATATCTAAAGCATTTCGAAACCGTACTAGTAAATGTGATCGCTCACTCTTGAATTCAAGCCCACTAGATTGCTAAATTTTGAAAAATGTTATGTTTTTGTGGACTTTGATTTTGAAGCCTATTATAACATAATATATTGTTGGTATTGTTGTAGCATCATCACAGGGGACAGGACAACGGGACGGTTAAACATTGACGCCTGATTCATATCTTTTGTGTCGCACGACATGTACGTGTTGACGTACGCATATTGAGGTTTGATTATGTGATGTTGCTTTTACCTGTTGGATTATGATATATGATTGTGACAATTATATTTGCGTACATTCATGTTGTTGAGGCATACAATTGATGCCATATGAGAGATATGCCAGTGTTGGGCATATGGTTTGACTGTTATAAGATGTGAGGACAGTTATATGATATGCGCTGCCAATATGGGACGTGAAGGCTGAGCCACTGACATATTGAGCTGATAGGCATATCATCGGTCCTGTTATAACAGGTTAATAGTTGAGACATGTCATGACATATTGGCATTTGATGATGCATACAGAACAATCACTGTTGAGCTTTTACGATGATGATTATCGTATTCTGACTTTCTTATTGATATAGCACTGATATAGTTGATTATCAATACTCATGTTCGGTAGGTTAATTCGGTTTAACCAAAATTTTGAATTAATTCGGTTGAATCAGTTAATTCGATTTAACCGGAATTTTGCTCAATATTTTGAAATTTCTATAATACAATATGAATTTATATTTCCGCTAAATTTATAGGAATCTAGTCACTTGTATGTTTTTACTTGAAATTTAATTTTGAAATTCTATCAAAATAATATCTCTTATTTATAATTTAACTAATAGAAATACTAAGTTACATAAATATTTGTTGTGCTTTGGATATTAATCCGAGGATGAATTTTATAAATTTTAATATATATTTCATAATCAATTGTTAATTGATCCATCAACTTAGTAGAATGAAGATTATTGATCTAAGTTCTGTGTTTAGTTGTGTCCATCTGATGGATTAACGCGAAATGAAAATTTAGTGTGAAGTGATAAATAAATGGTCCATGCCACCATCAATCATTTTTGCGGAAATTGCAAAAAAGTAGCAATAACAAAAATAATTCAACTAAGTCAAACAGTACATGAAGGTACGTATCTGAAGAAAAACAATTCACATAAGTCCAATTTTTGAACTTAAGTCTATTGACAATTTTTTTGGACTAAAATATCCCCCATTTTAAAAAAACACATTCCTTACATATTTCACTCTCCCCCCAAAAAATATGATTCCAGAAACCCTAACCCCATCCAAATGGCTTCGATGACTCTCCTCATGGGAAATACATGGCTTGTTGTTTGATGTATAGGGGATGAACAGGAGAAGAATGACTTTATGTCTGCTACGAACTCCGACCACCACCGTCACATCAACCGAAATCTGCTTGGTGCGTAAGATCACTAGAAAAAAAATGCTGCTTATGAAGAATACATAACTATCATGAGGCGAAGATCGCTCTAATCTTTTATATCTAACTATCTTCATCAATTGATTGAGTCCACACAAATTTTTTCATATTTCTGCTCATCTGTGTCTTTTCAAAAACACATGTATGGTGCACGTGAGGACGGGTTTGGTGCATGCTAAGTTTGGTGCACGGTTCACGCTCAAAAAATTTAGACTTTTGGGCCAAAATCTTGCACGACCGGACAAAATTTTAAGAAATTTTGGCGGCAAAAAAATCGTGCATCATGGGTAAAAAACCGTGCATTGGAGATGCATTAAAATTAGACATTGGTGCACTAAAATTGGATGTTGGTGTACTAAAATTAGACATTGGATGCAAGAATTTTTAACCATGTGATGCATGAATTTTTAACCATGGGCGTGCATCAACCTAAAATTGTGACATTGGATGCACTAAAATTGGGCATTGATGCACTAAAATTGGACATTTGTGCACTAAAATTGGAAATTGGATGCACTAAAATTGGACTTTGGATACACTAAAATTGGACGTTGGTGCACTAAAATTAGACTTTGGATACACTAAAATTGGACGTTGATGCACTAAAATTGGACATTATATGTGGTGCACGATTTTTTTGCGGCATGTGGGAGCACGATCATTTTTTGCCTGTGGGTGCACGATTGTTTTGGCCTGTTGGCACATATTTTTTTTTGCCTGTGGGTGCACGATTTTTTTTTGCCTGTGGGTGCACGATTGTTTTGGCCTGTGGGCACATATTTTTTTTTGCCTGTGGGTGCACGATCATTTTTTGCCTGTGGCTGCACGATTTCTTTGGCTTGTGGATGCACTATTTTTTTGACCTGTTGGTGCACGTGCTAAATTAACCCCGTGCTACAGTAACAATATTGCATGCGTTAAAGTGCCGTGCTACAATAACATCGCGAGGTTATTAATGTCATTTCAAGAGGAAATGGACTTAAATAAATTGCTTTTTTTGGTAGACTAGGTTGAATTATTATCCACCAAATAGTACCGGCTTACAAAAATGTACCATCATTTTTTGTTGGCCGAAAATGGTAATTGGCCAGAGTAAAATAATGAATTAAATCAGTAGGATAAAAAAGTTCACACGGCCAGTGGGACTCGAACCGCAATCGCCTGATTAGAAGTCAGACGGCTTAACCATTAGGCCATGGGCGGATGCGCTTTTTTGTTGTATCGACACATATAAAATATCTAAAGCATTTCGAAACCGTACTAGTAAATGTGATCGCTCACTCTTGAATTCAAGCCCACTTGATTGGGTAGTCTTGAAATTCCTGCCTCATGTGATGAATTCAGATTTTTCACAAAATATAGTCATTTGAAATCATTTCTCAAATTTTAATCCTTTAAGTGAAACCTTAGTTTTTTTTTTTTTTCAAATATCTTATTCGAAACTGGAAGGTTTAAATGATTTTTTTTTTAATGTTATTTAAAGTACCATAACCTCCTTCGAAATTATCATTATGATATTTAAATATTGCTCGAGCCGTTGAGCGAAACAGATGCAATGAGCATCCAGAGAACCATTTTTCCTAAGTATTCAATCTATTAAAATTAAATGAAACATTCAAAATGGATGTGCTAAATCAATTTTTTTACGCCAAACGCAACTCGAACTCGAGTCTGTCTAATGTGGACATGATCTTTTATCCATCCAGCTAGGCCAGGGAACTCAAATATATTAACTACAAGTAACTTATTCGACTATTTTTTTTTATCTCCCTTTCCCAACTTATTAAAGTTTTCAATAAAATCACCCCTTTGAGAACTTCTTAGATGATCCAATTCGGCTTCCAAGCATCCCAAACTGCAATAAAAAGGGAATTGAGATTGGTAATGCCCTTATTCAGTAGGGATCTAAAAATTCTCGTGATGTGGGAGATGGATTCAAAATATTAATTCAATTAATTTAAGGGGAGAAAATCCAATTAATTCATGAGACAATATTTGATTAGTTCTAAAAATTTGGACTAATATTGCAAAGATCTATATTTTATGGGACCATTTTTTTTAAATTTACCCACAGCTCGCAAGAATATGTTGCTGGTTTTGCTATAAAATTTCTATTTGTGTTGTTACATCAATTGCTAGATCGCATAAACACCATGAGTAAAATCTAACTAAGAGCTTCTTCTTCAAAAAAGAAAAAAAAAATCTAACTAAGAGTTGATTGGCTAAACTATGAAAATATAAGAAAAAGAAAATTACGTAGGAAAAATTCATTCTTCAACAAACGATTTCAACTTTTTTTTATTTTTAATTTTTTTAAAAAAATAAAGGTGAATTCTTTTCGTAAAGAAACGAATTCATTCATTTTTTTAATTTTTTATATATAATGTAATATAATATAGAATTATATATATATATATATATATATATATATATATATATATATATATATATATATATATATATGTGTGTGTGTATACTTATATTACGATAATAATAATAATTATTGTTATTACTATTATATAAAATATATTATACATATATAGGTATACATGTATAGATATATATATATACACACTTATCTGTGTGTATATATATATATAATATAATAAATATATATATTATATAATAATAATAATAATAATAATAATTATTATTATTATATGTGTTGTCTGGAACGAGCTTGTGGCCAATCCATCTCATTATTATCATTATACGTGTTGTAGAGATGCCAACGAAGCGGACGGCAAGAGACACGATACGAGCACGACACGTCACGGAGCGGCACGACACTGTCCATTTTGCTACAGTGCCATGCCGTGCCAGGCATGACCCGTAACATAGGTCGTGCCGGGCCATTAAACAGAATAGAAATTCCAGCAGTACGAGATCATCTATCTAATTCGAGTATTTATTCCAGAAAGGTTTATTCGACCTAATCGTACCACGTAATACTTTAAAAAGTGTAATTTCAGCATTCAATGTGTATTCTTGAATAATCTCATTTTTCAATTATTCAACCATTTCATTTTACCAAGTTTACTTGCTGAGTATATCGATAGTCATAAACTCCAATACAACATCCTTGAGTCTAAATAACCTGGAGTACGTCCCGACATGACACTATAATTTTTTTAGTGTAGCGATCGATCTGCAGTTATGTGCCGATCGATCGCTACTTGATCGATCGGTAAGGCCAAAAAATAAAAAAAACTTGAAATTGGTCGTCCCGGCATGGCACGTTCCATGGCACGGCTCGTAGGGACAGTGCCTATAGGTCGTGCCGAGTAATGCATATTGTGGAAACGGGCCGGTAGGGCACATCTCGTGTCCAAACCGTGCCAGCACGGTATGCCACGTTTGACACCTATACCGTGTTGCCTGACACGAGCTTGTGCCCAATCCATCTCATTCGATATTCAAGAACTTATAATGATAATAAATAATAATAATAATAACATACATATAATAATAATAATAATAATAATGTATAATAAAAAATAAAATATACAACAACAACAACAACAACAAGAATAATAATAATATATTAACTTTAATAATAAAATAATATTATGGGCCAAATCCACGGGTCACGGGTAATGGACTAAGGGTCACGGGCCAATTATTGTTATTAATACTATTTTTATTTTATTAATATATACATATATATATTATTTTAATTTTAATTATTATTATTATTATATATTGTGAATATGTGCAAAATACTCCTCCGTGTATGACTCATGATGGAGACATTGTGCTATATTTTACAATCCACAATCCATATTTACAAATCATATGTGGGAAATATTCTGGTGTATTTGAGAATTAGTTAGCCGAACCATACCAATATGAAGCATATTTTCATTAATTCTATGATAACACACTATGAGTTGTCCCCCATCCCGGAAGGAATATAAGTTCTCGGATACCAAATGAGATGGATTGACCACAAGCTCGTGTCAAGCAACAAAGATAATAATAATAATAATAATAACAACAACAACAACAACAACAACAATAATAATAATAATTATTATATTATATATTAATAATTATATATATTTATTATATTATTTTATCATGTATATGTATATATACAGACAGAAAACAGAAAACGTGTATATATATATATCTATATATGTATATTATATATATGTATATGTGTGTATTTATATTTTATATAATATAATAGTAATAATAATAATTATTATTATTATTATAAATATAAGTATATATATATAATTATATATTATATTAATTATATATTATATTAATTATATATAAAATTTAAAAAGAAAAAGAAAAAGATGAACTCGTTTCTTTAAACTTTATTTAAAAAAAAAAGTAAAAACATAAAAAAAAATATTGAAATCGTTCGTCGAATTACCATACGGCAATTCCATAATTTTCTTTTTCTTTTCAGACATTTGATCGTACTGTTGAGACTAGGCCTAGGCTTCTCGTAAAAGCATTTTTTTTATATATTATTTTAAGAAATAAAGCATATAGATATAGGGATTTGAGCAAGGGTTCTGTGCAGGGTTTTGAGCAAGGGTTCTGTGCAGGGATTTGAGCAAGGGTTTTGTGACGTGCTCGAGAAATCTGTTCCGCTTATTCACAATTAATGCACGTTCGGTCATTCAGATTGATCGGTTGTTAGGATCGGGTCGTATGCAACAACTTTAACCACGTGGAGGTGAGCAGGGTTTCATCATGCTCGGAGTTATCCTGCTCAGAATGGGTTTGTCTTGCTAGATATTGATTTTGTCCGATTCTTCCCCGAAGTAATATTAAATTTACTTTGGATTAGTTTACTATTTTGGTATCTCTGAAATAATTTTTTTTTAAAAATTGTTGGTACAGAAATAGAAGAATTGGCAATCTTTAATTGGGAAAAAGTATCATATGGCATTATCTGGCACTATTCAAAATACCTTAATATGATTTCTCAGAAAATTAGAAAAAGATACCTGATGTCATAGGATGGGTCAGCTTCTTCAGTAAAATCTCATGTGTTGGAATCGAGATCCGGTTGTACTCCTTCATATCTAAGGCACAATGTAAAATATTAATCGCTTTAGCATTTTGTGAAATTAATATCATATCCGCTCTAGTGAAATCGTCCATCTCTTTGGGAACACTAATTCCCCCAATTTCCTTTAAAGGAATATGCGGACCTTTCACTATGATTTTCCAAAGATCATAATCTACGGATTGGATGTATAGAGAAATTCTATTCTTCCAATAACCGTAGTTATCACCCGTGAAAAGCGGAGGGCGATTGACCTTGAGCAAACTCATTTGCTAGATTAGCCATAAAAAGATTTTGATTTAAAAAACAAAAATCAAATGGCTCTGATACCACTTGTTGGAATCGAAGAGGGGGGGTGAATGAGATTCCTTGGCTACTTTAGCGTTTTAAAATGAGTTTGTAAAATAAAAATATTTTGCGCTTTGCGGAAGCCTTACGTCAATCGATAAATAAAAAGAATAAGTAAATAAATGCGTAATGAAAATTAAAGCAATAAAAGACACAAAGATTTGTTATAGAAGTTCGGCGATGAATCGCCTACGTCTCCTCTTCCCGGTTAGATAACCTCCAACCGATGTTCCACTAGAACAATTGGTCTTGGCCTTGAGGGCTCCAAGTTAGCCACACAACAACTCTTCCCGAGTTACAACGCTCTTCCCGAGCACACTACTCTTCCCGAGTACACGAGCTCTTCCCGAGTATACAAAGCTCTTCCCGAGCTACCAACACTCTTCACGAGTCTTCTTGGCCTTAAGGGCTCCAAGGATAGCCACACACTTGCACCAACTAGACTTGTTGATGACTTTACAATTTTCCAACTTGCTTTGGTGTTGGAGGACCGTTACAAGAAATCAAACCAAAAAACACCTTCACGGTGTACTCACACGAAGACAACAAGACTTAACAAATGAAAACAATTACTAGCTCCAATACAACAACAATGTATGGAGTTTGTAATGCTATTCAAGAATTTAATAATCAAAGCTTTTGGTATAGTTTGTAGACTTGTTTCTTAGCTTCAAAATGCTCCAAAGCATCCATATTTATAGTGTAGAAGGCCTCCAAGGCTCCTACTAGCCGTTGCTTCAAATAAGGCTTGAATCACTCCAAGATCGCCTCGGACATCGCCTCGGGCGATCACCATCGCCGCGCCCCAACGGTCAGCATAAATCACGGATCGCCTCAGGCGATCGCTGGATCGCCTCAGGCGATCCAAGTCAAATCCCAATGCCGTAGCTTCAGCAGCCTGAAATCATGCATCGCCTCGGGCGAAGTCCACATCGCCTCAGGCGTTCCAGCCCATCGCCTCGGGCGTTCAGTCCATCGCCTCTGGCGGTCTCCCTGCGCGCATGCCCGTGCCATGCCTCGGCGTCGCTTCAGTCGATGTGCGGGGCGAAGTGCCAAATGGTTGCCATCGCCTCAGGCGTTGATCACCATCGCCTGGGGCGATCTTCCTCGCGTGCTCGCCTAGCCATCGCCTCTGTCGATGTGCGTGGCGATGCCCCTCCTGGCACCCATCGTCTGGGGATGATCACCATCGCCTGGGGCGATCCAGGCCAGAATATGCACACTTGAATTTCTTCATTCCAATCCACTTTTCATCACTTAATCTGCACACTAAGTAGATGCATTAGTATAACAAACACAAGTTTTGTTGATCATCAAAACTCAAAGATTGACCGGGGATAATTTAACGCATTAAACTCAACCATGCGTTTAAGGCTCAACATCATGCATGCACAGAGCAAGAGATATCCCGAGCAAAAAGCCCCGAACACAAATTGCCCGAAGAACATCAAAACATGCTCGGCATAATGGTTAAAGGGCAGCGGGAGATCCAGACGTAACTGACAAATCAACAGACACAAACGAATGTGTGATAATGAACGCACTTCTCGGACATGTTTTGATCCAATAATGCCACGATCAGAGGAGACAGTGTTTCGGATTTACCGCGTGCCAACCACCGGGATCAACACTATAAATACACAAGGCTCAATGTAAAATGTTGAACTTTCTAGGCAAGAAAAGACTCAGAAGAGAGCACATCATAGTCTGTAGGGTCTTGACCGATCGGTAAGGCCAAAAAATAAAAAAAAAAACTTGAAATTGGTCGTGCCGGCATGGCACGGTCCATGGCACGGCTCGTAGGGACAGTGCATATAGGTCGTGCCAATAAAGATTAACTAATGAAAGCGATTCTTGGTATCAGTCGACTCTACCTTGGAATTATCATCTATTTCATCGATTCGCAAAAGACTCAATTTTTCTTGAATATTCATCAATTGGAAATCTAATTCCTCCCTTACCTTAATCGTAGTCAAATAGAAAACAGCATTCAATTCGACTCTCATCAAATCTTTAACAAAAACTACAGCCGTTAAGATTAAATCAATGATAGTTTCAAAACTAGTAAGTTTGATGAATCTAATCAATAAAAACTACAGCCGTTAGAATTAATCACCCAATCGTTTTTCCTAAGAATTTAATAACACCAACAGCAGACAATTATCAATCTTAGTTGCTTCGTAAATTAGAGGGATCAAACGATTCCGTATTTGATATCTAATTTAGCGTTAGATTTCATGCAAGTTACTAGGTTGTCAATCCAATAAATAAACACAACAATCATATCAATAAAATCAGAAAAACTCTTGATACTCAATAAAATTGATAATTAAAGCGTAAGAATCTCCCCAAGATAAATAAAATCCAAGGATTTGTCTTCCTCAACCAAGAACTAAAATCTAGCTAGACATAATCTAAGAAAAACAATAAATAAAAGCAAGGGAAAGAAAACTAATCCGATCTCCGCTCGTCGAGGTGTCAATCCCGCCTTCGCTTCGATCTTCGTAGCGTACTTCAACAAAATTGAAAGAAAAATTGTAAAACTATCATAAACTAATCTACCCTAACTATCTAGATATTTTTTAGTCTGATTTTTGTCCATATATGTATAGGGAGGCTGATGGAGTAGGTTAGAATCCATGTGACAAGGAAAGAAATCAAGTTTTTACACTTTCCAAAACTCTTCTGGCGTAAATATGCGTAGAATGGCGTAGCTACGCCTACACATGCCATAGCATTGGCGTAATTACGCCTGTCATCAATTTTTCTGGCGAGTTTTGTATTTTGGCCATAACTTTCACATACGAACTCCGAATTCGACGAGTCAGCTGTCTACGCGAAGATAACTCAAAGTTCTACAACTTTTATATGGACCACATTTCCAAAACTTGGCTCGCACATATAGAAATTTGAGGAGAAAGGAGCAACATAAGTCTTGGATTCCGATTTTTTCCTCTTTTCTTCAACTTTACTCATTCTTTCATCATTTTAGCTTGATTTCTTCAAATTTTCCTACATTTACACAAATATACGATTAGGTAGCATATGTATCAATTTATCCATCAAAATATACCAAATCGTAGATAATTAGGCACAATAGATGTGTCTATTTCTAGTCACATCATCCCCCATCTCGGAAGGAATATATGTTCTCGGATACCGAATGAGATGGATTGACCACAAGCTCGTGTCAAGCAACACAGATAATAATAATAATAATAATAATAATAATAACAACAACAACAACAATAATAATTATTATTATTATTATATTATATATTAATAATTATATATATTTATTATATTATGTTATCATGTATATGTATACATACACACAGAAAACGTGTATATATATATATATATGTATATTATATATATGTATATGTGTGTATTTATATTTTATATAATATAATAGTAATAATTATTATTATTATTATTATAAAGATAAGTATATATATAATTATATATTATATTAATTATATATAAATTTTTTTTAAAAAAGAAAAAGATGAACTCGTTTCTTTAAACTTTATTTAAAAAATAAATAAAAACATAAAAAAATATATTGAAATCGTTCGTCGAATTACCATACGGTAATTCCATAATTTTCTTTTTCTTTTCAGACATTTGATCGTACTGTTGAGTCTAGGGCTTAGACTTCTCGTAAAAGCATTTTTTTTGTTTTGTTTGTATATTATTTTAAGAAATAAAGCATATAGATATAGGGATTTGAGCAAGGGTTCTGTGCAGGGTTTTGAGCAAGGGTTCTGTGCAGGGATTTGAGCAAGGGTTCTGTGCAGGGATTTGAGCAAGCGTACTTTATACTATACTCTGTCTATGCTTTTTTAAGCAATTTTTTTTTGATGCAGAATAAACCATTTATTTGATTTTATTTTATTTATTTTGTACAATAAATAAAAAAGTTGTATTGCTTCAAAGCCTAGTTCACAATCCGGTTAGTGATGAATGGGTAACATCAAATTCGTAAGCAATTAAAAAAGTAGTATTGCTTCAAAGCCTATTCAATACGAAAATTAAATTTAAATATGCACATGATTCGATAATGTGATGGGGTCTTACGAAATTTAATAGGCAAGTAGTTACTAGCTTATATGCGAAGTTTATGTTGATGTTTTACTTTATACAAACACTTCCACTCAGGAAGAGACAAAATATCTCAAAATAAAAAAAAATGAATTAGGGTCAAAATATAATTTAGGAGGGCAATATGTAATTTTTTAGGGATAAAATACACTTTTGCCTCGATGTATATCTGCCGGTGATTAATATAATTTTAATAATAGGGGGCTTTAAATTTCATACCTAATAGTCTCAAGTGGTTTTATTAGTTTTGTTGGCACAATAATTGGTCAAAAAGTTCATGGTCATGTCGCTAAACGCGTAATTTGGCCGTCTAACAAGACGACATATGTTAAATGAAAGTTGAAAAAAATCACGTGTGTTACGTCTATTTATTCTTTCGCTTGTTTTATGAATTATATATGTTAAAAATAGTTTAAGTTCAACTCGAGGAAGTTTGATTTGACTTACAAGTTTACTTGCTGAGTATATCGATAGTCATAAACTCCAATACAACATCCTTGAGTCTAAATAACCTGGAGTACGTCCCGACACGACACTATAATTTTTTTTAGTGTAGCGATCGATCTGCAGTTATGTGCCGATCGATCGCTACTTGACCGATCGGTAAGGCCAAAAAATAAAAAAAAAACTTGAAATTGGTCGTGCTGGCATGGCACGTTCCATGGCACGGCTCGTAGGGATAGTGCCTATAGGTCGTGCCGAGTAATGCATATTGTGGAAACGGGCCAATAGGGCACATTTCGTGTCCAAACCGTGCCAGCACGGTACACCACGTTTGACACCTATACCGTGTTGCCTGACATGAGCTTGTGCCCAATCCATCTCATTCGGTATTCAAGAACTTATAATGATAATAAATAATAATAATAATAACATACATATAATAATGAATAATAATGTATAATAAAAAATAAAATATACAACAACAACAACAACAACAATAATAATATATTAACTTTAATAATAAAATAATAATTATGGGCCAAAATCCACGGGTCACGAGTAATGGGCTAAGGGTCGCGGGCCAATTATTGTTATTAATACTATTTTTATTTTATTAATATATAAATATATATATATATATTTATATATATTATTTTAATTTTAATTATTATTATTATTATTATTATATATTGTGAATATGTGCAAAATACTCTTCCGTGTATGACTCGTGATGGAGACAGTGTGCTATATTTTACAATCCACAATCCATATTTACAAATCATATGGGGGAAATATTCTGGTGTATTTGAGAATTAGTTAGCCGAACCATACCAATATGAAGCACATTTTCATTTATTCTATGATAACACACTATGAGTTGTCCCCCATCCCGGAAGGAATATAAGTTCTCGGATACCGAATGAGATGGATTGACCACAAACTCGTGTCAAGCAACACAGATAATAATAATAATAATAATAATAACAAAAACAACAACAACAACAATAATAATTATTATATTATATATTAATAATTATATATATTTATTATATTATTTTATCATGTATATGTATATATACACACATAAAACAGAAAATGTGTATATATATCTATATATGTATATTATATATATGTATATGTGTGTATTTATATTTTATATAATATAATAGTAATAATTAATATTATTATTATTATAAATATAAATATAAGTACATATATATATAATTATATATTATATTAATTATATATAAAATTTTAAAAAAAAGAAAAAGATGAACTCGTTTCTTTAAACTTTATTTAAAAAAAAAAGTAAAAACATAAAAAAAATATTGAAATCGTTCGTCGAATTACCAAACGGCAATTTCATAATTTTCTTTTTCTTTTCAGACATTTGATCGTACTGTTGAGTCTAGGGCCTAGGGTTCTCATAAAAGCATTTTTTTTGTATATTATTTTAAGAAATAAAGCATATAGATATAGGGATTTGAGCAAGGGTTCTGTGCAGGGATTTGAGCAAGGGTTCTGTGCAGGGATTTGAGCAAGCGTACTTTATACTATACTCTGTCTATGCTCTTTTAAGCAATTTTTTTTTATGCAGAATAAACCATTTATTTGATTTTATTTTATTTATTTTGTACAAAAATTGATTAAACCAAAAAATAAAATACCGAATTGAAATTTTGTTGATATTATTTCATTCTTACTGTTGTTAATTTAATAGACATTGTTATTTATAATACTTTAAGCATTATTGCTATTAATATTTTATGGGTGTTCATTTTTATTTCTTAAAAACAGGAAATTAGGTTTTTTTGGGTGTTGATAATATAAGAAATTTATTTCTTAAATTTTATTTATATTATCTTATGGGTGTTCATTTTTATTAAAAAAATAAACAGTTCATTTTGACTCACAAAAATAGAAATTAATATTTTTATAATATATTAATAAAATTTGAATGATTAATATATAATAATAATTAATTAGAAAGCAAATTGTTATCATTTATACGTAACTGAAATTGAAAAATAATTTATAACAAATAAAAATAAACATAAAACAAAAAAACAAACAAACTAGGGTATGTACATGGAATTTCTACTTTCTATATAAACTCCTTGTTTTACTCATTAGTCATTACCTACTCTGTTCATCTTTTCTTGCAAATTTTCATTTTTGTTGTACATGGCTTTAACAATGAACAGATGCATAACATGCAACATGCACTACGAGGTTAACGGAAAATGCCGCAGGTGCCACGATGGAAAGGAGAATGAGAAGCTACTCGAGTTGATGGCTCTAGAATATATGGATAAAGCCGTTTTCCTCAGCATCAACCCTCCGGTGCATGGTTCTCCAGACAAGCATTACTTTTCAAACATATTTTTGGTTGCCTCTGACCACGATTTTCCTCCCATTCCAGCCCATCGGGCTGTTCTGGTAGGTTTATGATTTTTTCTCCAATGAATTTTTTCCTTTGCTTTGAGTTTTCCATTCGGTGTGATCCCTTCATTTTCATTTTCATGCAGGCATCTCGCTCTCCTGTTTTCAGAGCAATGCTTGAGACTGAAATGGAGGAAAAACGCACCGGAACAATCAAGATCAAGGATGTCTCTCACGATGTCCTCTGTCGGTTCGTTACTTTTCTGTATGAGGCAGATACAAACCTGGACCGTAATATTGCATGTGAGCTTTTAATTCTAGCTGATATATATCAAATTAAAAATCTCAACTCATACTGTGAAGAATACCTTATCATGACATTGAATGTGGAAAACATGCTATCTTCGTATTTTTTTGCCAATAAACATTCTGCAAAAAAATTACTCAAAGAAGCTTTGTCTCGCATCATGAAGAACATGGATATGTTTTCAGAACAAAAAGAATATGCATAGTTAATGAAGAAGGAACCACAGATGATGGCTGACATATACGAAGGATATGTCAAATTAACTTTTCAACCAAAATGATCAAATCTTGATCGACTACTCCATCCGTTTTGATGTTAGTTCGTTATGATTTTTGTTTTCAGTACTCTTCCTTTGTTATTGTTGTTTGTTAGTTTATTATCTGCTGTTTTCAGTACTCTTTATTGTTGTTTTCATGTTTTCAGAATGTTTATTGTTGGATTATTGGGTTTTATTTATTTTTAAATATTTATTATATTATATATATATAGTTAAGAAAACATAATATTTTAAAAAAGGAAAAAAAATATACGTAGCATGGCTGTGCCTATGGAGGCAGGTATTTCCTATTGGGGGGCCTAAAGTATTGGTAAATTAAAGAAAATGTTTAAAACCCAATTCTATTGGGTTCAGATAAATTTGTGGGGGGGCTAAAGTATTGGTAAAAAAAATGTTTAAAGCCCAATTCTATTGGGTTCAGATAAATTTGGAATTGGAGCCGGATCCATATCTTATAACTGGAAATTTAATTAAAATAAAATCAATCAATACAAACACACCATACGGATTGGGTGGAATCTTGTATGTAAGAACAACAACTATGGCCTCCTCATATTTTTCTTAATTTATTACAATATATGCACTAAATAAGTTATTTATATTGAATAATAATTTATAGATTAAATAAAACTACCTATTTTCGAAAATTAATATTTATTTCTAGTTTTCAACCAGGGACTAATTGCGAGATTCTACTATGACTAAATATACTCATGATAACTACCACACTAATATATTTGAACGTCATACTCATAAATATACATACAAAGGATATTCGTATAATGTAAATGCAACATTAAAAATAACCTATTACAGAATATCAATTTGGAATGCAATGGTTTCGGGTTTGGGATATGGTTTGTCTTTATGCGCGGGCACTGAAACGGCGACACATATTTTCAAAATTTACATGCTACGACACGGCTAGGACACACATGAATATTTATATATATATATATTATACATGTATTATATTACAAAATACTAAAATTCACATTTTTAAATTAAATTCAAACCTTGTAGAGATTAAAAAAAAATATTCTTACTGAATAAGCGTATAAATAAATGTACGTCACTGGGATCATCATAATATCACACATACTAACACATAATGCATATTACTTCAATTACTATAAAGTTTAAAAAACATATCCAAATAAAATATCAATTACATATATTCTTACAAAATTTAAGAAGCGCATAAATAAACGCATGCTACTAAAATCATCATAATATTACTAATACTAGCACAAACTGTATATTGCTTCAATTATGATATAGTTTAACAACAAACATGTTCAAATTTTATTTTAATCAAAAACTTATTAAATCGTGCAATTAACCTAAAAAAATTGTCATTTCCTTGTCGGCACGGCTCTTGGAAGTGTCCAACACGAGTGTTTAATTAATTTTTATTTTTATTACACTAAATTATTTATTACACATATCAATTGTGTGACATGTGTATTTTTAGTAATGATTTAATTTAACAAGTCTTAATTTTATGCCCTTGATGATTAATACAACGCACACACTTGTATGCTTTGCTTTAAATTGCAAAGTTACACTGCCGAACAAGCCCGTCATATATACAATGTATAATGATTTTCTCTCATAGTTTCTGAGAAGAAAAAGTAAAACAAATAATCCACATAGCTTTAATTATTTCATTTATTTTGTTACACCCCGCACTCGGTTACAAGATACCACAATATCCAAAATGAATTTGGTTGTGAAAAAAATTCCGAAATAAAATGACAACACAAAACTAAATACATATATTTCTAAAAATGTTACTGATGTGATTAGCTCTGTAGAATTAAATGTGCACGAAAAATAAACAAAGAACACCACAATTTCTACGTGAAAAACTCTCAATGACAAATGAAACCCGAGAAAACTAATATGATATATCATATGACATCAGTTACAAAAACCTTTTTATATCATAATGACAAATGAAACCCAATTTAAACACTATACATGGTTCAATCAGTCATGCATATATGTCGTTTAGTACGACCCATTGTGTGACATCTCCGAAATAATTATATGTAAATTGGGCATTAATTATGTTTATGTGATTATTTATGGTGATAATTGAATTATGTCTTGGAATTAATTATCTTGGTGAAATGCTTAGTCACATGGTAGGCGTGACCCGGTGGTGCATTTCAGGGTGCATGTTACGCATGTTGGGAAATTGGGGGGTTATGGTGCATTTTAGTACAATGCTTTTAAAATATAATATGGTAAAACATGGATTTAATTGGGGTTTTGGTGCATTTTAGTACAATGCTTTTAAAATATCATGTTGGGGTATTTTATATATCATGCTAATTGTGATGTCCGGAATAATTATTAATTGTTAAATTGATTTAATTCTGATATTTATATGATGTGTCGGGATTTAATTCTTGGGTATCGAATGTTGGGCCGGAGTTGGGAGTAGTGTATCCGGAAAGAATTTATTGTGTGAATTAATTTAATAACAGGATTATTTGCTAATAAAGAAGATTAACTTTATTTTGAGTATTATTGATTAGATGAGTTAAATTATTTGCGTGGAGGAGATTAAAATTAGGTGGGAATAAAAGAAACAGATCACACCATTTTTTACCACAAAATCACACGATTTCTTCTCCTTCCCCCTTTCTCCTTCACGCTGTTTCCTTCAACCGCAGAAGCCGATGCTTTCCTTGATTCTTGCCTTGATTTTTTGCGTTAAGGTTAGTGAACGCATCCTAGTATCTTGCCTTAATCGTGCCTTCCTTCGAGTTTTGAATTATTAATCGATGATGTTGTGGTTTGGGAAAGGAAGTGCGAACGGTTATTGTACAGGCTGGCTCGATTTTCTGCTGTGTCAGTGTGTGCATTTCTGCTGCGTGTATATGTGCGTGTAGTTCATGCTGATTTGTGGCTTGATGTCTTGTTTATGTTTCAAAAAAAATCTGCTTCCTTTGGTTCGAAAAATCTGCAGCTAAATGGTTTGAAATTGCTGCTTGTATTTTGAAAAATCTGATGCTGTTTTGTTCAAAAATATTCTGCAGATTGTTGTAAGGGAGTATGTGTTTTAATGGAGCAAATTTGTGTGATATAGTGGTCTAATTGGGGGAAAGTTGCATGGCTGAACCTTAGGGGTGTGATGGACGAAATTAGGGCTTTATTGGGGGCTTGAAAATCACGCTTTTATGATGTTTGATAAAATGCTTGAATGGTGTTCTAAGTGTTGTTCAAAAGCCTTACTAATGGTGTGGTGAATAGCTAACCTTTATGGCTCATAACTTGAGAGTATTCTAATTGGAATTGAACATTGGTTTTGAAGGATGAAGACTGCTTTATTGTCAATGAAGAATGATGACTTGAATTGGTATATCGGGTTAAGGCGGTTATGTGACTATAGTTCGAGTATGAATATTGTAATTGGGGAGTAGATAGCATGAGAAATGTTATTGATTGTTGGAAGTTAATTATGACTCACTTTGTTGAATGATTAATTGTTAGAAGGGAATTGTTGATTTGTGCATTGGCTAATATTATTGTTGGTTAAGAAATTAAGATTAAAATCATGCATGGAAGGTGTTTGTTAATATGCTTAAAGGAGATTCAAGTGTGGGTCTAAGCCTTGTTTGTGGGGGTAAAAGAACTAACTTCTATGGCTTGTAGCCATTGTAATATTTGGTGGGTGTTGGGCTATGAGATGGGATGTTTTACCTTTGAAGTATGAGTAGTGTGTGAATGGATGAGTTAGATACATGTTAAAAAGTGTCATAACATGTAGTAAAGGGTATGTGAGCAATATGCTTGATTATGTGCCATAGCGTAAATTAGTGATTTATATCTTAATGAGTTAATAATGAAATTATATTGAGTTATACTTATTTTAGTAAGCAACATAATGAATATGTGATAAATAATTTTATTGTTCATTACTAGTGAGAACTGCTTTAAGATATTGATTTTATTGGACATAAGCTAATATGGAATGCACATTCAATATAGATACTCCACTAGTCTCCGGACATCAATGACAGCTTTTTCATGTTGACGATTTTAAGGTACGTAGTGACGTACGAGCAGGTATGCCATGTAGAAATGCTAAAATAATGCAATTATGTGATGAACTTTAATGTGCAACTATGCGAAATTCGAGTATGTGAATGTTGTTTATTACTTGTGGCACTGCGGTTATGTAAGTGTACATAATCCGGTTGTGTAAGTTGAGTCTTGATGCCGAGGGCATGATTGGATATGAGAAAGCATTGAGAATGATCATAGTAAATGGGCATGAGTGCCTTTAAATTGTGTTGGTTACGATTGTGAAATAAGTAATGTATCATAAAGGAAACAATTTATTTTGATATTGAGTATCATCGTTTAAATTATGTTATCGATCTTGACGATTGTGGATTTGTGACATATTGAGACATGAACAGTATAAGAAATCCTTCATTGGCCAGAATGTTCAGGGAGTACATTTTATAGATTTTAATAGTCTTATTCAATTGCATTTAAATTTTGTATATTGATAAAAGTATGACTGTTGAGTTGGAGTGTGCTCACCCTGTGTGGGGGATGTTTCTGTGAAACAGATAAAACAGGTATGACATCGGTTCTGAAGTGAGTTCGAGCCATTGGAGTAGAATACTACCAGGAGCATGATACCAGTATTGGTAAAGGGTGATGTGATTGTATGCGAGTAGATTTATACTCGTTTATTCATTGGTCATTTGTGATCATCATAATGCCAGTATATGATCTGTATATATGTCTTAATATTTCTCCTTTCATTCGGGTGTCATAGATGCACTTTATTTGAGGAGATTATGATTTATGATTTGAGCAGATGAATTTGTTTTGGGTGAAGGTTGGAGTTTAATTATATGAGGATGTGTTGTTTGAGATTTTATTATTGTCATGGTGATGATATATGTCTGTTGATTTTTTTTGGAGAGTCAAGTTTATGGGGAGACTCTGCCCAAATTTTTATAAAAGTCATAGGGTATATGTGAAGTATGTAGTGAGAATTTTTAAGGGGTGAGTTTTCACATACACAAATGACGTCATAAATGCTTAAATGTCGTCTTTAAGATTTGGGGTCTTACACTAATTTTGGGGTGCATGTTTTAATTACAACCCTTTTATACCGCGCTACCCCCCACTTTACCCATCACTTTTACAATCCCCAATTACTCTCCCAACCCTAACCCCTTCCACCATTTTTGATTTTGGCTTAAAAGTGGAGTGGAAATCCTTGCAAAAGATTTGTTTGTGAGATTATTGGTAGGATTTGGAGTCCATAAGAGGTATGGATACCTCCTTGATGTTTTTATGGTGTTTGGTTTTGATTTGAAATGGTTTTGGTTGTTTTGAAATGTGTTTGTTTGGGTTGGTATTGGTTTTGGTTGGGTGTTAGATTTTTGGTTGTTTAAATGTGTATGTTGAAGGTTTATGGTGTTTTTATGTTATGGGTTTGTTGGTATATGTGTTTGTGAAGATGGGGAAGAAAATATGGTGCAAAAATGTTGTTTTTCGAAGTGCAGGAAGCGGCGATCGATCGCCCGTTTCTGGCGATCGATCGCGCGCATACAGTCCGCTCCAGCAGCATTTGGCGATCGATCGCCGCATTTGGGCAATCGATCGGCGAGGCTGGAGATCGATCGCACCAAAAGTGGCGATCGATCGCCGAGTGCAGCGAATTTGAAACCCGGGCACTGTGATCTCGCGATCGATCGGGGCCTTGCGGCGATCGATCGCGAGACACCAAAATGTGTGTTTTTGGTTATTTTTTTGGGATTTTTGGTATTGGACTATTATTGGCTCATAATATTGGTTTGTGTGAATGTGTAGAACCATCCCAGGTGGCCGCACACCCTAGGAGATAAAGTCCACCACACACCACATTTTGGAACTAAGGTACGTAGTGAGACGTACGGGCATCCGATGGTAAAACATATTTATACTCATTGAATTGGTTATGCATTATGGTTGCTCACACGGGGTTAATTATGCTTTGTGGTTGCATACATGGTCTTGGTTATGCATCATGGTTGCATACATGGTTTGGATATGCATTATGGTTGCATGTGTATATTGGATGCATTGGTACATGTGATTGTGAGTCGAGATTATATTCCAGTGATGAAGAATACTTGCCACCTTCATGTCGAAGCGATGATAGAATACTTGCAGCTGTCATATTATAGCGATGAAGAATATTTGTCGCAAATATGTCGAAGCGAAGGATCATTCCGCTGTCATATTACTATTGCGATGGGATATTATGCCGCTAATATGTCGAAGCGAGGGGTATTCATGTCGCTGTCATGTAAACGCGATAGGCATTATGCCACTGATATAATAAGACTGAAATGGCCATTGGTATACCTGGAATGGATGCATGCCATGACATATATTATTGGTATTATAATCCATTGATTATGATTGTGGTACATGGACGACCAAAGGGAGCTTTTAAATGTATTAAATACAGAAAGTGATTCGTATTTACGGTTTATGCATTTAAATTACAATCATATTATTGTGAATATGGTTTATATGCATGCTCATGGTTTTGGGGTTGTTCCTGTAGGTACTTTTGGGCGGAAGGGCTAAGGCGGGTTGATGCAGTGAGCTAATGAGGAGTGCTCTTGGTAGCATGCACATTCTTTTGTATAGTCTCTACTCTAGGAGTAGTGTAAAGCTATAGGATTAACATTCATTAGTTGGGAATGTAATTAATCCCTTTTGGAACTTTATTTTGGCACTGTAATCTTAACAGCTCAAGGCATCAACACGATCTTTATACTCTATAGATGCATGTTAGCTCTATTTACGCCTTTAATCCGCACTTAAGAAATTAGGGTCCTTATGTTAGTGGTATCAGAGCAGTGGTTAGAGAACCCGGGAAGGAGTGAAGGGTAGCCTTAGCATGGTTGGCTAGGTGGTTACATTTGGGCATGTTTATACATATTGGTGTATAAAAATTGCTATACTAACATGCTTATTATCATTCATGTTATCTAACGATATATCATTTGTATTGTTTTGGTATTGTTGTTAACCCTTGTGTTACAGCATGGCGGCTATGAACTTGGGAAACCACAATGAAGAGGTAGGGGATGTTGGAAGCGTGAATGCAAGTATTGGTCAGACAAATCCTTTACCTCCACCGGCTGTGGGCGTGAACCGGTAGCACAGTTGTTATTGCCAGGGGAGCTTAGTCTGGCTCAGTTTCTGACTTTCCACCCGCCCAGATTTGAGGGGACAGAGACGGGGGAAGAAGCTGAAGAATGGCTAGAGAGATTGGAGCAAATATTCGTGTCCGCGCCTATATATATATATATATATATATATATATATATATATATATATATATATATATATATATATATGTATGCATAGGGCAATAGATTGTAATTGGCTTAAGGTTTTCAGAAGACCTTAGTCTGATTATGATAGCCGCCTATATATATATATGTGTGCATTAGGTTAGTGCATGGGTCAGACGTTAATTGAGATTAACACTAAAACATAGTAGACTATTTTTGAACGAGGCGCGGTCGTCACCTCTGTTTGTCCCTTTCGGTTGAGTTATTGAGTCTAGCAACTCATTAACATCAACATCCTTTGTTGATTTGATCGTGTGGATACCGTAGAGGCAAAACTTTCGAAAAGTTTTGCTCGTGACTCGTGGACGTGTTGCTTCGAGGATACTGACGAAGTTGAATCTGGAGACACTCTGGTGGCTGGAGATTGAGTGTGAAGGCAAGTAGCAGAGTCACTGGAGGCTGAAGTGAACTTCCCGAGGCTGAAGGTGTACAAACCTTCATGTAAAATCTCTTTGAGAAGTGTTGTTCGAGCTGCTAGGTCCTTCACAAGACAAAATGTGGGATAAAACTCAAAAAACACTTGATTATCATTAGCAAATTTACTAACGCTGATAAGATTCTTAGTAATACGAGGGGCATGCAACAGATTTTCAAGAACAAAGGAACGTAAAGAAGAAGGCGAACAAAAATTCGAATGTCCTATATGGGAGATGGACAAACCTGCTCTGTTTCCCACATGAATCTTACCACTTCCAGCATATTCAGACCCAATAGAAAAATTGTTTAGATCATTCGTGACATGGTGAGTTGCTCCAGAGTTTGGATACCATCACTCCTCTGTATTTGATTCAAAATTGGCAGTAGTTAATGCAGCGGATGGAAATTGATTTGAGTATTGATTTGGCCCTCTGTGTTGGGGTTGTTGAGATGGATGGACATTTTGTCCTAGTGGCTGTTTGTGATAAGGAACAAAATCCTTATCAAATCTATAGTAGCATCTTTTAGCTACATGTCCATTGATGCCACATATTTGACATGTCGACCGTCCAGAATTATTATTCCAGTTACGTCTTCCACCTCTATTAAACCTTCCTCGTCCTCTGCCACGAGAAGAAGGTCCATGATTTGATGGGTTCGTATCAGGTTTCTTCTTAAAATTGTAGGTAGTAGCATGCACAGAAGGAGAAGTAATTAATCCAGTAATGTTGTTGGTGTAGGATTCAATCCTACCTTCATGTGCCATGAGATTGCTCCTACCTCAGAGACTGTCAAACTCTCCACTTTTGAGGTTACATGCACAACAACAGAATCATACTGGAGTCCAATGCCTCCAAGTATGTACATGTTTTGATCATCTTCTGAGATCAAGTGACCACATGCAGCGAAGATATCAATGTAGCTCTTCATTTTGTTCAAATAATCCTTCATGTTAAGATTTCCTTTCTTCAATGTTTGAAGCTGCAATTTATATTGCATAATTCTTGACACTCGATATGAATACTTCGTATAGGTCCATGGTTGAAATCCAATTTTTTTATTCCGCTGCGTTGTATGCATGTTGGATTCTTCAGAGGTAGGTTCGAAGCTCATATCGGAGGCTATGAGATACATTGTTTTATCATGTTTGAGTTATTTTTATCATGCTAATTAGAAACTGTAAGAACATATATATGATATGTTATAATCGACATATGAGATATGTGTGTGGAAATCATCGTAAAATATATCGTAAAATATATATGATATATTGACGAATTTTATGTATAAGATACATAAGTATGCGCGTGACCGAGCCTATCAAGGCGGGCGAACGTAGCTCAATATTCGGGCGAACGTAGTTAGTAAAGGGGCGACTGTGCCGCGCAAAGGCAGGCGGCTTCCTCGCACCATGGCTGGGCGAACGAGCCCATGTGATGGGCGACAGCCACACCATGGCTGGGCGACCGATGCTTGAGCTCGAGGGGCGACCGGTGCTTGCACAAGGGGCGACCGACTTGAGCTTGAGGCGGGCGATCGGCTTGAGCTTGAGGAGCGAAGGTGCTTGCACAAGGGGCGACCGGCTTGAGATTGAGGAGGGCGACCGGCTCAAGAGTGGGGCGACCGATGTGCATGGATGGGCGGCCAATGTGCATGGGCGAGCGTCCGAGACTCTGTGGGCGGGCGACTCCTGATCATGCGATAATTTTCCTATATTTTAAAGTTTATGAACATAGAATTAAATTTTAAAATATTTAGAAATTAATTCATTTAATTTATGTCCTAGCATGTTTTATGTGTTGTTTGAGCATAGTGCTAGCATGTTTTATGTGTTGTTTGAGCATAGTGCTTGGTTATAGCCTATGACCTATTAGATAGTGCATGGTTATAGCCCTATGACCTATTAGATAGAAATTTTGTGAATGGTTGTAATTTTAAAATACTGCCTGCGTGTCGTGCCTTCTCTTTTCTGAATGTATTCCCTCCCCTATGCCCCCCCCTCGAATGTAACTCGAGGACTTCTCTATATCATGTAATTGTTCTCAAGTCAATCGAGATACCTTCCAATTAAAAGTACTCGTCAACACTTCGATTGAACATGTGTGGGTTTGCCAAAGCTAAGTGTCGCGACAATCTTAGTAAAGCGTGATAGGATAAAAGTGATATCCGTGTGACTTTAAATTGGGTTCGACTTAATTAGTGTTATCTCAATAGGATTGGGAACCTAGAGGCTTGAGGTTGGGTAATAATCCATAAGATGAATTAGAATAAAGTGTTGTTCGCCCAACCATCCAAGAGTTACATGTGATGTAATTGACAAAGTGTTGTCTACCTAAATAACCGAGTCTTGGGTGATTAGCCAAAGCTAACTCAAGGTTAGGTGAAATATGAATCTTGGCCCACTAATAGTTTTGAGGGTTGATAATTTTAACTAAATAGTGAGAGTTTCATTTAATATAAGACCTTATTAAATGATTAAAATCATAAACTTATTTTGCATATTTATATTGTAGATATACATGGCATCTAACAACGTTACTAGTACACTATCATTGTGATCGGTCCTTGAGAATGACAAATTGAATGGGACAAATTTCCTAGACTGGTATAGGAATCTGAGCATTGTCCTCAAAAAAGAGAAAAATCAATATGTCCTAGAAGAACCCTTACCTGCTGAGGAACCCCCCCCCCCCCCGTTACGGCCGCAAGGCCCGATAAGGATGCTTACAAGAAGCATCAAAATGACGCTCTTGATGTTGGTTTTTAATGCTTGCAACCATGAACTCTGAGCTTCAAAAGCAACATGAGGAAATGGATGCGTTCAATATGATTGAACATCTGAAGCAACTCTACCAACAACAAGCTAGACAAGAGAGGTATGACGTCTCTAAAGCGTCGTTTCAGTGCAGAATGGTAGATGGAAGCCTTGTTGGAACTCATGTACTCAAAATGATTGGATACATAGAGAATCTTGAGAAACTGGGTTTTTCGTTGGACCAAGAGTTGGCCACTGACATGATCTTGCAATCGTTGTATGATAGCTATAGTCAATTTGTTCTGAATTACAATATGTTTGAAATTGAGAAGACTCTACCATAGATGCTTGGTATGTTGAGAACTTACGAAGCAAACACAAAGAAGTCTAAGCCCACAAATGTTCTTATTATGAATAAGAGCAAGGGAAAGGCTAAAGCAAAGGGCTTTAAAAGGAACAAGAAAGTCTCTGTCAAACCTAAGCCCTCATGCTACTGCACTTAAGCCTAAGGGAGGGGTGGCTAAGGAAGGAAATTGCTTCCATTGCAGTGAGACCGGACATTGGAAGAGAAACTGCAAGTTATACCTGGAAGATCTTAAGAAGACGAAGGGAAGTGTGACTTCTACTTTCAGGTATTTTTGTTATAGAAGTCAATCTATCTACTTCTTCATCATGAGTATTAGATACTGGATGTGGTTCTCACATTTGTGTTAATGTGCAGGATCTCAAAAGGAGTATAGTATTGGCTAAAGGCAAAGTTGACTTACTAGTGAGAAATTGAGCAAGAGTTGCTACATTAGCTATATGAGATTATTAATTAACTTTGCCTTATGGTTTAATAAATAGATTTACAAGACTGTTATTTTGTGCCGTCGATTACTAGAAACATAATTTCAATTTCTTGTTTGGACAAGATTGGTTTTTCATTTATTATAAATGTAATGCCTCGATTTGCTTTATATACGTGTCATATGATTATGGCGTAATTTTGAATAATTACGGTACGATGTGGACTCGGGTTCGGGTTGAACCGAGGGTTAATACTCACATACATGAAATGAATATTAGATATATGACAAGAAAGAAACATGATGCACAAGATGTAGTGCATAGAAATGACTTGAATGAAATCAAGTGTAGTGGCATATCAAGCAACATGGACTAGTATACATTTGAATTGAATTTCATATGCCTTTGCCTTTCATTTAAAGTTGCATGAGCATGTGAATTTGAGTTTGGATTTACATGTTTATGTTATTTGGCATGTTATTATAGCAAGTGGCTATATTAAGGGGATTAGTGAGCTTAAACTCACAATACACCATTTTACACCTACAAATCTCTACCAAGCTCCTCTCCAAAACCTTAGTGGTTTTGTCATCTTGTCTTGGATTTGCACTTGGTTATCAAGATAGAAAAGTGGGAGAAGTGACTTCCTACCATTTTGGTAAGGATTAGGTGCTTTGTATCCTTGTGTATGAGAGTAAAAGAGGAATTGAAGTTAAAGCATGGAAATTGGTGATGTTTGTTTTGATTTGAGTTATGGTGTAAACAATTGAGTTCTTTGATCACACAAAGTTTAAGGCGGTTATATCATGTGGCGATCGATCGGTGCAATGTGGCGATCGATCGCGAGCAACAGAACATTTTGGCGATCGATCGCGAGGTTGTGGCGATCGATCGCGATGGAACAGAATAGTATAGCGATCGATCGGTGAGATGTGGCGATCGATCGCCAAGGGCAGAAACTTGAAAAATGTTATATTTTTGTAGAATTTGATTTTAATGCCTATGATAACATGATATATTATTGTCATTGTTGTAGCACCATCACAGGGGACAGGACAACGAGGCAATTAGCCAGTGACGACTGATTTATCTCGTTTGTGTCGCTTTACAGGTACGTGTTGACGTACGGAGTATAGATATTATGTGATGATGATGTTATGGTTTTGATATCATATGATTTATGTTAGCTTTGTGTCATATGATTGGTAGTATCATATGCATGTACATACATGGATTTCATATGATTGAGATGGATGCCTTGATAGATATGTGTATATGCTTTGGTAATATCATTGCCTTGATAGATATGCGAGGTTTGGTATATGCTTTAGCTGGGATCGTTGCCACGATATACTACATATGCTTTGGCTTGAGTTGGGATGGATGCCTTGATAGATATGTGTATATGCTTTGGTAAGATCATTGCCTTGATAGATATGCCAGGATTGGTATATGCTTTGGCTGGGATCGTTGCCACGATATATATACCACATATGCTTTGGCTTGAGAGATATACGCCTGGTTTGGGTATATGCTCTGGCTATTATCACAGATGAGTACGGTACTATGATATGTGCTGCTAATATGAAGATGTGATGTGGTTCCACTGACATATTGAGCTGAATAGGCATATCATATTGGGCTCGTGATAATAGAGGGTGATTGATGAGACATGTCATGACATAGTTGCATTTGTTGATGCATGAGACAGAGCATTCACATTGGATATGATTATTATTGCTTTATCATTGATTTTGTGTTTTGATATCGCACTGAGATAGTTGTTTATCTATACTCACGTTTTGTGAATGTTTCTGTAGGGACTCATAGACGTGGGGAGACGGGATGTGAGTCATTTTCCGCTGCGAGCTGAACCACTGCTTAGGAGTTATCTTGGATTAGGTTGTTACTTGTACATGTGATACATGTGATGTATAGTTGGTTAGGTTTTTATAACCTTGTAACCACTTAACTAGTAAAAAACTCTTAATCAGTGCATGTTTTTACTTAATTCAGACTCACTTATGTATGCTTAATTGATACATAATGGATTAAGTATCGAGGACCCCACAATAAAGGACAAATGTTGCTCCATTTTTTTGAATGAGATGTTTTATGCTAGTGCATAATTGATTAATGGTCTTTTTGTTTTAAATCTTGATATGCATGTCTATAACATAAATACTAAGAGGATTAAGAATAATGATTCTAATCCAACTTATCACTGGCATTGTCGCTTGGGCCATATAAACGAGAATCGCATATCAAAACTTCATAAGGATGGAGCTTTAGATTCATTTGATTTTGAATCATATGAAACATGTGAATCTTGTTCAATGGGCAAGATGACTAAAGCCCCTTTCAAGTGACATGTTGAAAGGGCAAGTGATTTATTGAGTCTCATACATAGTGATGTATGTGGCCCAATAAGCACACAAGCTAGAGGTGGTTTTCAATACTTCGTGACATTTACTGATGCTTCAGTAGATTTGGGTATGTGTACCTAATGAAACATAAATATGAAACCTTTGAAAAGTTCAAGGATTTCAAGAATGAAGTACAAAACCAGCTTGGCAAAAGTATCAAAATCCTTCGATCTGCTCGAGGAGGTGAATACTTAAGTTAAGAGTTTCATGACTATCTAATGTAGTGTGGGATAGTCCCACAACTCACACCTCCATATACTCCACAATGGAATGGTGTATCTGAAAGGAGGAATCGAACCTTGTTGGACATGGTTCGATCTATGATGAGTCATGCAGATCTTCCGATTTCCTTTTGGGGACATGCTTTAGAAACAACAATATTTATACTGAACCGTGTTCCATCTAAATCAGTTGAAAAGACACCATATGAGATATGGACAGGGAAACGTCCCAGTATGTCTTTTATAAGATTTGGGGTTGTGAGGCTTACGTGAGACGTCACGCCTCCAATAAACTTGGACCCAAATCTGATAAGTGTTTATTTTGTGGGGTATCAAGATCTATAGAGATAGACCAAGAAGATTACTTAGCCTAAGTCAAAGTACATACATAGATAAAGTGCTAAAACGGTTTAGCATGCAAGAATCAAAGAAAGTATTCGTGCCTATGACACATGGGATACATATCTCAAAGGATCATTGTCATTCAACACAAGATGAGAGACAACGCATGAGTAAGATTCCATATGCGTCAGCTATTGGATCTATCATGTATGCCATGATATGTACTTGTCCCGATGTTTTGTATGCTTTAAGCATGACGAGCAGATATCAAGTTGATCCAGGTGAATGTCCATGGAACGCTGTCAAGAATATCCTGAAGTACTTGAGAAGAACTAAGTATACATTCTTGATTTATGGAGGTGATGAAGAACTCAATGTAATAGGTTACACTGATGCAAGCTTCCAAACCGACAAGGATGATTTCCGACCGCAATCAGGATATGCGTTTTGCCTAAATGAAGGCGCTGTGAGCTGGAAGAGTTCAAATCAAGAGACAGTAGCCGATTCTACAACTGAAGCTGAGTATATTGCTGCCTCAGATGCCGCAAAGGAAGCCGTTTGGATCAAGAAGTTCATTTCCGAGCTTGGGGTTATGCCTAGTTTACTAGATCCAATTGAACTCTATTGTGACAACAATGGAGCAATCGCATTGGCTAAGGAACCCAGATCTCACCAGCGATCCAAACACATACTTCGGCGCTTTCATTTCATTCGAGAAATCGTTGGAAGAGGAGATGTAAAAATATGCAAAGTACCAACTGATGATAATGTATCTGACCCACTGACGAAGCCTCTGTCACAGCAGAAGCATGATCATCATACTAGATCTTTAGGCATTAAATATATGTCTCATTGGTCTTAGTACAAGTTGAAGATTTGTTGGGATATGCCCTAAGACAACTCATTAGATGATTGATTTTGGCATGCAATGTAATATGATTTTATTAAAGGCAATTCATTATTATATATTATTCCAGTATCTGTGTAATATGAATATATATATGTTAATGTCCTTAGAATAATTTGTATTATTCTCAAAGATTGTCCCTAGTCAAATATTATCATGAATTAGGATAATGATAATGCATTGAGACTAGTATATATTGATTGATGAATTGTTCATGGATATGAGATATCGAATCAACACATGGGTACATGTTAGAGAACTATGTATTGGACAGAATGTCATAAGCAATTCTCATAGTGATAATATATGTAATCATTACGACTTGAGATCTCCAGAGATCCCAACATAAGGAGTTGTGTATCTTGATATTGTCAAACGTTACCTGTAACAGGGTAAACTATAAAGATAATCATTGGATACACCACGAATTATGTAGAGGGATGTTGAGTGATCAAGATAGGATTTGTCCCTCCTATATAACAGGAGAAGTGTTTGGGCCCTTGATCAAGTTAGACTAAAATGCATGGCCATGCTCGAATGAGTCGATATGCGATATCGAGCTTATTCATTTATTCTAGTCTACTTAAGGATCAAGAAATAAAAGATTGAACTATACGAGTATGACTATTCCATGACTCAGGTTTAATCTAAACACATATGACAAAGGGATTAAGTTACATGGTGAATATTATCACAGGTCATAGTTATATCGAGTCAATGACATTCTTATAACTTGGATAGCCTTGATGTGTTGCTAGATACTGCTCATTGCTTGTGACATAAAATTAGATTTTATGCCACTGCCAACGTTACAAGATCCTAACGGGTAACACAAAAAATTAAATCAATAAAAGGAGATATAATTCATTAGATGAATTAAGTTGATTAGGAAGAGTCCTAATCATATAATAATAATATGTTATATTATTGAATGGGCCGAACACAGACACACACACACACACACACACACATATATATATATATATATAAGTTTGCTATAGATATATATACGAGTAATATATTGTAATGGGCTTAAGATTTTCAGAAAACCTTAGTCTGATTATGATAGCCGCCTATATTTATATATATATATATATATATATATATATATATATATATATATATGTGTGTGTGTGTGTGTGTGTGTGTGTGTGCATTAGGTTAATGCATGGGTCAGACGATAATTGAGATTAACACTAAAACCTAGCAGACTATTTTTGAAGGAGGCGTAGCTGTCACCTCTGTTCGTCCCTTTCGGTTGAGTTATTGAGTCTAGCAACTCATTAACATCAACATCCTTTGTCGATTTGATCGTGTGGATACCGTAGAGGCAAAACTCAAAAAGTTTTGCTCGTGACTCGTGGACGTGTTGCTTCGAGGATACTGCATCAAACACGATTCAAAGGTATAACTCTCGACACTCGATAAGAATACTTCGTATTGTCCATGGTTGGAATCCAATTTTTTTATTCCGCTGCGTTGAATGCATGTTGGATTCCTAACACTCCGAGCTGACCGTATCTCCGAACAAGGGGTATGTGAGCAGCGTATTGTGTCCGGACAATATGGTCCGAGTAAAATAGACCTGAAATCAAGGAGTTAGATGGACAACAAGGTGTGGCAATAGCGTTCAGAATAATAAAGACAAGTATCAAACAAGTTCTCCAAAATATGTTAAAGAACAGTATGAAAAACCTGGATTTTTTATAGAGTGTTTGGAATCAATTAAATGTCATACTTCTGTCATTTGAGGCTATAGCAATGGATTCAGCAGTATGGCCCGCTAAACCTGGAGCATGAACTGCCCATGATCATGTCCCGACGAGTTTGTAACGTGCTCGAGAAATCTGTTCCGCTTATTCACAATTAATGCACGTTCGGTCATTCAGATTGATCGGTTGTTAGGATCGGGTCGTATGCAACAACTTTAACCACGTGGAGGTGAGCAGGGTTTCATCATGCTCGGAGTTATCCTGCTCAGAATGGGTTTGTCTTGCTAGATATTGATTTTGTCCGATTCTTCCCCAAAGCAATATTAAATTTACTTTGGATTAGTTTACTATTTTGGTATCTCTGAAATAATTTTTTAAAAAAAAATTGTTGGTACAGAAATAGAAGAATTGGCGATCTTTAATTGGGAAAAAGTATCATATGGCATTATCTGGCACTATTCAAAATACCTTAATATGATTTCTCAGAAAATTAGAAAAAGATACCTGATGTCATAGGATGGGTCAGCTTCTTCAGTAAAATCTCATGCATGCACCGAGCAAGAGATATCCCGAGCAAAAAGCCCCGAACACAAATTGCCCGAAGAACATCAAAACATGCTCGGCATAATGGTCAAAGGGCAGCGGGAGATCCAGACGTAACTGACAAATCAACAGACACAAACGAATGTGTGATAATGAACGCACTTCTCGGACATGTTTTGATCCAATAATGCCACGATCAGAGGAGACAGTGTTTCGGATTTCCCGCGTGCCAACCACCGGGATCAACACTATAAATACACAAGGCTCAATGTAAAATGTTGAACTTTCTAGGCAAGAAAAGACTCAGAAGAGAGCACATCATAGTCTGTAGGGTCTTGACCGATCGGTAAGGCCAAAAAAAAAACTTGAAATTGGTCGTGCCGGCATGGCACGGTCCATGGCACGGCTCGTAGGGACAGTGCATATAGGTCGTGCCGAGCAATGCATATTGTGGAAACGGGCCGGTAGGGCAAATCTCGTGTCCAAACCGTGCCGGCACGGTACATCACGTTTGACACCTATACCGTGTTGCCTGACACGAGCTTGTGCCCAATCCATCTCATTCGGTATTCAAGAACTTATAATGATAATAAATAATAATAATAATAACATACATATAATAATAATAATACTGTATAATAAAAAATAAAATACACAACAACAACAACAACAATAATAATAATAATAATAATAATAATAATAATATATTAACTTTAATAATAAAATAATAATTATGGGCCAAAATCCACGGGTCACGGCTAATGGTCTAAGGGTCGCGGGCCAATTATTGTTATTAATACTATTTTTATTTTATTAATATATATATTATTTTTATTTTAATAATTATTATTATTATTATATATTGTGAATATGTGCAAAATACTCCTCCGTGTATGACTTATGATGGAGACAGTGTGCTATATTTTACAATCCACAATCTATATTTACAAATCATATGTGGAAAATATTCCGGTGTATTTGAGAATTAGTTAGCCGAACCATACCAATATGAAGCATATTTTCATTTATTCTATGATAACACACTATGAGTTGTCCCCTGGTGTGCGTTTGTCGTGTACGCCCAAATTAACCCCACTCAATCCTCAAGATTGATTACAATAATGTAGTAGCGTGAGTAGGGATCGATCCCACGATGAGGTTTGAATTTTGTGTTAATGGAAATCAAAATCAAAACAATAAAAGATGGGGTTGTGAAGTTGAATTATACTAATTAAAATTAAAAATAAAGATTAACTAATGAAAGCGATTCTTGGTATCGGTCGACTCTACCTTGGAATTATCATCTATTTCATCGATTCACAAAAGACTCAATTTTTCTTGAATATTCATCAATTGGAAATCTAATTCCTCCCTTACCTTAATCGTAGTCAAATAGAAAACAACATTCAATTCGACTCTCATCAAATCTTTAACCAAAACTACAGCCGTTAAGATTAAATCAATGATAGTTTCAAAACTAGTAAGTTTGATGAATCTAATCAATAAAAACTACAGCCGTCAGAATTAATCACCCAATCGTTTTTCCTAAGAATTTAATAACACCAACAGCAGACAATTATCAATCTTAGTTGCTTCGTAAATTAGAGGGATCAAACGATTCCGTATTTGATATCTAATTTAGCGTTAGATTTCATGCAAGTTACTAGGTTGTCAATCCAATAAATAAACACAACAATCATATCAATAAAATCAGAAAAACTCTTGATACTCAATAAAATTGATAATTAAAGCGTAAGAATCTCTCCAAGATAAATAAAATCCAAGGATTTGTCTTCCTCAACCAAGAACCAAAATCTAGCTAGACATAATCTAAGAAAAACAATAAATAAAAGCAATGGAAAGAAAACTAATCCGATCTCCGCTCGTCGAGGTGTCAATCCCGCCTTTGCTTCGATCTTCGTAGCGTTCTTCAACAAAATTGAAAGAAAAATTGTAAAACTATCATAAACTATTCTACCCTAACTATCTAGATGTTTTTTATTCTGATTTTTGACCATATATGTATAGGGAGGCTGATCGAGTAGGTTAGAATCCATGTGGCAAGGAAAGAAATCAAGTTTTTACACTTTCCAAAACTCTTCTGGCGTAAATATGCGTAGAATGGCATAGCTACGCCTACACATGCCGTAGCATTGGCGTAATTACGCCTAATAATGGCGTAATTACGCCTGTCATCAATTTTTCTGGCGAGTTTTGTATTTTGGCCATAACTTTCACATACGAACTCCGAATTCGACGAGTCAGCTTTCTACGCGAAGATAACTCAAAGTTCTACAACTTTTATATGGACCACATTTCCAAAACTGGGCTCGAACATATAGAAATGTGAGGAGAAAGGAGCAACATAAGTCTTGGATTCCGGTTTTTTCCTCTTTTCTTCAACTTTACTCATTTTTTCATCATTTTAGCTTGATTTCTTCACCTTTTCCTACATTTACACAAATATACGATTAGGTAGCATATGTATCAATTTATCCATCAAAATATACCAAATCGTAGACAATTAAGCACAATAGATGTGTCTATTTCTAGTCACATCATCCCCCATCTCGGAAGGAATATAAGTTCTCGGATACCGAATGAGATGGATTGACCACAAGCTCGTGTCAAGCAACACAGATAATAATAATAATAATAATAATAATAATAATAATAACAACAACAACAACAATAATAATAATTATTATTATTATATTATATATTAATAATTATATATATTTATTATATTAAGTTATCATGTATATGTATATATACACACAGAAAACGTGTATATATATATATATGTATATTATATATATGTATATGTGTGTATTTATATTTTATATAATATAATAGTAATAATAATTATTATTATTATTATAAATATAAGAATATATATATAATTATATATTATATTAATTATATATAAAAAAAATTTTAAAAAAGAAAAAGATGAACTCGTTTCTTTAAACTTTATTTAAAAAAAAAGAAGTAAAAACATAAAAAAAATATTGAAATCGTTCGTCGAATTACGATACGACAATTCCATAATTTTCTTTTTCTTTTCAGACATTTGATCGTACTGTTGAGTCTAGGGCTTAGACTTCTCGTAAAAGCATTTTTTTTGTTTTGTTTGTATATTATTTTAAGAAATAAAGCATATAGATATAGGGATTTGTACAAGGGTTCTGTGCAGGGTTTTGAGCAAGGGTTCTGTGCAGGGATTTGAGCAAGCGTACTTTATACTATACTCTGTCTATGCTCTTTTAAGCAATTTTTTTTTGATGCAGAATAAACCATTTATTTGATTTTATTTTATTTATTTTGTACAAAAATTGATTAAACCAAAAAATAAAATACCGAATTGAAATTTTGTTGATATTATTTCATTCTTATTGTTGTTAATTTAATAGACATTGTTATTTATAATATTTTAATCATTATTGCTATTAATATTTTATGGGTGTTCATTTTTATTTCTTAAAAACAGGAAATTAGGTTTTTTTGGGTGTTGATAATATAAGAAATTTATTTCTTAAGGTTTATTTATATTATCTTATGGGTGTTCATTTTTATTAAAAAAATAAACAGTTCATTTTGACTCACAAAAATAGAAATTAATATTTTTATAATATATTAATAAAATTTTGAATGATTAATATATAATAATAATTAATTAGAAAGCAAATTGTTATCATTTATACGTAATTGAAATTGGAAAATAATTTATAACAAACAAAAATAAACATAAAACAAAAAAACAAACAAACTAGGGTATGTACATGGACTTTCTACTTTCTATATAAACTCCTTGTTTTACTCATTAGTCATTACCTACTATGTTCATCTTTTCTTGCAAATTTTCATTTTTGTTGTCCATGGCTTTAACAATTAACAGATGCATAACATGCAACATGCACTACGAGGTTAAGAGAAAATGCCGCAGGTGCCACGATGGAAATGAGAATGAGAAGCTACTCGAGTTGATGGCTCTAGATTTTATGGGTAAAGCCCTTTTCCTCAGCATCAACCCTCCGGTGCCTGATTCTCCAGACAAGCATTACTTTTCAGACATATTTTTGGTTGCCTCTGACCACGATTTTTCTCCCATTCCAGCCCATCGGGCTGTTATGGTATGTTTATGTTTTTTTCTCCAATGAATTTTTTCCTTTGCTTTGAGTTTTCCATTCGGTGTGATCCCTTCATTTTCATTTTCATGCAGGCATCTCGCTCTCCTGTTTTCAGAGCGATGCTTGAGACTGAAGTGGAGGAAAAACGCACCGGAACAATCAAGATCGATGTCTCTCACGATGTCCTATGTCGGTTCGTTTCTTATCTGTATGAGGCAGATACAAACCTGGACCGTAATATTGCATGTGAGCTTTTAATTCTAGCTGATATATATCAAATTAAACATCTCAACTCATACTGTGAAGAATACCTTATCTTAACATTGAATGTGGAAAACATGCTATCTTCGTATGTTTTTGCCAACAAACATTCTGCAAAAAAATTACTCAAAGAAGCTTTGTCTCGCATCATGAAGAACATGGATATGTTTTCAGAACAAAAAGAATATGCATAGTTAATGAAGAAGGAACCACAGATGATGGCTGACATATACGAAGGATATGTCAAATTAACTTTTCAACCAAAATGATCAAATCTTGATCGACTACTCCATCCGTTTTGATGTTAGTTTGTTATGATTTTTGTTTTCAGTACTCTTCCTTTGTTATTGTTGTTTGTTAGTTTATTATCTGCTGTTTTCAGTAATCTTTATTGTTGTTTTCATGTTTTCAGAATGTTTATTGTTGGATTATTGGGTTTTATTTATTTTTAAATATTTATTATATTATATATATATATAGTTAAGAAAACATAATATTTTAAAAAAGAAAAAAGAAAAATATACGTAGCATGGCTGTGCCTATGGAGGCAGGTATTTCCTATTGGGGGGCCTAAAGTATTGGTAAATTAAAGAAAATGTTTAAAACCCAATTTTATTGGGTTCAGATAAATTTGTGGGGGGGCTAAAGTATTGGTAAAAAAAATGTTTAAAGCCCAATTCTATTGGGTTCAGATAAATTTGGAATTGGAGCCGGATCCATATCTTATAACTGGAAATTTAATTAAAATAAAATCAATCAATACAAACACACCATACGGATTGGGTGGAATCTTGTATGTAAGAACAACAACTATGGCCTCCTCATATTTTTCTTAATTTATTACAATATATGCACTAAATAAGTTATTTATATTGAATAATAATTTATAGATTAAATAAAACTACCTATTTTCGAAAATTAATATTTATTTCTAGTTTTCAACCAGGGACTAATTGCGAGATTCTACTATGACTAAATATACTCATGATAACTACCACACTAATATATTTGAACGTCATACTCATAAATATACATACAAAGGACATTCGTATAATGTAAATGCAACATTAAAAATAAACTATTACAGAATATCAATTTGGAATGCAATGGTTTCGGGTTTGGGATATGGTTTGTCTTTATGCGCGGGCACTGAAACGGCGACACATATTTTCAAAATTTACATGCTACGACACGGCTAGGACACACATGAATATTTATATATATATATATATTATACATGTATTATATTACAAAATACTACAATTCACATGTTTAAATTAAATTCAAACCTTGTAAAGATTAAAAAAAAAATATTCTTACTGAATTCAATAAGCGTATAGATAAATGTACGTCATTGGGATCATCATAATATCACACATACTAACACATAATGCATATTACTTCAATTACTATAAAGTTTAAAAAACAAATCCAAATAAAATATCAATTAAATATATTCTTACAAAATTTAAGAAGCGCATAAATAAACGCATGCTACTAAAATCATCATAATATTACTACTACTAGCACAAACTGTATATTGCTTCAATTATGATATAGTTTAACAACAAACATGTTCAAATTTTATTTTAATCAAAAACTTTTTAAATCGTGCAATTAACCTAAAAAAATTGTCATTTCCTTGTCGGCACGGCTCTTGGAAGTGTCCAACACGGGTGTTTAATTAATTTTTATTTTTATTACACTAAATTATTTATTACACATATCAATTGTGTGACATGTGTATTTTTAGTAATGATTTAATTTAACAAGTCTTAATTTTATGCCCTTGATGATTAATACAACGCACACACTTGTATGCTTTGCTTTAAATTGCAAAGTTACACTGCCGAACAAGCCCGTCATATATACAATGTATAATGATTTTCTCTCATAGTTTCTGAGAAGAAAAAGTAAAACAAATAATCCACATAGCTTTAATTATTTCATTTATTTTGTTACACCCCACACTCGGTTACAAGATACCACAATATCCAAAATGAATTTGGTTGTGAAAAAATTCCGAAATAAAATGACAACACAAAACTAAATACATATATTTCTAAAAATGTTACTGATGTGATTAGCTCTGTAGAATTAAATGTGCACGAAAAATAAACAAAGAACACCACAATTTCTACGTGGAAAACTCTCAAAAAATGAAGGAAAAACCACGGGACATTGTTCAGTATAATCGTTACTATGAAAATTTGATTTGTTACAGGACTTTGACTCCAAACACGAATATCAAACTCCTAAGCAAGAATATCAGACAAAATAAACGAAGTGACCGAACAGACTAATTATGCTCTCTTCGGAGCATTTTCTTACATCAAAAGTCCAACTTCTTACAATGAGACCCTAATCGTGTATTTATAGGGCTGATCTCGGTGGTTAAATGGCGGGAAATCTGGAACACGATCTCCCCTGATCGCGGCGCTATTTTGGCAAGCGTGTCCGAGAAATCCGCACCCCATTAATGCACGTTTATTTTCCGCCGTTTAATTTGTTGGTTACGCCCCGGTCTTCCGTTAGTCTTTAACCAGTATACCGAGCAGGGTTTAACATTGTTCGGCTATCTTGTGCTCGGATGTTATCTGTTCGGATACATTCTGTTCGGTACCTGTTGTTTGTTACTTGTAGGAGATTTTACCCGAAAAAACTAATATGATATATCATATGACATCAGTTACAAAAACCTTTTTATATCATAACGACAAATGAAACCCAATTTAAACAATATACATGGTTCAGTCAGTCATGCATATATGTCGTTTAGTACGACCCATTGTCTGCCAACATATAAGGAAATAAAATTATATCTCTGTTAACAACTATAACTTTTGGTATAATAATAAGCGATTGATCCTAATAACATACTTATTACTATCAATTCAAAACGAACGTTGATCTCTCAAGAATTTATGTTCAAAATTTCGCTCTAGTTAACCAAGTTTTCCAAAAATATAATTACATGAGTGAAATTTATATAAGAATATTTATGTGAGATTATTTTTTGATTAACAATTATTATATGATATTATATTTGATTGTTTCAGATTTTTGTGACTAATAATGTAAAGCCTCAGTCTATTGAGCATTTTTGAAATTTACCAAATATTATATATTAAGCACAAGCATGCGATCTACTCGTTTGATCAAACTAGATGTATTATCTCAATGGCACAAGTGGTGCGATCAACTTGTTTCACTGTTTCAACAAAGATTAAGAAAACTGATTAATTAATTTAATATTAACGTATTAAATGTCTAAAAATATGTGTTATAAAACTGGAACCGTGTACATATTTGATGCTGCCTCGTGATTCTTGTCCCCGAATAGAATGAACTTCGTATTGGGATATGCCAAAAACAACTCATTAGATGATTGATTTGGCATACAATATAATATGATTTTATTAAAGGCAATTCATTATTATATATTATTCCAGTATCTGTGTAATATGAATATATATGTTAATGTTCTTAGAATAATATTGTATTATTCTTAAAGATTGTCCCTAGTCAAGTATTATCATGAATTAAGATAATGATAATGCATTTAGACTATTATATATTGATTGATGAATTGTTCATGGATATGAGATATCGAATCAACACATGAGTACATGTTAGAGAACTATGTACTTGACAGACCCACCATGAGAATGCTGCATGGATAGTTATATGAATGTCATAAGCTATTCTCATAGTGATAATAATGTATTGTGTATCTTGATATTGTCAAACGTTACCTGTAACATGGTAAACTATAAAGATACTCATTGGATACACCACGAATTATGTAGAGGGATGTTGAGTTATCAAGATATGATTTGTCCCTCCTATATAACAGGAGAAGTGTTTGGGCCCTTGATCAAGTGATACTAAAATGCATGGCCATGCTCGAATGAGTCGATATGTGATATCGAGATTATTCATTTATTCTAGTCTACTTGGGGATCAAGAAATAAAAGATTGAACTATACGAGTATGACTATTCCATGACTCGTGTTTAATCTAAACACATAGGACAAAGGGAAATTGGGGGTTATCGTGGTTTTATTGTGATAGTTGATAATCATATGGTAAAACATGGATTTAATTGGGGTTTTGGTGCATTTTAGTAAAATGCTTTTAAAATATCATGTTGGAGTATTTTATATATCATGCTAATTGTGATGTCCGGAATAATTATTAATTGTTAAATTGATTTAATTCTGATATTTATATGATGTGTCGGGATTTAATTCTTGGGCATCGGATGTTGGGCCGGAGTTGGGAGGAGTGTATCCGGAAAGAATTTATTGTGTGAATTAATTTAATAACAGGATTATTTGCTAATAAAGAAGATTAACTTTATTTTGAGTATTATTGATTAGATGAGTTAAATTATTTGCGTGGAGGAGATTAAAATTAGGTGGGAATAAAAGAAACACATCACACCATTTTTGACCACAAAATCACACGATTTCTTTTCCTTCCCCCTTTCTCCTTCACGCTGTTTCCTTGAACCGCAGAAGTCGATGCTTTCCTTGATTCTTGCCTTGATTTTTTGCGTTAAGGTTAGTGAATGCATCCTAGTATCTTGCCTTAATCGTGCCTTCCTTCGAGTTTTGAATTATTAATCGATGATGTTGTGGTTTGGGAAAGGAAGTGCGAACGGTTATTGTACAGGCTGGCTCGATTTTCTGCTGTGTCCATGTGTGCATTTCTGCTGCGTGTATATGTGCGTGTAGTTCATGCTGATTTGTGGCTTGATGTCTTGTTTATGTTTCAAAAAAAATCTGCTTCCTTTGGTTCGAAAAATCTGCAGCTAAATGGTTTGAAATTGCTGCTTGTATTTCGAAAAATCTGATGCTGTTTTGTTCAAAAATATTCTGCAGATTGTTGTAAGGGAGTATGTGTTTTAATGGAGCAAATTTGTGTGATATAGTGGTCTAATTGGGGGAAAGTTGCATGGCTGAACCTTAGGGGTGTGATGGACGAAATTAGGGCTTTATTGGGGCTTGAAAATCACGCTTTTATGATGTTTGATAAAATGCTTGAATGGTGTTCTAAGTGTTGTTCAAAAGCCTTACTAATGGTGTGGTGAATAGCTAACCTTTATGGCTCATAACTTGAGAGTATTCTAATTGGAATTGAACATTGGTTTTGAAGGATGAAGACTGCTTTATTGTCAATGAAGAATGATGACTTGAATTGGTATATCGGGTTAAGGCGGTTATGTGACTATAGTTCGAGTATGAATATTGTAATTGAGGAGTAGATAGCATGAGAAATGTTATTGATTGTTGGAAGTTAATTATGACTCACTTTGTTGAATGATTAATTGTTAGAAGGGAATTGTTGATTTGTGCATTGGCTAGTATTATTGTTGGTTAAGAAATGAAGATTAAAATCATGCATGGAAGGTGTTTGTTAATATGCTTAAGGAGATTCAAGTGTGGGTCTAAGCCTTGTTTGTGGGGGTAAAAGAACTAACTTCTATGGCTTGTAGCCATTGTAATATTTGGTGGGTGTTGGGCTATGAGATGGGATGTTTTACCTTTGAAGTATGAGTAGTGTGTGAATGGATGAGTTAGATACATGTTAAAAAGTGTCATAACATGTAGTAAAGGGTATGTGAGCAATATGCTTGATTATGTGCCATAGCGTAAATTAGTGATTTATATCTTAATGAGTTAATAATGAAATTATATTGAGTTATACTTATTTTAGTAAGCAACATAATGAATATGTGATAAATAATTTTATTGTTCATTACTAGTGAGAACTGCTTTAAGATATTGATTTTATTGGACATAAGCTAATATGGAATGCACATTCAATATAGATACTCCACTAGTCTCCGGACATCAATGACAGCTTTTTCATGTTGACGATTTTAAGGTACGTAGTGACGTACGAGCAGGTATGCCATGTAGAAATGCTAAAATAATGCAATTATGTGATGAACTTTAATGTGCAACTATGCGAAATTCGAGTATGTGAATGTTGTTTATTACTTGTGGCACTGCGGTTATGTAAGTGTACATAATCCGGTTGTGTAAGTTGAGTCTTGATGCCGAGGGCATGATTGGATATGAGAAAGCATTGAGAATGATCATAGTAAATGGGCATGAGTGCCTTTAAATTGTGTTGGTTACGATTGTGAAATAAGTAATGTATCATAAAGGAAACAATTTATTTTGATATTGAGTATCATCGTTTAAATTATGTTATCGATCTTGACGATTGTGGATTTGTGACATATTGAGACAGGAACAGTATAAGAAATCCTTCATTGGCCAGAATTTTCAGGGAGTACATTTTATAGATTTTAATAATCTTATTCAATTGCATTTAAATTTTGTATATAAAGATTTAGTGTTAGGATAGATCGATAAGACAATGGCCAGTAAGATCAGACCGGTCCTGATTATCAGACCAATCTCCATCGATCTGATATTATCCTATGATCTGACTTAAAACACTATCAATCTTTAACATAGTAATATTTTACAGCCCGGACTGATCGAACTTTAACCGCCTTACTTTAATCTCATCCCGTCCGTTAAAATTTGAATTTTAAAATATCAGTCATCGAGATACAGACACGTGTCTAATATCTCTCTATTTATCAGGCTGTACATCTCACTCACCATTTTACTTTACCTATTTACCGCCTTCTGCTTATTTCTTCCTAAAACTCCTCCTTATTCCATACTTGAATCATCATCTTTCTAATGGCAATCATAACTCACAACTCATTATCTGTCGAGTTCGATGCTATATACATGATGAAAGATACTGAAATGGTGTCTACTTTCAAGAATCTGGAATCCCCAGTGCCGCAGAAATTTTGGGAATGCGGCACGGTGGTATATGAATCGGCGATCAAAGAACTGTTTTCCAACGCTGTATCTCGCAAGAATTCTCTCTTCTTCAATAAATGACCTGACTGTTGAAATCTCTCAGGAGCTTTTTACGGAGATGTTTGGACTTCCTTCATCTGGAATGTTCGACTTCGCTAACTTGTCCAGAACTACTTTGGAGGAATTTCAACGCCGAGTCTCAGTCTTCGGACTTACACTCAGGCCTTCATTCAAGAAGAATGAGATCTCTTTCCACTTTCAAGCGCTCTGTGATATTTTCGGAAAGCCACTACTGGGCGAGGCTGAGAGTTTTGACGCGGTGACGTCTGAGAAGTTCGGGGCGACGACATCTATTCATTTTGGACAGAAAGTGGACTGGTCCTCCATTCTATTTGGTGTTCTACTGGAGACCATCACGTCCGCTAAGCAGGCTGTCTGTTTTGCTGTTCCCCTGAGCAAGCTGCTGGAGTCTTTGAATATCAAGCTGGGGAAAGCTTCTGCACTCAGTCCGTTCAAGGTCATCAATCTTAAAGGATTGGCTTTGCTACAATCCAAAAGTGCTCCGCCAACTCCCATGGATGTATTGACTGTCAAAATGGAGGTTGGTGCAGAACAGGCTGCAGAGATGAAGACATCAAGGGCCAAGCGTAAACTGGTAGTGGTCCAGACTGACTCGGATGAAACCCAGTCTGCCTCCACTACTTCATCACTCACAAACCCCTACCAAAGAAGCCATGAACCCAAATCACCACCTCTGCAACCTTTAACCCCAAACCCATATCTTCCCTTCCTCCAACCAAAGCAACCACTGTATCCCAAGCTCCACTCCCAAAATCCCAAGCTCCAAATCAACCATCCAAAGCCCAACCATCCATAGCTCCACCCACTCTACCCAAGGTGTTGACCCGAGCCCCATCCCAAATCCCAGCTGTCAAGGGGATTGTAATCAAATAATTGGGCGATTACACCAGTCAGGGATTAAGCCCTCGTCTGTTGCTGGAAAGGGCAAAGCCACCTTGACAGAGTCTGCACCCTCCAAGCCCAAATCAGCTGCTCAAACAGCCATTGATATTGCCATGGAAGACGTTGAAGACAAAGTACAGACCCTATTCGATGAATGGGTCTAGTACAGAGCGATCAACCACTTCAATCTGTACTTTGGTAAACTCAAGCGGCTGCACAAGATGGAACATGAGGTTCTGAAGGGCACATAAACAGATGATGTTCGCGTTGCTGTGCATCGCAAAGATCTTTTTTGCGCAAAACACAGGCTGAGGCTTGCAAACCTCCTACTCCAAGCTAAGAAAGCGAATTTTGATGTCACCAGCCCAACTGTCAAGGATGACAGGGCGGTCATAGCTCAGCTGGAGATTGATATTCTAACTCTTCATATGGCTGCCCGAATGCATCGACAGCGCTGAACATCTCTACCCTTCTTCCTAGTCCAGATCACCCAACCGCAAGCCAGACTGTGGCAGGGCAGAGTTCTGAGCCGACCATCATTAAGCCAGCGGAACAGCCACTGCCAAATGCTTCGTCTGCTGCAGAGGCAATGGACGTACTACTGGAATCACCTACTACATCCATTCCTTTTGCGTCCTAAGTCTCAGAAGCTCAGCCAGCACACTAGTCGCACCACAGACTCATGTCCCTCAAGACTTTGTCGATGTGGATCTAGTTGTGCCCAGCATTGTTGCAGCTCTACAGATCGAGGAGCCTTTTCAACCAAACTCTCCTCCGGATCAGTCTGCTGCAGATTTGGCCTTTTTAAATCAAATTTCTACGGATCTGGTGGAACGAGTCCGGTCCGGCACTCGCCAATCTGCTGATTCTTTTGTTGTGATGACTGAAAATGGGAAAGAGCTTACTGTGTCTCATGCTGAAGAAATTCCAAACTCCGTTGATGATGCTCCATCAATGGTCAAATCCCTTCAAGAGCTATCTGATAACTTTCTCTTTCTCTCCCTGGGAGTAAGAGAAGTTCATCAAAGCCATCGGACTACCTCTCTGGATTTTGATTCATTCAAGGACAAGATGATGAAGAGCATCAACGGTATTCAGCGTGGTCTGAACGATCTGTTCTCTTAGCAAGCATCCTATAAGACCAGCCTGAGAAAAGAACAAATCGAGCTGGCTTCCGAAGTCAAAACTGTTGTTGCAAAAACCCTCCTTACTCAAGATCATCGACTGGATGCTATCTTCGCTCAGCTTACGCAGATAGTAAATTTCCTTCAGGAGATTGCTGCTGACAAAAAGGGGCAAAAGAAGAAATAAATGAAGACCAGAAAGCAGACCAGAACAACAGCTTATAAAGAAGACATAGATAACTGCCTGTAATGAATGACATATGTAAATGTATTCATCAGACATGTTAATAAATGGTCTTTCAACGAAATTCTCAGTCTTATTCATTTAGTTTGAATAGTTCATTTATTTTGAACAAAAAGACTTAATCGATCTGAACGAATCTTCTACAAGAAAAAAGACTTTAGAAGAAGATTAAGAAGCTAGGTTTTGTCATCATCAAAAAGGGGGAATTTGTTAGTTCTGGATTTTAAAGATGACAAAACAGACCAGACCGATAAAATCTATATCGAAGCAGACCAGATCGATCTATGTCAACAAAATCAGAACATACCAGATCGATCAGATCAATGTCAACCAGATCAGATCGATCCAAATCGATGCAGAGCAGAGCAGATCAGAACAGACTAAGCTAGTAAGCTTCGTTCTTTAGTCCAAATAATCAACGGCTATTTATTGAAGCATTTAATGATGCATTTAATGCTGACAAAGACCAAGGACTGAAGACTACATTAAATGGTAAATAGACAAAGGAGATCATATCTGACAAGCGTCGAAAGAACAGATCAGAAGGGAAAGTGTCTAAAATAGAAGACTGCAGCTTGTTCAGATATTGACCAAAGTATAGAGTTGCACACAAAATGAAATATTGTCGTTGGCAGAGATGCTTATATATAGGTGCAACTTAAATGCTCAAAGCAGACAAGAATCGGATACAAGAAATTAAAAAATGCATAAAAGATCAATCAACTTTATCGAGCATTCAGTTGAGCAGAACGCTATCATCAAAAGATTTCATCTTACCGATCTGCTCAAATTAGAAGCACAACTTATCGTTTTATTTGATCACTTAAGGATTATTTGTGCTTAGATTAAAACACTCTATCAATTGTATTTTGTTCTAAGATAGAAGAGTGAGGTCTTTGTAACTGTCAGACGATTGTGTCTGAACAGATTGAGAGACTAGGAGTTTCAGTCTGGTAGTGGGGTAAATCCAGCTGAATCGGGGTTGTACAAAAGGATTGTATTACTCAAAGTCTTCTAGTGAATCATTCCTACAAAGGAATAAGGGGAGACGTAGAAGCGTTGTGCTTCGAACTTCCAGAAACAATTCTTGTGTCATTTACTTTCTACATTTACCTTTCAGTCTTTATTACTCACAAGTTCAACAGACGTATTCCGCACTATTATTAGTGTCTGTTGACTTGCAACTAATTGAGAAGCTACTGCAGTACTTAACAGTCTGTAGTAACAAAGAAAAATCGAATTTGAGTCAAGTGTTTATTCAACCCCCTTCTAAACACTTCTCTGATCCTAACATTATCTATATAATACAATACTATTATTTTATAACAATTACTACATTGTTATTAGTTATGCATGCATGAGCTCTAGTTGTAGGGGCGGATCTCATGTGTAAATAAATTTGTTTTTGTCCGCATAATTTTTTTAAAATGCTATAATTTCATATAATACAAATTTTTTATTGCAAAATATTTTATTTTATTAGCTAATTTAAATAAATATTGTAAATTTAAAAGATAATTACAAAATTAACGTAAAAAAATCACAAAACTAATGTAAAATTTTTGGCTGGCACTAATGCTGCTTAACGGATAGGTCCAGTCCGAAACAGGCCGTTCTGGACCCAATAATCCTGGAACTGGCAAGATCCGTTAAGGAACTGGATCAGATCCGATTTTGGTCCAATCGGTTCTGGGTTGGACCGGTTCCAACCCGGAACTGATTTTTTGAATTGTGTTCAAAAAATCGAGGATATATTATCTAAATAAAAAAAATTTAATTTTTTTTTAAAATAACGGATCTGATTCCGGTTTAGCCAGAAATCGGATCCGTTTGGTCCTGACCGGTAAAATATAGGTTCCAAAACAGTTCTTCTCATAGGTTCCCGGGTCTGTTTGGAACCGGTTAGCCTGGTAAAATATCGGTTCCGAAACGATAGACCGGTTAGAAAGGTAGAACAGGTTAGACCACTTCGATTTTGGCGGGGCGGGGCTAATCGATTCCGAACCGATAAGATACCGGGCTGGCTAACTGTTTCTACGGTTCCGGAACTGGCATTTTACCGGGCTAAATAGTTCGAATTGGCCCGGGAACGGATAAGAAGAACCGTTTCAGAATCGGTATTTTACCGGTTCTGGACCAAACAGATCCGGTTCCGGGCTAAACCGGATTCGTTATTTTTTAAAAAAATAATTTTTTATTTAAATACATGTATACTCGATTTTTTGAAAAAAAAAAACACATTTAAAAAAAAATCGGTTCCGGGTTGGAACCCATCCAACCCTAACCGGATCCGATCCAGTACCTTAACAGATCTTGGCGGTTCCGGGATTATCGGATCCAGAATCGGCCGATTCCGGACCATACCAATCCGTTAAGCAGTCTTAGTACTAGCCAACCAAAAATTTACGTTAGTTTTGTGGGTTTTTTTACTTAGTTTTGTAATTATCTTTTAAATTTACAATATTTATTTAAATTAGCCAATAAAATAAAATATTTTGCAATAAAAATTTATATTAGATGAAATTATATCATTTTAAAAAAATCATGCAGACAAAAGCCAATTTATCTACACATGAGATCCGCCTCTACTACTAGAGCTCATGCGTGCATAACTAATAAAAATGTAGTAATTAATTTTTTAATATAACTATTTCAATAAATTAACAAACAGAGCCAAAAAACAAATTTTAATAGAAAATGGACAACTCTAAACGTGCAGCCTACAATAATCCAAAAAATAAATAAACCTGACAGCTACTAAAAACGCATGCTATGGATGCTTTTTGTTGCGAATTTTTTTTTAAACAAAGAGGTGAATGCGTTTTTTGGTGTCAGAATTTTTTTAAATTTTTTAAATAAAAACGCATGTATCGTATGCGTTTCATCTTACTTTGTTAACAAAAAAAAATTCACTTTACTTTAGTATTTTTCTAAAAATTAACATTATTTATTTAAATTAGCCATATATGTGTGATAAAGATATAGGAGTAAATTTCCTAAAATCTCCGTGTTATTTATGTTAAGCAATATTAGTCCATAATTATTCATGTACATAAACATAGTCATTTATTTTAAGTAATTATATGTTAAACCATATATAAGTATATACTATAACTATCATGTGCATATGGTTTTTCAATGAATTGACCTGTATTTTAACATTATTTACAATTTAACCTATTTTTTTTATTAACAGACTAATCGAAGTCGTCATCCGCTCTTCGGAGCCAACCTTTCACCATCCACATCGTCAAAATATACACCAACAAAAATATATACTCCCAATATATATCAACATCATAATTTAGCTACAATCAAATAATAACAAAAATAAAAAAACTTACCATAAATAATTTGGAGAAGAAATGAAAGTTCTCGCCTTGCTCCATACCCTGTAATTCCGTTCGAAGGTTTGGAAAAAATGGGAATGAATGAGCAGCGGACGTGTATTAAAAGGAAAGCTAGGGTTTCGGATTTAATGGGTGTCGTCATCTCATTAAAAAAATAATTTAGGTTTTCAGATTTAATATGGCGACACCTATTAAGATGGCGACGGCAATTAAAATTTTTTTTTGTTGTTGCCATCTGAGATGGCGACATTAATATAATTTTTAATGTTGTCGCCAATTGAATTGGCAACATCTGTTAGTTTAAGAAAAAAAATTCGAATTATTTTTATAAATACTATTAAAATATGGGTTATATAATTAAAAAAACCCAATATATTTAGTTATACTATTCTTATATTTAAATAATTTAATAATATAATACCAAAAATTTAAAAACATTGAAATGGCGCATCCCGCTACAGTCTCCTCCCAGCTTCATTTGTAGGGCGGAGATTTCCTTCAATTTGCGGCTTACTTGGAACGCGATTACAGGCATGGAGGCTTCTACTGTGGTGATAAAGGTACCGTCTTACGAATGAACTATTGGCTTTGAGTCGTGCTAGTAATTTTTTTGTTTTTTTTCTTTGCTGTGCTATTTATGGGTGCGTTGACAGTGTCTGCGAGGGTATTATCTTTTGATTTTGTGGAGAATTATGCTTTTATCATATTTTCTTTTTCCCGGATTTGTTATGTGTTTATTGGAAGGATTTTTCGTTTTCTGTATCGATTCTTCTTGGATGTTAGATTCTGCGGCGGATTTTGATTATTCATCATGTCTTGAAAAACACAAGCCTTTGGTTGCTTAGCCATCATTCTATATTTGGTTTCTCTATTTTTTGGGTACCGACACTGATGGGTTTCAGGTCATACTCTCGTTCTTTTGTTTTTGTTTCTTTGAAAAGTTTCACTTTAGTTTGTTACTTCTATTTATTTATGAAACAGGTATGACGCGCTTTAGTAAGATTGAGATAATTTTCTAGGTATTACATTTCCCAAGATTTTGTTCGTCAAACGCGTTAGGTTGTGTTGTTACTAGTGAATCATTCGGCTCTCTGAATAATTTAATATTTAATAAGTTACTGAATAAGCACTGATTATAAAGGATATCTGTCAGCTGTTTTGCTTACTATCTAATCCTTTTGATATTAGCTTGTTATTCATTTTGCCAGTTGTTATTTGTCTTTCAGGTTGTGGTTGATGGTTCTTTGGTTCCTGCAAATTATCCATATCTAGTTGTACATACTCCTTGTATTGTCTAACTTTTCCCTTATCACTATTCTTAACATTTTTACAGGTCAATTATGGTGATATTCTCAGACGTTTCAATGCGAAGGTTGTTGATGGGGAACTGGATCTCAGGATGGGCGGACTGACCGAAAAGATCTTGTCACTGTTCAACTTTGCTCCTGATACTGAAATCATCCTTACTTACATTGATGAAGATGGAGATTCGGTAGCTCTTGTTGATGATGATGATCTCTGTGATGTGGTGAAGCAGTCCCTGAATCCTGTGAGAATTTCTGTTAAACTTGATAACGAAAAGAATGGTACCCGGTTTTCTCTCTCAACTGGAACTTCTACTCCCTCAAGATCCCCTCGAGTGAAACAATCGTTTAAAAATCCTATTTGTGGAGTGTCTGAAATTCTGAAAACTGTACCCGAGCCCTTATGTGAGACACTTGTGAATTTGGTATCTAAAGTGTCGTATACTGCTCCAGGTATATGTCCAGGTGTTACTGAGATTGTTAAATCCTTCTCCAAAGTGGGCACTCAGAGTGATGTTCCTGAAAGCAATTCCATTGTACCTGAATCTAAAGACTCAGATTCCTCTCGGATTGATCCTAAAATAGTTATGGTCGCATCAGGCAGGAAATCTGAAACGCAGTCTTCCAAAAGTAGTGAGGTTCATCCAGAACTTAAACTTGAAGCGACTGTGAAAAACGTCGAGGTTAAAGCTCAAGATTTAATCAGAGGAAACATGGATGCATCATATCCTCAGGCACCTAGCGCTAATGCTATGGGTGGGGAACTCAACTCAAAGGGTATCGATTTTGGTCAGCGTCACAATTCAGCACCTGCAAATTCTAAACCAAGGGTTGCACATCTTAATATCGGTAAGAAAGAGAAGGCCAAGATGATAACTGACCGTAATCTTAATGAGAAGCTTTCTCATCAGCCACCTGCATCAAACCCTGGCATCGTCGGTGCTTTTGATCCTTTGAAGGAAAAAGTCTCAGCTGGTCCACCACAACCTGTTTCTCTGTCAGTCGCATTTGAAAGGAGCAGAAGTCAGAATGATTGTCGCAGAACTCTCTTCCATCGTGATGTTTGCTGTGATGGTTGTGGAGCCGACCTTATAACTAGTACTAGGTTCAAGTCTAAAGTGTAAGAACTGATCTAGTTACTAATTTTACTTTTTGGATACAGCTGTAGACTTGTCCTCCAGAAGGTAACAGACTTGTCCTCCAGAAGGTAACTAGCTCACTTTTATTATGCAGAAAGGTGGACTACGGTTTGTGCAGGCGATGCTTTACAGCAATGGGAATTGCCAATGACTATTTCAGAACGGATTACTGGTGGAACAGGGTTAAACCAGGTGTGTCCCAGCTATGCAGTCGTTTCATCCAGGATGTTGATCGACTACGTTGGACTGCTATAGCTCCTTTGACTCCATTTACCAAGATTTGGAGCATGAAGAATAATGGCACGGTTGCGTGGCCCCAGAAAACACAACTTGTTTGGATATTTGGAGAAAAATTGAGCAATTTATTGTCACTTGAAATCGAGGTGAGCTATCTTTGTTGTGGTTTTATATAATTTCTAAGGCCGCCTTTCCGGGTGGTCTTCTTTTAGGGTTTGGTCGCACTGTTATTACCAGGAGGTGTTTTCAGCATTCTCTTGTTTGATCATTGGCTAATTCTTACTGTTATTGTCAAGGCGTGAATGTGTTCCATGGAATGGACAGTACCAGTAAACTACGTTTACTATTTTCATTTTACTTTTTTATTCTAGTTGTTATTTGTTCATGTTTTTTTTTAATGTCAGCAAAAGATGATGGCCACTGTTATCTCAATGTCTGTCTACCTGAATCTTGACTGAATTTTCTTAACTATCAAAATTAATTTCTTAACATTGTATGGTTTTTCATATTATGTCAGATTCCTGCAACTGGTTTGGCTGTTGAGCACGAGCTTGATGTTGCCGTGGATTTTATTGCTCCTGGTCTTCCAGGTCTGTATATTTCTTGCTGGAGGATGGCCTCACCCTCTGGCCAAAAGTTTGGAGACTTCCTTCGGGTTGTGATCCAGGTTGGTCACTGTTGACATCCACTTTAGTTTCTGAAGTAATGCCACGACTCATGTTCTTACCAGGATATCGGGTTTGGTTTTTTTATGCATGGATGTAGGTTGATGATACTTTAAAAGAGGCGCCACATGTTGGTGTTCAGGGTTTGAACCTAAATTTGCCACTGGTGAACATTTGCTTAAATTGTCCTGAAATTAGTAATGCGGGCTTGACACCCCTGGTGGAAGGTAGCCGCCCAAAGCCTGATAACTCCAACAAGATGGTGGAAATAGTGGATCCAGTATTTCATATGCCACTGCCAAACAACGAAGAACAGGAGATGAAGTTTCCCATCATAGACAACTTACTTGTAGGAAATGGTGGATCCAGTATTATTGATTTAGACAAGGAGGTATTGAGAATGAATGAGTATGATCTGGAGCAAGCAGGGGATGATCTTTGCGGAGTTGCTGACTGGGATCATATACTTAACGTGCTTGAGGAGATGGTGAGCTTCATCCAAATTCTTACCCCATAATCTCCTTCACACACCTCCCGGCCCAACAAAAAAAAAAAAAAAAATTTCCTCCTGTTAATCTCATTTGGTTTGACGTACAAAATTTTTAACTCTTGTTTGGATGCAGGGTTTTCATGATACAGTTTTGAACAAAAAACTGCTGAAGAAGAAAAATGGAAGCATCAAACGTGTGGTTATGGATCTTATCGCTGGAGAAGAGAAGCAGTAAATATATTCGGTATATTCAGGGGCGCTCACCCCCCACCCCCCCCCCCCCCCCCCCCCCCCCCCTAGACAAGTAAAATGCTTGTTTTAGTCCCCTAATTTTACTATCTCTATATTTATAATTTATAATTAATAATAATCCATATTAATAAGTAATTAAGTTGAATCACAACATTCCCTTCTCTCTCACCCGCTTTGTCTCTCTCTGTTTTTTTCCTCTAAATTTCTGTAGGTAACCTAATTTTTTGTTGAATTTGGTTAGAAATATTTATAATATTCGTATGAGATTTGCTTTTCTGGTTGCATTTAGTTTATTTTTGTTAATATTAATCTGTAATTGTGTTATTATGTGTTGCTATGTCGAGTAAAAGTGAGTCTGCAAAACAAAAGTTTTTACGCTTTATTGTTGCAATATATATTGTATTTATAGATTTCATTGAATAAGTAATACAAAATTATAAATAAATATAGTATCACATAATTGTTTTTAATTAAAAATAGTTTTACATAAATTTATTGTTATTTTTTATATAAAAAGCGTTCACATAGTTGGATAGGGGATTTCTGTGATTTAACTTTGTTAAAAAATATTGGGATAATATAGTAGTAGCTCTCCATGTTTGCTTAAATATCCAATCTAGTTGTCGATTTAGTCAACCCAATTTAGCCTCTGTTATTCCGTCGCTTTGTGCTTTTCAACCTAATCAACCCCAAAATAAATCCCCCAAAGGATCGTATACGAGGAATGGGTTTGTATTTCTTCATTTTGAAACCAAAATTTTCAACCTTCGTTCCTTGGGTATGGGGATTTATTTAGGAAAATTATAGGTCGATACTATTTTGTGAAACTTAATCTATCAGCGAAAAAACATTAGTTGATATACGTTCATTCTTGGTTGAAATGATACTAATATCCTATTTGGTCCAAGTGGTCCACGCGGTCCAATCATTTTTTAATAAAATTACATTTTTTAATAAAATTACATTTTTAACCTCTAGAAAATGTTTAAAGAACAAAATATGTCTCTATATACTAATCATCATCGTTTTCATCATAATATTTACCAAACAATAGCATCATATGAACATGAGATCCTTCAGTTTCTGTCATCTCGTGATGAATTCCCAGAGCATACTTTTGCAAAGGACTCACAGTTTATATAACGTTCGTCTAATTATAATTCAAAACCCGATTTGAAGATCATGTTTTAAAATAAATATCAGGCCCAACATGCTTCCGTATTACGATAAAATTTTAACAAACTGTAATATACCATTTTGACCATAATGACACCGGGTGAGGTGGGTCACAACGCCACCAGTCGAAAACTTACTGCCTCCAGACTGTTTTACGAATGGCTCCTCACCATCCAACCTCAGCTCACGGGCGAGGTTAGTCTGTCAGTTATCCGACTCCTTCAGAAACCGCACAGCACAGCCCTAATTCGTTTCCTACCTTAGCGTAATGTATAATCAAGATTTAAGAAAGATTTAAAGAAATCTGGGAGATAGATGGGCAACAACCTTATTTTTATTCTGGAATACTGATAATATCTATTACATTAAAATGTCTCCTTTTGGGAGGAGACAGACTTGTTTAGCCTCTCCTATAGATGGGGTTTGACTCAAGAACACATAAATAAAAATATAGAACAATATTACAGACACTTATGAAATGAAAGAAAGAAAAGAAATATTACCAAGCTAAGAAAGCTGGAGATTACAAAGTTTGGAGATTACATTTTTTATTTTCAGAAAAACTATGGAGAATTTTCGATATCCTTAGCTTCCTGAATGCCTTGATATTTATAGAAGTCTGGAGGTGGATGTGAAATCCGGACTTCAAATCTCGTTTATCATCAGACATCATTGCATGCGTCTTCTTTCTTGTTTGATATCGTGTGGTCTCTTTGACTTTCGGCCGAAGAGGCTGTCTACCATTTTGTTTTCTTTTTATAATGGTAGTGATCCTCGTCGGAGTCACATGACTCTTGTCTCCCTGTGGTCCCTAGAAATTTGGCTTTTGCAGTCCGCGTGGCAATCTTTCACGTTTACCTGGTCCTGCTTTGTAGTCTTTTTTCAGGTCCCTTTTTATAGGGAATCCTTTCTCGAACAGTGACTCTTTCTGCTCTGGGCAGCTCGGGCAGATGTAGTCCTGCCATCTTCCCACATGAGCCATGTTGCAGAACTTCCAGCTAGTGTCTTTGGTTGTCGGAATATTGTTATCCCATAATATTTGCCTCTTCTTTTCAAAGATGTCAACGGCAAATTTTGTAGTATGGCTTGTCATGGAGTTAACCATGAATGATCCGTTCGCTATTTTATGGAAGATTTTGAACGGATACTTGACTTTGTCCATCTCTATGAGACAGACCCATAATTCCCAAGCTCTTCTAGTCATCTTCTGTGAGAGGGGAAACTAGTGTTGTTCCCTCAGGCGGTGGTTTTATTTGATCCATCGCCTTCCAGTTAGGCCTTTGTAACTTCACAAAATGAAAACTAGGGTGAAGACCTTTTCCTGTGATTTCTGGGGCTGCAGATATGAATTTCAGCTCCAGAACATCTCCTCGTCCAAGTGTATGATTATTCTGCCATGAGTCATACACTCCTTCATAGATCCAATTCGGTAATTTTGTGATTTCGGGAAAACTTGGTGCTGTGGTAAAGATTGGTGGGCTGCAGTACTTATGAAAACCAGATGGGGAACTGCCATGCAGATATTGCAGCGGTCTATTTGACAGCAGCCAAGTCATTAGATGGCACATTAATGAGAAATAATTCTTCGCAGTTCGAAAGGCTGTTAAGAAATGACCACTTTTCCTACTAGCAAAGAAATTTATCTTTAAACTAGATAATACGAGTGTCAATGCCTTTTTAAAAAACAAAATTGAATCAAAACCAGAAAACGCTAGACTTTTAAGATGGCAAGCTGATGCAATATTATGATTATGATATTGTCATTGTAAAATCTGATAATATTCTTGCAGATTTTTTGACAAGAGATGGAAGCGAGTGAAGCGAATTCCATCATACCGAGATCAAAGCACCTCCGAGAAAATCTGGAGGAGCTAGACAAGAAGATCAACAGCCTGGTGATCAATTCCAGGTTGGGATCAAATACAGGAACTGGATCTCACGAAGGTCCAACAGGTTTTGAAGGTTACTGATCGCTTTTATTTTAAACAATTATTTCCAATCTAGCGATTTTAGACCGCAAGTGCACGGTGTCAAGTTTTAGTATAGATAGGAAGATACGGATTGTCGAACCCACAGGGACTAACAATTAAGTACCAAATAAGACACTTTAAACTATATTTAACCTACGAAATTAATTTATAATTAACGACTAATTAATTAAAATAAAATACTAATCCAACCAAGTCAATAAAAGTAAACGAGAAAAATCCACTAGAGAAGATTATCGAGACTTTGGCTCACCAATGCAATTCCCTACAATTCTCGATCGAATATTCAAATATTTCTAAGGTGACGAGTTCTCCCAATTTATCTGATACACTCTCTCGAGCTATATTAAACCTAACACCGAATTGTAGTAAGTAACTCTCTTTCACTTATTTAACAATTCAATGTTGCATAAGATCCATGAAAACTCCTAGCTTTCAATTACTAGAATCTATGGCTATCACGCATGTATTTGACGTCATCTCTCGATATCCATGGTATGAGTTATTAATTCCGTATCATAAAATCATCTCTCGATCTCAATTATGATACTAACATCATTCAAAGGTGATCAATCCTCTAAAAGCATGAAGAACATAAAACATACGCAAAGAACTATAAGAATTCAATCATTAAATCTTCAAATCGAAGGTTCATAACAAAGGTTTCGCCTAGCCTCGATAAATAAAATTAGTTCCTCATAATAAATCAAAACACAACAAAACTAAGAATTAAAGACAAAGAAAAACTCACAGCGTCGACTCCGGTTGTAGATCTTCGCTCATTCTCTTGCTTCCTTCTCGATCGTCTCTTTTTATCGCCTTGTTGGGTTGTTCCAAATAGGGTGAAGTGGTGATGATGGATGATGGTGATGAGTGTTGGAAGAAGAGTGGAAGATTGGTGGAGGTTTTTACGTGTGGTGGAGTGAAGGAATTGGCATGAGGTTGAGTTAGGGTGAAGGAGTGTGAAGGAGGCTATTCCCTAGGGTTCAAAGTCTTTCAAATATGCTATATCCCTCTTTTTGGCTAATATTTCGAGCTATGTAGGGTTGGAGGCTAGGAGGATGGAATATAATCCAACTTGGAAGGTAAGAAATCAAGTTTCCATATTTTTCAAAACTCTGGGCAATCGATCGGGACAGAGGGGCCGATCGATCGAGCTGGACAGTAGAAATTCGAGGCTTTTTTCAGCCTTTCTCGATCGATCGGAAATCCTTGCTCGATCGATCGAGCTTCACAGTAAGTTTCTTCGCCTTTTTCAACTTCTAGCGAGTTTCGTATTTTGGCCGTAACTTTCTCATACGAACTCTGAATTTGATGAATCAGCTGTCCACGCGAAGATAAAAGAAAGTTCTACAACTTTTATATGGACCACATTTCCAAAACATGGCTCGAACATATAGTAATTTGAGGAGAAAGGAGCAACATGTGTCTTGGATTCTGGTTTTTTCCTCTTTTCTTCAACTTTATTCATTTTTTCATCATTTTAGCTTGATTTCTTCCCCTTTTATGAATTTCAACATTGATTCCTGAAATATAGAAATATATACCATAAAACGTAAAATAATTCAAGAATCAACACGAAAACATATACAAATCATAGCATAAAAAAGCGTAATAATCAACCCTATCAGCTACCATGCATGCTCACACCTGTTTATGGGACAGTCTTTATATTCCCCTCCGACGGGATGCTTCAGCGGTGAAGCTAAAGTCGTGTTTCAGAGAGCCGGGCTCATCGACCGATGTGGAGGATTCAAGTACTGCGACTACGAGTCCTAGTATACCTTCATGTGGTTTGCTAGATTGTTGATAAACATTCCAGCAAAATTAACAACTCCTAAAAAACTTCGAATTTGCTTTAAATCCTTGAGGTCATCCGGATATCTTTGTTATTTTTCAACAATATGATTCTGCAGGATGAATTTTAGATTCGTCGATCTCGATTCCTGTCAGGATCGATTTCGGGGTGGGTTGCCATTCCACACCCGAGTTCAACCAACTTGAGCTTCAATAGCTCGTGTTCTTGAAATAATTGCACCGAGAGATTATATCGAGTTCAGTTACAAAACCGAGCGGAAGACACTCGAAATAACCTGCTCTATAACCGATTAACCATTTGAAAGACATTTTAAAGATATGCAAGAAAGTAAATAACACAAGCATTTGTTTATGGAAGTTCGAAGGTGGTGTAATCCTTCTACGTCTCCCCTTCTTCCACCTCATGGAAGGATTCCACTAGAAGACTTTGATTTATACAATCCCGTTGTACAAAACCGATCCAGTTGGGAATTCTCCATCCAACTAGAACTCCTAGCAACCCAACTATGTATGTTCTTTAATGTCTCTCATACAAAGACCTCTCATCGGTTGTGATAAATCATCAACCGTTACAAGGTATTCACTCTTCTATTTTAGCTCACAAATACAATGAATTGAGTGAATACAAAGGCACAAATGATTCCATAATGAATCTGATATAGCAAGGTAAGAGGTGCCAAAGGGAAAATTACAGGTCGGTACTATTTCGTGAAACTTAATCTATTCTAGTCCAGCGAAAAAACATAGTTGATATAGGTCCATTCTTGGTTGAAATGATAATAATAATTCCATATGGTCTAAGTGGTCTATGCGGTCCAACCATTCTTTAATAAAATTACATTCTAACCGCTAGAAAAAGTTTAAAGAACAAAATATGCTTCTATATACTATTCATCATCGTTTTCATCCTAATATTTACCAAACAATAGCATCATATGAACATGAGATCCTTCAGTTTCTGTCATCTCGGGATAAATTCGCAGAGCATACTTTTGCAAAGGACTCAATGTTTATATAACGTTTGTCTAATTATAATTCAAAACCCGATTTGAAGATCATGTTTTAAAATAAATAACAGGCCCAACATGCTTCCGTATTACAATAAAATTTTAACAAACTGAAATATACCATTTTGACCATAATGGCACCGGGTGAGGTGGGTCGCAACACCACCAGTCGAAAACTTACTGCCTCCAGACTGTTTTACGAATGGCTCCTCACCATCCAACCTCAGCTCACGGGCGAGGTTAGTCTGCCAGTTATCCGACTCCTTTAGAAACCGCACATCACAGCTCTAATTCGTTTCCTACCTTAGCGTAATGTATAATCAAGATATAAGAAAGATTTAAAGAAAATATAAGTCTGATGGTTCAATTGATAAGTACAAGGCGGGACTCGTGGCAAAGGGATATAGACAAAAAGAAGGCCTTGATTACTTTGATACATATTCCCCAGTCACGAGAATTACGTCCATTAGAGTGATCATTGCTATCGTTGCTCTAAACAATTTAGAGATACATCAAATGGATGTAAAAACGGCATTCCTCAATGGGGAACTTGATGAGGAAATTTATATGAAACAACCTGAGGGGTTTGTTGTTTCCGGACAAGAGAAAAAGGTGTGTAGACTCGTTAAGTCATTGTATGGGCTTAAGCAATCGCCAAAACAATGGCATGAAAAATTTGACAAAACTATGTTGTCAAATGGTTTCAAAATTAATGAGGGCGACAAATGCGTATATATAAAAAACACGCCTAAAGCATATGTAATAGTATGCTTGTACGTTGATGATATGCTCATAGTGGGTAGCAACTTAGAAATCATCAACGGGACAAAGAAAATGTTAATAAAACATTTTGAAATGAAATATATGGGTGAAGCTGATGTGATACTTGGAATTAAAATCTCCAAGATATTCGAAGGACGAGTATTGTCGCAGTCTCATTATGTTGAGAAAATACTCGAGAAATTTCTCGCATATGATACGTCGTCTGTAAAAACATCATATGACCCGAATCTACATTTCTGGGGCCGGAGGTGGAATCTCATGTACTTCATCGTCCGCCGCATCTCTGCTCGTCTCTTGAGCAAACAAAGGCACTACCGTTGACGATATTGTCTACTTTTTTGGTGTCCGGTCGGATGCACGTGATGTTCTATTATTATTTGTCACGTGCAAGACCCACGTAGAATGTAACATGGTTCTTCGTCTTACATGGGTTTTGGGTTGTTGTCGATGAAGGTGAGTGGCGCTTGCATAGGATGGTTTCATGCCGCTCACGGTGGGGTTTGTGGCGGTGACGGGTGGTTGGTTGTTCTTCTCGCAGGTGATTATGCTACTATATTTTCATTTTTTTAAAAAAATATTATTCTTTACTATATAAAATCAAAACATAATCGGAGAAATATTTAAAAAATAAAATCCAACTGATTCTGCTACTAAATTAGACAAAAATTCAATGCAAAAACGAATATTCTTAAAATTATCCAAAAATTTAACCAAGTACTGAAAACAACAATAACCGAAGTACTGAAAACAACAACGATAATAAACTAATAATCCATTGGAAAAAAGCAACATCAAAATCAATTCATTTGAACTCGGTATTCAGTCAAGATTTAATTCATTGTTAGTTGAAATGATAAACTGACGTCAGTTTGGTAGTTGTCGACCAACATTTATGGTTCCATCTTCACTAGCTCCACATAATCTTTTTGTGTACATATCATATCCATGTTCTTAGTGATATGGCACAACGCTGCATTGAGTAAAAATTTCGCGGAATGTTTGACTTTGTATATGTCAGATAGAACTAACTAAGAACATGGATTTGTTTTGTAATATTGCAAAATTTTTACTCAAATGCATCGTTGTCCACCTAACTGAGAACATGAGTATATTTTGTAAATAAAAAGATTACGTGGAGCTAGTAAAAATGAAACCTCAAATGGTGGTCGACATCTACAAAACTTAGGTTAATTTATCTTTTCGAACAATAATGAATTAAATCATGCTGAATGCTGAGTTCAAATGGATTGATTTTGATGTTCCTTTTTGTAATGGATTATTAGTTTATTATCGTTGTTTTCAGTACTTGGTTAAATTTTTCGATAATTTTCACTATTTCGTTTTTGTAATGGAATGTTTCCTAATTTAGTTGTAAAATCAGTTGGGTTTTTTTTTAAAATATTTCTGTGATTATGCTTCGATTTTATATAGTTAAGAAACCATAATATTTAAAAAAGAAAAATATACCAGGATGCAAATATGGATTTTTCGGTCTAACCATTCATTCATAATCACTTGCGTGAAGAACAACCACCCGTCATTGCCATAAACCCAACCGTGAGCAGCTCTGAAACCTATGCAAGCGTCACTCCCCTTCTTCAACGCCACCACACAAAACCAATTTAAGACGAAGAACCATGTCAGCTCCGACATAGGTCATGCATGTCACAAGTAATAATAGATCACCACCATAGAAGCAAATCACTGATCGATTGTAATTTTCAGACATTTGATCGTACAGCTTAGCTTTGTAAGTCTCTGTTGAGTCTAGGGCCTTAAGCTCCTCGTCCGCGTGAAAAGCTTTTTTTTTTGTTTGGTTTGTACATTATTTTAAGAAATAAAGCATCGGTCCATCAAAAAAATGGATATAGTCAAATCAAGGGATTTGTGCTAGATAGGAGATTTAGCATACTTTATACTATAAAGCCTGTTTATGTCATGTGATCTATGATCTTGTAAGCATTTTTTTTTTTTTTTGGTGCAGAATATACCTTTTATTCGATTTGATTTCATTTATTTTGTACAAGAATTGCTTAAACCAAAAAATAAAATACCGAATTGAAATTTTGTGATATTATTTTATTCTTATTGTTGTTAATTTTACAGACATTGTTATTTATAATACTTTTTTTAATATATATTTGATATTAAAAAATATTAATAGCAGTAATGCTTAAAGTATTATAAATAACAATGTCTGTAAAATTAACAACAATAAGAATAAAATTATATCACAAAATTTCAATTCGTTATTTTTATTTTTTGGTTTAAGCAATTCTTGTACAAAATTAATGAAATCAATTCAAATAAAAGGTGTATTCTGCGCCAAAAAAAAAAATTGCTTAAAAGACAATAAACCACAGGAACATAGACAGGCTTTTATAGTATAAAGTATGCTAATATCTCCTCTCCAGCACAAATCCCTTGATTTGACTATATCCATTTTTATTATGAGACCGATGCTTTATTTCTTAAAATAATGTACAAACCAAAAAAAAATAAAAGCTTTTCACGCGGACGAGGAGCCTAATGCCCTAGACTCAACAGAGGCTTACAAAGCTAAGTTGTAAGATCGAATGTCTGAAAATTACAATCGGTCAGTGATTTGCTTCTATGGTGTCCGGCCTAATGGACGTGGTGATTTATTATTACTTGTCACATGCAAGACCTACGTCGGGTTGACATGGTTCTTCGTCTTAAATGTTGTGTGGTGGCGTTGAAGAAGGGGAGTGGCGCTTGCATAGGTTTCAGAGTCGCTCACGGTTGGGTTTATGGCAGTGACGGGTGGTTGTTCTTCACGCAGTGATTATGAATGAATGGTTGGACCGAAAACTTCATATTTGCATCCTGGTATATTTTTCTTTTTTAAATATTATGGTTTCTTAACTATATAAAATCGAAGCATAATCACAAAAATATTTAAAAAAATAAAACTCAACTGATTTTACTACTAAATTAGGCAACATTCCATTGCAAAAACGAAATAGTAAAAATTATCGAAAAATGTAACCAAGTACCGAAAACAACGATAATAAACTAATAATCCATTACAAAATGGAACATTAAAATCAATCCATTTGAACTCGGCATTCAGCATGATTTAATTCATTATTGGTCGAAAAGATAAATTAACGTAAATTTGGTAGATGTCGACCACCATTTGAGGTTCCATTTTTACTAGCTCCACGTAATCTTTTTGTTTACAAAATATACCCATGTTCTCAGTTATGTGGACAACGCTGCATTGAGTAAAAATTTTGCAATATTACAAAACATATGCATGTTCTTAGTTAGTTCTATCTGACATATACAAAGTCAAACATTCCGCGAAATTTTTACTCAATGCAGCGTTGTGCAATATCACTGAGAACATGGATATGCTCTGTAAACAAAAAAGATTACGTGAAGCTAGTGAAGATGGAACCATAAATGGTGGTCGACAACTACCAAACTGACGTCAATTTATCTTTTCAACCAACAATGAATTAAATCTTGACTGAATACCGAGTTCAAATGAATTGATTTTGATGTTTTTTCCAATTGATTATTAGTTTATTATCGTTGTTGTTTTCAGTACTTCGGTTATTGTTGTTTTAAGTACTTGGTTAAATTTTTGGATAATTTTAAGAATATTCGTTTTTGCATTGAATTTTTGTCTAATTTAGTAGCAGAATCAGTTGTATTTTATTTTTTAAATATTTCTCCGATTATGTTTTGATTTATTTAAATTATGTGGCATTCATAGCATGCATGATTGGAATATCGGTGTATGAAAATAAATATTTTGTTAACACACATCAGTTTTTATACATACATCGATGCATGACATACACGTTGAGCTATATCCTTGAATACCCTGATATTTCTTGGATTCTGATATCGAACATTGGGGATTGGTACTGCGATACTATGTTGGCATTACATGGCCCGATAGGCATAGGGAATCGTGGTCCCCTTTGATTGATATGATTTGTTGAGACGGGGATTGGTGGCACCTTGCTGATGTCATCCGTCTGGATATCCCTATATGATTATGTGATGTCAGGACCTGGGGTTGGTGGCGCTTTGCCGACGTCCATCCGTCTGGATACCCTAAAGGCTTGACAGGCTCGAGCTATTCTGATATGGTTGGACTTTCGTTTATTGATTCAGATATACCCAGTGGATGGGTGTACGATATGATACCGACATGACATGACATTGCATGCATTGCATTGCATTACATTACATCATTTATCACATTTTATAGATACATGATGTATATTCCATGAGAGTTCCATATTGGGCTTTTGCTCACCCCCAAGGGGGGCTGTTGTTGTCTTTGTGTGTGGACAATGGCAGGTGGTACAGGTGACCAGGACGCCAGAGATGGCACATCCGATGGGAGTCACACTTGAGAGGTTTCTTCTTTTGTTTATCCCAGTATTATATGTATATGTTGACCAGGGGTTTATCCCTGTGGTGTGTGAGGAGTTTATGTAGTTTAGTTTATTTCACCCAGTGTGGATATCTGTTTAGCAATTTGATTGGTGTATGCTGGATATGAAACTGGTGGTATGTATATATTTTCACTAGATGTTGATTTGGGTTGGTGGTATGTTCCTCGTGCAATGAGGTCATGCCGAAATTTTTAAGGCCACATGTTAATAAATGTTAAACTAATCTTCCGCTGTTTACGCTATAATTATTATTGTGTGATCATTAATCACATGATTAGGATTGGGCCCTCACAGATTTCGTGCATGATTACTTGCAAATCTTGCATTTGCGCTATTACCGGCTTTGTGTCAACCATTTTGAAATCCAAGAATCGTCCAACGATGAATTTCTTCATGCCGGCATCCTCGGATCTATACTTTTTCTCCAAGGATTGCCACAATTCCTTGTCCGTCTTCACCAGACAATACACATTGTATAATGTGTTGTCCAGTCCGTTGAGAATATAATTATTGCACAGGAAATCGCTTTGATTCCACGCATCAACCGCAACCCTCTTTTGGTTGTCGGTTTCATCTTCCATAATAGTAGGAGCATCCTCATTGAGGAACTTTGCCAACCCTAAGGTTGTCAAATAAAACAACATCTTTTGTTGCCATCGTTTGAAATCATTCCCATTGAACTTTTCAGGCCTTTCACCATGATGAACTGGAGTCGTTGTTGCACTCGACGAAGCCATTTATTGCTGATATTGTCTTAAGATTGTAGTACAAAATTTTATGGGTGTGTATCTTAGGAAAGTAGCAAGCAAAAACAACAAATGGCTTTGTATTAGAAATGTCGATGCGAGATTTGGAATCTCTGTCCTTAAGACAATGTTGCCCCGCTACGGTGCTAACGGTTTACTTTGGCAATTTGTCTCCCAAGATACAACGACTATGATTTGTGATATGAGCACTCCATATCACAAATCCTTTAAACCACAAAGGTCTAAAAACGTTCAACCATAACAATGATAAAGACTCACAAAATTACTCAAATTTTGATCTTCAAATATGATGTGAATTTCCAAAATTCCATGTTTAACAAGTGGGGAATGTCCTATATATAGTAAATGAAAATGGAGTCCAAAAGACACCATTTGGATGCACCCTATCAAGGAAAAAAAGCACCACAACATGAATGGACACACCATTTCACGCAAAAAGAAAAATTCTGCCTAGCTCGATCGATCGAGCACTCTAAAAAAAATCTTCCTTTTCATTTCGTTCATTTTTTCCAACACATTTCCTATAGCAATTATGGCCATAGTCAAGATCAGAGGTATTTGAATTCAAATAGTGATGTCAGCCGAGGGGTTTATGGCTATTTAAACACGTCAAAATCGCCTCTATCTGTATGTGAGACATGAGTAAATTCGAAAGTTTGTAATTCTCATCTGAAAATATCAATAAACTTTTTTTGCCTCCTGTTGACATAAATAATTATCGAACCACATAAATCTTGGTATCCATTGGATGTGTATGATTCTTATACTTTTTATTCGATATCTGGGCACAACAGACAATGCATACTATTTTTAGTATCAATTTTGAACCATACTACATAAATAGGGCAACTATCTTGAATTCAAATGGCAAGAATTTTGTACGGATTTGAGCTTGAAAATTATAGACTGATTGACTTTTCCGAAGAACCTTGGTTAGTACAAACGTGGGTATTGTTGTTGTACTTGTATACCTACATACACACACACACACAATAATTCAGCCCACTTGAAGCAATGAACATAGGAAATCAAATGGGATTCTTGGAATAGAGATCGAATGTGCCACGGTTCTTGATTCTTATCATTAACTCGAGCTATGGACCAAAGTTCTTGTTTCATAGGAGCACGTGATTTTGTTTACATGTTATAAAATAGGATGAGTTTAGAATACAAATACCATGTTTATTTGATAGTAGACAGAATACAGAATTTTAACAAGCAAAAGAAACCGGAAAACCACTTTCAGTTTGTAAGTAAAATATTCTTGAGGTGGTGAAACACGAATGGAAGGTGAAAGTGCTCCAAAATCAGATGACAAAAATAATCCTCTCCTTTTATTGCCACAATTGGCCCACATCAATGACCAAATTAATCCTCCCATTTACTGCTATTAATTACTAAGTTCAGTCAGTTCTCTTGAAACAATAAGGTTATGTAGAATAAAGTGCTCGTCGCTTTACGAAAAGCTATAGCTAGTGATAACATTACAACTCTCATTTTTTTAAATTGTATAGTAACTCAAGTACTAAGTTTCGATAGGTCATCAAATTTATTAACGGTTTACTACAATGTAACATTAAATTTTTAATATTTTTTGATTTATCCTTTTCATCATACCACACCTTTGCATGCCGCCATTATTCATCAACTTCCGTATGACCTCTTCCATCTCAAAATCCTCTTTCTTCGCCTAACCAATTCCCCTTCAAGCTCCCACATCTCAAAACCCTCTTTCTTCGACAATCCTCTTCCATCTTCAAATCATCTCCTTCAATGGCTCCCACATCTCAAAATCCTCTTTCTTCGACAAAAAAAGCCTCTTCCATCTCAAAATTTCTTCCAGATGCACAAAACTCGCCAATCACCATGCCTCGTTCCATACAACTTGTTTTTTTGATACAGTTTGCACATATATTTACAATACACATAAAGTGACTTTAAAGTAAAAACCAATTACGTGAAGCAAGGAGTGTTAAACATTGACTTTCAACGCTTTCCTTCAACTTGGTGCATATATGTCACACATGCCCAACTTGTCTAAGAACTTTGAGAGCACTCGATTGGATACCATTTGGTAAGGATATCAGCTAACTGATATTCTTACCGAATCTTTGGTAATTCAACATTTTTTTCATCCAGTTTTTCCTTAATGAAGAATCTGTCTACCTCATCATGTTTTGTACGATCATGTTGGATTATGGGCTATATCACACGCAGCTTTGTTATCACAGTAGATGTGAATTGGTTAGAGAATAGTCTAATGTCCTGTAAGAGAAATTGCAACCACATAGCTACACAAATTCCCAAGGCCATTCCTCTGTACTTAGCTTCTACACTAGATCTTGCAACAATATTTTGTTTCTTCATTCTCCATGTAACTAAGTTCCCACCTACATATGTAAAATATCCCGAAGTTGATAGCCTATCATCAACCTCTCAGGCCCAGTCAGCATATGTTTATACCTCGACGTTTTGCTTTTTGTGTTTTTTAGAAAACATAATTCCATTTCCAAGAGCAGATTTTAGATACCTCAAAATATGCATGAATGCATTCATATGTTGTTCACCGGGATTATTGTGGGGCCTCGTTAGTTAATCCTCAATGTGTGTCACATCATTGCACATATATAAAATAGGATTAAGATAAAACTCACACTTACTAAGAGTATTACTATGTCAGTTGTTACATTAGTTTCAAACATGACATAATTTACATCATCTACATGTCATAAACTCCTAATAAGTTCATCTCTCAATCAGTAATGCGTCTAGCAGCAGAAGATAGACTCACAATCCCGGCCTCCCCCTGTCTATGAGTCCCTACAGAAACAACCGCACACCATAAGTATTGATAGATGTGATCATCACAATCCAACATCAATAAGAATGCAAAATACTATATATAAGCATTAACATCTCAACTTTGATTGTTTCTGTACAATACACCACTAACACAAAATGTAAATATGTCATGACATGTCTCATTTTCATCATCTTGTTATAACGGGACATATGATATTGTATTTTCGTTCAGTATGTCAGTGGTCCAGCCTTCAACTTCACGTCTCATATTAGTAGCACATATCATATTTTCGTCCTCACGCGTTATAACTGTAAGTAATCCAAGAGCATACAACGCAGCGGAATAAAATTTTATGGATTACTAACCAGCAGATCTATACATAGGATTCATATCGGATAAAGGAATTACAAGTGTCTTACCCTTGTAGCGTGTTTGAAGCAGAATCCACGGAGCAGCACCACGTCCTACGCCTTCTCCGAGTCACTAGCAAAACTCAATGAGTTTTGCCTCAACGGTATCCACACGATCAAATCGGGTGAAGGGATAGTTTAATAACAAGTTGCTAGACAAGTTATTAAACCGGAACAAGAAAGACACTCGATTCTAAATCGAAAGGCACGCCCAAAAATCACAAATTCTCTTCGGCTATGATGAAGAAGCCGAGAGCTCTTTTGTTGGTTTTGGAGGCCGTGTGTCTTGCTTGGTTTTTAGGTTGAATGATATGAAGTTGTGTCTTACAATTAAATCATAACCTTGTCTTTATATTAAAAGGCTTTTAATTAAGGTTCAAGACTTTCTTAAATTCTTATGGGCCCAAACCCAAGATTTAATTAAAACCTTTTAATCACTTAATTAAGACTCTTCTTAATTAATTAATTCATCCAATGAATTTAATTTCCCCTCTCGATTTAATCTTTTGTGCGACCCGATAGGATCTTGTAATGTTGGCAGTGACATAAAATCTCATTTTATGTCGCAAGCATTGAGCGGTATCTAGCAACACATCAATGCTACCCAAATTACAAGAATGTCAATGACTCGACATAACCTTTAGAACTTGTGATAATATTAATCATGTAACTTAATCCCTTTGTCCTTTGTGTTAGATTGAATACGAGTCATGGAATAGTCATACTCGTATATCCAATCTTTATTTCTTTATCCCCAAGTAGAACTAGAATAAACGAATAAGCTCGATATCTCATATCGACTCATTCGAGCATGGCCATGCATTTTAGTTCTCACTTGATCAAGGGCCTAACACATCTCCTGTTATATAGGAGGGACAAATCCTATCTCGATCAGTCAACATCCCTCTACATAATTCGTAGTGTATCCAATAGTCGCCTTTATAGTATACTCTGTTACGGGTAACGTTTGACGATATCAAGATACATAACTCCTTATGTTGGGATCTCTGATGATCACAAGTCGTAAGGATTACATACATTATTATCACTATGAGAATTGCATATGACGATCATATAACTATCCATGTTGCATTCTCATGGTGGGTCTGTCCAGTACATCGTTCTCTAACATGTACCTATATGTTGATTTGATATCTCATATCAATGAACAATTCATCGATCAACACATACTAGTCTCAACGTATTATCATTATCCCTATTCATGATAATACTTGACTAGGGACATCTTTAAGAATAATACAATATTATTCTAAGGACATTAACATATATATTAATTCACATTGCACAGTTAAAAGAATAATATATAATAATGAATTGCCATTCATAAAATCATATTACATTGTATGTCATAAACAATCATCTAATGATGTGTCTTAGGGCATATCCCAACAAATCTCCCACTTGCACTAAGACCACTCAGACATATACCTAATGCCTAGGGATCTAGTATGACGATCATGCTTCTGCTGTGACAGTGGCTTCGTCAATGGGTCAGATACATTATCATCTGTTGGTACTTTGCATATTTTAACATCTCCCCTTTCAACGATTTCTCGAATGAAATGGAACCGCCTAAGTATGTGTTTGGATCTTTGGTGAGATCTTGGTTCCTTAGCTAATGCGCTCGCTCCATTGTTGTCACAATAGAGTTCTATCGGATCTTTAATGCTAGGCACCACTCCAAGTTCAGAAATGAACTTCCTCATCCAAACAGCTTCCTTTGCTGCATCCGAGGCAGCAATATACTCAGCTTCCGTTGTAGAATCGGCTACTGTTTCTTGCTTTGAACTCTTCCAGCTCACAGCACCTCCATTTAGGCAATACACATATCCAGATTGCGATCGAAAATCATCTTTGTCGGTTTGGAAGCTTGCATCAATGTAACCCATTACATTGAGCTCTTCCTCACCTCCATAAATCAAGAATGTATCCTTAGTCCTTCTCAAGTACTTCAGGATGTTCTTGACAGCAATCCAGTGACCTTCACCTAGATCAACTTGATATCTGCTCGTCATGCTCAAAGCATACGATACATCGGGACGAGTACATATCATGGCATACATGATAGATCCAATAGCTGACGCGTATGGAATCTTACTCATGCGTTGTCTCTCATCTGGTGTTGAAGGACACTGTTCCTTCGAGAGATAAATGCCATGCGTCATAGGCACGAATCCTTTCTTTGATTCTTGCATGCTAAACCTTTTAAGCACCTTGTCTATGTATGTACTTTGACTTAGACCAGAAGCCTTCTCGATCCATCTCTATAGATCTTGATTCCTAATACATAGGTGGCTTCTCCCAAGTCTTTCATCGAAAAGCAATTCCCTAGCCAAATCTTACAGATTGCAAGGCAGGGATATCATTTCCAATAAGAAGTATGTCATCTACATACAACACTAGGAAAATGATTACGCTCCCACTGACCTTCTTGTAGACACAAGGTTCATCTTCGTTTTTGATAAAACCAAACTCTTTGATTGCATCATCAAAACAAAGATTCCAACTCCGAGAAGCTTGCTTCAATCCATAAATGGATCGTTGTAGCTTGCATATCTTTCCAGCATCCTTTGGATCGGCAAAACCCTCGGGCTGTGTCATGTACACATCCTCGAGCAGATTTCCATTAAGGAAAGCTGTTTTGACATCCATCTGCCAGATTTCATAATCATGAAATGCAGCTATTGCAAGTAAGATCCTTATGGATTTAACCATGGCCACTGCTGAAAAGGTTTCATCATAGTCAATACCATGAATTTGTTTGAATCCTTTTGCAACCAGCCGACCTTTATAGGTTTGTACGTTACCATCCATATCGGTCTTTTTCTTGAAAATCCATTTGCACCCTATGGGTCGTACCCCTTCAGGTGGATCAACCAAAGTCCATACTTGGTTTGCATACATGGATTCCATCTCAGATTTCATGGCCTCTTGCCATTTCTCAGAATCATTGCCCATTATAGCTTGTTGATAAGATGACGGCTCATCCTCATCAATAAGTAGTAAGTCACCTTGTTGAGTCACAAGAAATCCATATCTCTGTGGCTCCCCGGTGTTCTCTTACAGACCTACGCTGGGCTTGTGTCTCTTGAGCAGGTGCTTCTTCCACAACAGCTTGCGGTGCCTGCTCTGTTTCCATCTCAATCTCAGGTTCAGTGTTTTCTTGTGGTTGAACTTCACTAAGTTCTATTTTTCTCCCACTGGTTTTTCTAGAAATAAATTCTCTTTCAAGAAATACACCAGTCCGAGCAACAACTACTTTGTTCTCGGTGGGATAATAGAAATAGTATCCTTTCGTTTCCTTAGGATACCCCACAAATAAACACTTATCAGATTTGGGTCCAAGTTTGTTAGTGGCGTGACGTCTAACGAAAGCCTCACAACCCCAAATCTTCATAAAAGACATACTAGGACTGCTTCCCAGTCCATATCTCATATGGTGTCTTTTCCACTGATTTAGATGGAACACGGTTCAGTAAGAAAATCGCTTGTTTCTAGAGCGTGTCCCCAAAACGATATCGGAAGATCTGTATGACTCATCATTGATCTAACCATGTCTAACAAGGTTCGATTTCTCCTCTCGGATACACCATTCCATTGTGGAGTATACGGATGAGTGAGTTGTGGGACTATCCCACACTCCTTTAGATAGTCATGAAACTCTTGGCTTAAGTATTCTCCTCCTCGATCTGATCGAAGGATTTTGATACTTTTGCCAAGTTGGTTTTGTACTTCATTCTTGAAATCTTTGAACTTTTCAAAGGTTTCATGCTTATGTTTCATTAGGTACACATACCCATATCTACTGAGGTCATCAGTAAATGTAACGAAGTATTGAAAACCACCTCTAGCTTGTGTACTTATTGGTCCACATACATCACTATGTATTAGTCCCAATAAAACATTTGCCCTTTCAACATGTCCCTTGAAAGGGGCTTTAGTCATCTTGCCATTAAACAAGATTCGCATGTTTCATATGATTCAAAATCAAATGAATCTAATACTTCATCCTTATGAAGTTTAGATATGCGGTTCTCGTTTATGTGGCCCAAGCGACAGTGCCAGAGATAAGTCGGATTACAATCATTATTTTTAATCCTTTTAGTATTTATGTTATAGATAGGCATATCAAGATTTAATACATAAAGACCATTCACCATTTGTGCACTAGCATAAAACATATCATTTAAATAAATAGAACAACAATTGTCCTTTATTATAAATGAAAAACCATACTTGTCCAAACAAGAAATAGATATTATGTTTTTAGTAATAGAAGGCACAAAATAACAATCTTTCAAAATCAGTGATAAACCAGAAGGTAAAGCTAAATGATAATCTCCTATAGCTAATGCAGCAACTCTTGCTCCATTTCCAACTCGGAGATCAACTTCACCTTTCGCCAATGTCCTACTCCTTTTGAGATCCTGCACATTTACACAAATGTGAGATCCACATCCAGTATCTAATACCCATGATGAAGAAGTAGATAAATTGACTTCTATAACAAAAATACCTGAAGCGGAAGTCACACTTCCTTTCTTTAGATCCTCCAGATATACTTTGCAGTTCCTTTTCCAATGGCCGGTCTCACCGCAATGGAAACAGTTCCCTTCCTTTGCTATCCCTCCCTTTGGCTTTAGTGCAGAAGACTTTGGCTTAGATTTAGCAAAGACTTTCTTTGCTTTCTTGTTGCCTTTAGCTTTGGCCCTTCCTTTGCCCTTATTCACAATAAGGACATTTGTGGCCTTAGTCTTCTTAGTATTTGCTTCATATGTTCTCAACATACCAAGCAATTGTGGTAGAGTCTTTTCCATGTCAGTCATATTGTAATTTACTACAAATTGACTGAAGCTCTCAGGCAACGATTGCAAGATCACATCGGTGGCCAACTCTTGGTCCAATGGAAAACCCAGCTTGTCCAGATTCTCAATGTACCCAATCATCTTGAGCACATGAGTTCCAACTAGGCTTCCTTCTACCATCCTGCACTGAAATAACGCCTTAGAGACGTCATACCTCTCTTGTCTTGCTTGCTGTTGGTACAACTGCTTTAAGTGTTCGATCATATCGAACGCCTCCATTTCCTCATGTTGCTTCTGAAGCTCAGAGTTCATGGTGGCAAGCATGAGGCACCCAACATCAAGTGCGCCACTCTGATGCTTCTTGTAAGCATCTTTTTCAGCTCTTGTAGCTGTTAGGGGAGGTTCCTCAGCGGGCAAGGGTTCCTCTAGGACATATTGTTTCTTTTCTTGTTTGAGGACTATCCTCAAGTTCCTATGCCAGTCTAGGAAATTCGTCCCATTTAATTTGTCCTTCTCAAGGACTGATCGCTGTGATAAAGTGCTAGTAACGTTGTTAGTTGCCATGGATATCTACAATATAAGTATGCAAAATAAGTTTATGATTTAAATCATTTAACATGGTCTTATATTAAATGATACTCCCACTATTTTGTTTAAAAATATCAACCCTCAAAACCTTTACTGGGCCAAGATCCATATTTCACTTAATCTTGAGTTAGCTTTGGCTAATCGCCCAAGACTCGGTTATTTAGGTAGACAACACTTTGTCAATTACATCACATATAATTCTTGGATAGTTGGACGAACAACACTTTGTTCAATTCATCAAATGAATTATAATCCAACCCATGCCTCTAGGTTCCCAATCCTATTGAGATAACCTAGTTAAGTCGTACCCAATTAAAGTATAACGGATATCACTTTTATCCTTTCGCGCCTTACTAAGATTGCCACGGTGCTTTGCTTTGGCAAACCCACACATGTACAATCGAAGTTATTGACGAGTACTTTTATTTTGGAAGGCATCTCAAACTTAATATTTTAGAGGGATTTATTGATCTCATGATTAATTTGATAATTTAAAATATGTCCACTACATATAGTTGTATACATATCTACATATATGTGTAATACTATTATCAAACTAAAACATAAGATAAATCATGCATCAACATACATAATTAAACGTGACATGGTTATAGCCCATACTAATGATTTTCTCAAGCCAATGAGAAAATCCTATGAGTCAACCTAAGGTAACTTCACAAGCACCTTCCTTTGGCTCCAATTTGTGAATGGCCTCCTCATCCCGGCACGATGCTCCATCTTCATTGATCATCATCAATAAAATAAACTACACTATTTACAAGATATAGAATTCCTCGATTCACATTCGAGGGGAACATAGGGGAGGGATTACATTTAGAATGAAATAGAGAAGGCACGACACGCAGGTCGTATTATACATTACAAACATCCACAAATCCTATCTAATAGGTCAAAGGGCTATAACCACGCACCATGCTCAAACAACACATAAAGCATGCATTAACATTTAATTAATTAAATTCTAAACATTTTAAATTTAATTCTAATTAAAACTGTAAAATAATTTTTGAAAAATTATCGTACGCTCGGGACATCACATGCCACGAACTAAAGCGACTAAGACACGAACCACCATGGTTCGAACCATGAAGCACACGGCTGGACCAATAGTGGGCCTAGGGTTCGAAACCCTAGCCCATGGCCGAGCCATGTCTCGAGCGGCGGCGGCGCTAGGGTTCCAAACCCCAGCCGCCTCGCACCCTTATGGAATTTTATCAAGCCATCTTGTTTGAAACGCCGGAATTTGTTAGCCACGAGTCACGGTCAGGCCATGCACGGGGTTGGCTCAACCATCTCGAGCTAAGGGTTCGAAAAACCTTGCTCTCATGTGGTAAAGTTACTAATCCATGCATGCGTGAACCATTATCGAGTCAAAGAGTTCAAAACTCATCCACGTCTCAAAACTTAAGAAAAATAGGCGATGATGGCCGAGCCATGCACGGCTACTAGGGTTCGAAACCCTAGCCGTCATGAGCTAGCCGTCACGTCCAATGGGTTCTAAACCCTAATTAATTTTCGACACTTCCATGCACAATTATTAGCCACAACGACTAAACCATCTCGAGCCAAGGGTTCGAAAAACCCTAGCCCTCATGTGGCTAGCCGTGGTGTCATTTGTGATGGTGATGGCCGAAAACTTGTGACATATGGTTCGATATTCGCCTAATTATATCAAATACAATTTTACGATGATTTTCATAAACTAACTATTAACATATCATATATGTTCATACAGTTTTAAATAGCATGCAATATTAATTCTAATATGATTAACACAATTTAATCACATAAATCCGATATGAGCCTTGTACACGGCTCTGATACCACTGTAAGTAATCCAAGAGCATACAACGCAGCGGAATAAAATTTTATGGATTACTAACCAGCAGATCTATACATAGGATTCATATCAGATAAAGGAATTACAAGTGTCTTACCCTTGTAGCGTGTTTGAAGCAGAATCCACGGAGCAGCACCACGTCCTACGCCTTCTCCGAGTCACTAGCAAAACTCAATGAGTTTTGCCTCAACGGTATCCACACGATCAAATCGGGTGAAGGGATAGTTTAATAACAAGTTGCTAGACAAGTTATTAAACCGGAACAAGAAAGACACTCGATTCTAAATCGAAAGTCACGCCCAAAAATCACAAATTCTCTTCGGCTATGATGAAGAAGCCGAGAGCTCTTTTGTTGGTTTTGGAGGCCGTGTGTCTTGCTTGGTTTTTAGGTTGAATGATATGAAGTTGTGTCTTACAATTAAATCATAACCTTGTATTTATATTAAAAGGCTTTTAATTAAGGTTCAAGACTTTCTTAAAGTCTTATGGGCCCAAACCCATGATTTAATTAAAACCTTTTAATCACTTAATTAAGACTCTTCTTAATTAATTAATTCATCCAATGAATTTAATTTCCCTTCTCGATTTAATCTTTTGTGCGACCCGATAGGATCTTGTAATGTTGGCAGTGACATAAAATCTCATTTTATGTCGCAAGCATTGAGCGGTATCTAGCAACACATCAATGCTACCCAAATTACAAGAATGTCAATGACTCGACATAACCTTTAGAATTTGTGATAATATTAATCATGTAACTTAATCCCTTTGTCCTTTGTGTTTAGATTGAACACGAGTCATGGAATAGTCATACTCGTATATTCAATCTTTATTTCTTGATCCCCAAGTAGAACTAGAATAAACGAATAAGCTCGATATCTCATATCGACTCATTCGAGTATGGCCATGCATTTTAGTTCTCACTTGATCAAGGGCCTAACACATCTCCTGTTATATAGGAGGGACAAATCCTATCTCGATCAGTCAACATCCCTCTACATAATTCGTAGTGTATCCAATAGTCGCCTTTATAGTATACCCTGTTACGGGTAACGTTTGACGATATCAAGATACATAACTCCTTATGTTGGGATCTCTGATGATCACAAGTCGTAAGGCTTACATACATTATTATCACTATGAGAATTGCATATGACGATCATATAACTATCCATGTTGCATTCTCATGGTGGGTCTGTCCAGTACATCGTTCTCTAACATGTACCTATATGTTGATTTGATATCTCATATCAATGAACAATTCATCGATCAACACATACTAGTCTCAACGTATTATCATTATCCCTTTTCATGATAATACTTGACTAGGGACATCTTTAAGAATAATACAATATTATTCTAAGGACATTAACATATATATTAATTCACATTGCACAGTTAAAAGAATAATATATAATAATGAATTGCCATTCATAAAATCATATTACATTGTATGTCATAAACAATCATCTAATGATGTGTCTTAGGGCATATCCCAACAATAACAACCATTTCTCATGCCCAACGGCATCATGCCTCACGGCATCAATCATATGCCTTAATAACAATATGTACAACAATCTTATATCTCAATCACAGGTATATAGACATCACCACATAACAATACATACATCAAGCCTGTACATCAATACTCGTACGTCAACACGTACCTGTCGTGTTGTACAAAAACTAAAAAATCAGGACTCGACACTTAACCTCCTCTCTGACCCGTACCCTGTGATGGTGCTACATGAATATCAACAATTACAATGTTATAAGGCTTCACCATCAAATTCTAGGAAAATGTAACATTTTTTAAAATTTTCATCCTCGCGATTGATCACCAATTTCTCGCGATCAATCGCCAAAAAGTTCAGCTTCTCCGCGATCGATCGACAATCTCTCGCGGTCGATCGCCAATATGTTTTGTTCTTCAGTGATCACCATATCTCAGGCGATTGTTCGCCAATGTGTTTCACTTATTTAATTTCCGCATGGCTCGCGATCGATCGCCAAACTCTGAAAATTTCAGAATATGGCGATTTTGAGCTTATCTCCATGGTTCACCTTCTACAACTCAATTCCTACCACCAAAGCTTGATAAATGCATGCAACATCATTGTATGAGTATGTTTCCTTAACCAAACAACTCAATTCCTTGCATGATATCTCATATTAATTCAAAAGCTACCACTTTGATATCTACACTCCAACTTAAACCAACACATAACATAGAAGAATCCACCAGGAAGAAAAAGAAAACATTGAAACCTTCAGCAGCAGGAAAGGCAACTTAATGAAAAACAAATCAAACTTAAACACATAATTATTACCAGATAGATCCAACTTCTAGTTCACAACAAGTTTCCCTTTTATTCCAAGCTCAACCCCAAGAAAGGAGTGCAAAAGGAAACAAGGGTTTGGAATGAGTTTTTGTAGAGATTTCTTGGTGTGTTTTGGTGTCCTATGTGATTAATAATTTGATTTGTATTATATATACATCTCAAGTCATACACCACATACTTCCATGTTTTATCATGCAATAAATCAATGTCTTCATGTAAAACTACTACTTAACCATGTACCCATAACTTATTCCATAACTTAATATAGTAATTGCATAATCAACATAATCAAACATGGTTGATACCAACTCCATATAAAACTTCCCACTTGATCACATTTCATTTAGTCACATATGTTCTTATATCAAATTGAACTATCATGTCCATTTGCCATATAACCACACTTCATGTAGTTCCTCGTACTCGATTCAACCCGAACTCGAGTCCACATCAGTTCGTAATTATCTCATAAATACTCACTAATCACGTTCACAATCATGCATAATTCATAACTAGGCATTGCAATTCTCTCCTACTAACAAAATTCATCCTCGAAATTGAATCAAAAACGAAATAAGACTACAATAAGAAATACATACTCAACATATCAAGATTGCAGTAATATGAATACTCACCAGCAGTATAACGAAAACATAAACTAAACATATCAGAAAACAACTCAGGATACTGCTGCATCATATGCTGCTCCGTCTCCCATGTTCCCTCATCGACACCCCGCATATCCCACTGTACTTTAACCATTGGTATCACTTTACTTTTCAACTGACACTCTGCTCGACCCAATATTCTGACTGGTCGTTCCACATACGACACATATGTATCCAACTGTACTTCAGACAGATGCAACTGGTCCGTACTTTCTCGATATTGAAACATGAAATACATAATGAATACCAATTAAAAACGGCAGCATTACCAACCTATATGTCAATGTACAAATACCTTGCAACACCTCATATGGACCAACATATCGCGGTGACAACTTTCCCAGCATACCAAACCGTAATACACCTTTGAAAGGTGATATTTTCAAAAATACTTTGTCACCAACTTGAAATTCAAGAGGCCTTTGTATTCCTGCTTCGTTAATCTCACTATTTCTCAAATTTACAATTGAGCCATCCTCAAATAGGTATACATCATACTGTAAGGTATGAAATGAGCCACATTTGTTAGTCTGTCAACTATAACCCAAATGGCATCAAAATCAGAAGATGTCCTTGGTAAATGGGTAACAAAATCCATAGTGATATACTCCCATTTCCATATAGGAATTTCTAAACTCATCAATTCACCTCATGGCCTTTGTCTTGCTGCTTTAACCTGTTGACAGATCAAACATTTCTTGACAAAATCAATCACATCATGTTTCATGCGTTTCCACCGTGTATGCAACTCTTTGTACATTTTCTTTCCTCGAGGATGTATATTATATCTACTACAATGAGCACGTTGTAGTAGTTCTTGGCGTAGTCCAGATGTAGCAGGAACTACCCAACACTTTTCATATCTCACGCTCCCATCGTTTGCCACTACAAACTGAGATGTCTTTCCTTGAGCTATCATCTATTTCCATGTTTGTACTTCATCATCAGTGTTTTGTGTTGTTCTGGTATTCTCAAAGATATCAGGTTCAACCAACAATGTTGATACCCGTAATGACATTGTAACTGTATCAAATTCATATCCCAGAGTACAACAAGACATCATCAAAGCTGACAATTGAATCATATCATTGGCAGTGTATTTCACATTTCGACTCAAAGCATCAGCTGTCAGATTTGCTTTTCCTGGATGATATTCGATCTCACAATCATAGTCTTTCAAGATATCCATCATCTCCTTTGTATCGTACTTGAGTGAATAAGAATTTTAAACTCTTATGATCCGTATATATGATAAAAGACGTACCATATAAGTAGTGTCGACGTATCTTCAAGGCAAAGACTATGGCTGGCAATTCAAGATCATGAACTGGATACTTTATATCATGTGGCTTCAATCGTCTTGATGCATATGCCACAACATGTTTATCCTGCATCAATACACAACCTAAACCAAGTAAAGATGCATCAGTATATAGTGCAAACCGTTCATGTTCTGATGGAATTATCAACACCGGAGCAGTTGTCAACCGATGTTCCAATTCCTGAAAACTATGCTTACATGCATCTGACCATATGAAAGGTACTCCTTTCTGTGTTAACTGTGTCAGTGTTTTAGCAATCTTTGAAAAGCCTGTAATAGCCTGCTAAACCCAAGAAACTACGGACCTCTGGCACAGAAGTAAGCGCTGACCAATTCAATAATGCTTCCATCTTCTTTGGATCCACTGATATATCTTCTTTGGAGATTACATGTCCTAAGAGCACCACACTATGCAACCAAAACTTACATTTGCTGAGTTTGGCATATAGGTGGTTCTGTCTTAAATTTTGCAACACCATATGCAGATGTTGGACATGTTCTGCTTCACTCCTAGAATATATCAGTATATCATCAATAAAAAACAATCACAAATTGATCAATGTATTCATGAAATACTCTATTCATCAAACTCATAAAGACATCTGGAGCATTAGTCACTCAAAATGGCATCACTGAATATTCATAATGCCCATATCGAGTCCTGAGTGTTGTCTTTTGTACATCGTCTTCCTTAACACGTATTTGATGATATCTTGATCTCAAATCAATCTTAGAGTAGATCGTAGATCCCTGTAACTGATCAAATAAATCATCAATACGTGGAAGAGGGTATTTATTCTTAATTGTTACCTTGTTCAATTGTCTCTAGTCAATGCACAGTCGCATTAATCCATCCTTCTTATTCACAAACAAAATTGGAGCACCCCAAGGCGATACACTAGGGCGTATGTATCCCTTGACAAGTAAATACTGCAACTGTTTTCAGTTCTCTCAGTTCAGTTGGTGCCATTTTGTATGGTGCTCTAGAAATAGCAGAGGTACCAGATATCAATTCAATTTCAAATTCCACCTCACGACTTGGTGGATCCAAGAATCTCATCTGGAAATACATCCACATACTCTGCTACTACATGTATATCCTCTATTCGTTTCTCTGTTTTCTTCTCAACCATATCAATAGCATAAATCAAATATCATGTATGTCGACATTCTAACAAATGTGACATCCGAATAGCAGATACCAATAGGATCTTTGTACGAGATCCCTGCCCATAGAAGATCCATTGAGTTCCCTGTTCAAACTGAAAATGAACCGTTTTCTGACAACAATCCACTCAATACATTAATACCATTGATATAATCAAAATCAGTCATATCCAACATAATCAAGTCTGCATGTATCACATATTCATCAATCTGAATAAAACAGTCATAAATAATTTGACCAGCTATAACATTATTTCCCATGGGTGTCGAGACATACAGAGCCGTCATCAGTGGAGACGAGCAAATATGATACCGCTCAACAAAATTCTTTGAAATGAAAGAATGAGAGAAACCAATATCAATTAACAGTAAAACAAGATAAGTAAATAAGTGACACTTACCAGTTATCACATCATCAAAAGCTGTCTCTTCTTGCTTCTTGTTCAGTGCATACACCTGAACATTGGGCGGCCCTGCTCTTTGTCCCCAACTGTGCGTGGTATACATTGTGGTCTCTGTTGCGTTGTGCTTTCTGACACATTACATCTGTTATGTTGCCCTCCAGCATGAGAACATTCCCGCATAATGTGACATGTCCTACCACATCCAAAACAAAATGGATCATCTGTTTGCGGACAATCTCTCTTATAGTGTGACCCTCCACAATTAAAACATTTCAATCTTGTGGTACTGTTTCCCTGCGACTGTCCTTTATTGAATCGTTCACCACCTCTCCGATTATCAAATCTCTTACCGCTGAATCTCGAGGATGATGCACCTCATCGTGATGGTTTGAATTGTTCTCCTCTGGGTCTTATGCTATCTGATGTAGGTTTTTGAGATTGACCTACATCTTTATATGCACCAATTCATATTTCCGCCATATCTGTCCTGGTCAGTGTTTCCTCAAAGAATGTAGGGTTTTAGAGATAACCATATCAAATAACTCAGGCCTTGGTCCCTTTACAAAATATCTGATCTTGGCTTTGGTGTTTGCAGTTATATGAGGCACATATCATAATAAAGATGAGTACTATAAGGCATAATCAGCTACCTTCATAGTACCTTGCTTCAGACTTGCAAACTCAGTTTCCTTCAACTGTCTGACTGCAATTGAGAAATAACGATCTAAAAATCGGCTTCTAAAGGCATCTCAGTCTACAGTCTGTCGTTGAGCTCTTAGTTCAATCATTGTCTGCACACGGTGATGACACAAATATCTGTTATATGCTCTCTAACCATTCCTCAGCTTGCTCACCATATTCAGTACTCTCAAATCGAGGCGGCTGGTAACTGAGAAACTGAGTCAATGTCAATTCCCCAGGTAACAACATCGGTTCCACTGGCCCTTGGCCTACTGGTGGTGGTGGTACAAGAACAAAACCAACACTAGCATTCACACTCATAGCATCCCCAACTTCTTCTTGAGGATTCACAGGTATTCTAGCTGTCATGCTGCACTTCAAGGGTTAACAATAATATTCAAATGCATAAAGCATGGTAATATAACATCATATACTACAACAAAAACATAAACATGCTTTAAAGTGAATAGGCATCTCCATATTTCACTTCATCTACCCTCGTTCACCACAATCATCTAACCATTGCTCTAATACCACTAATGGGGGGCCTCGTTACTTAATCCTCAATGCGTGTCACATCATTGCACATATATAAAATGGGATTAAGATAAAACTCACACTTACTAAGAGTATTACTATGTCAGTTATTACATTAGTTTCAAACATGACATAATTTACATAATTTACATGTCATAAACTCCTAATAAGCTCATCTCTCAATCAGTAATGCGCCTAACAGCAGAAGATAGACTCTCAATCCCGGCCTCACCATCTATGAGTCCCTACAGAAAAAACCACACACCATAAGTATTGATAATGTTATCATCACAATCCAATATCAATAAGAATGCAAAATACTATATATAAGCATTAACATCTCTACTTTGATTGTTTCTGTACAATACATCACTAACACACAATGCAAATATGTCATGACATGTCTCATTTTCATCATCATGTTATAACGGGACATACATGATATCGTCTTTCCGTTCAATATGTCAGTGGCTCGGCCTTCAGCCTTCACGTCACATATTAGCAGCACATATCATATTTCCGTCATCACATGTTATAACAACCATTTCTCATACCCAACGACATCATGCCTCATTGCATCAATCATATGCCTTAATAACAATATGTACAACAATCTCATATCTCAATCACAGGTATATAGACATCACCACATAACAATACATACATCAAGACTGTAGCATCAATACTCGTACGTCAACACGTAACTGTCGTGTTGTACCAAAACTAAAAAATCAGGACTCGACACTTAACCTCCTCTCTGACCCGTACCCTGTGATGGTGCTCCATGAATATCAACAATTACAATGTTATAAGGCTTCACCATCAAATTCCAAGAAAATATAACACTTTTCAAAAAAATTCATCTCGCGATCAATCGCCAATTTCTCGCGATCAGTCGCCAAAAAGTTCTGCTTCTCCACGATCGATCGCCAATCTCTCGTGATCGATTGCCAATATGTTCTATTCTTCTGCGATCACCATATCTAGTGCGATCGATCGCCAAAGTATTTCACCGATTTAATTTTTCATTTGTCACGGCGATTGATCGCCGCATGGCTCGCGAACGATCGCCAGACTCTGAAAATTTTAGAATGTGACAATTTTGAGCTTATCTCCATGGTTCACCTTCTACAACTCAATTCCTACCACCAAAACTTGATAAATGCATGCAACTGTAAGTAATCCTCAGAGCATACAACGCAGCGGAATAAAATTTTAGGATTACTAACACCGGATCTATACATAGGTTATCATATCGGATTAAGTAATTACAAGTGTCTCACCCTTGTAGCGTGTTTGAAGCAGAATCCACGGAGCAGCACCACGTCCTACGCCTTCTCCGAGTCAATAGCAAAACTCAATGAGTTTTGCCTCAACGGTATCCACACGATCAAATCGGGTGAAGGGATTGTTTAATATCAAGTTGCTAGACAAGATATTAAACCGGAACCAAAAAACCACACTTTGATTCACAATCAAATTGGCACAAAATCACTCTTCCCTCTTCTGCTATGAAGAAACCGAAAGAGAATGATGGTGCGGCCGAGAATGATTGCAGCCGTGTGTCTTGGCTTAGGGTTTTCTTATGAAGTGTTATATCAAGTCTTAATCTAATTAAAACCTTGTTAACAAATTATATATGATTAATTAAAGGCTTTCATAAAGCCACATGGGCTTAAGCCCATGATTTAATTAATCAATATGATTATTAATTAAGTCTCCTCTTAATTATTTAATTCATCCCATGAATTTAATTTCCCTTCTCGATTTAATCTTTTGTGCGACCCGATAGGATCTCGTAATGTTGGCAGTGACATAAAATCTCATTTTATGTCGCAAGCATTGAGCGGTATCTAGCAACACATCGATGCTACCCAAATTACGAGAATGTCAATGACTCGACATAACCTTTAGAACTTGTGATAATATTAATCATGTAACTTAATCCCTTTGTCCTTTGTGTTTAGATTGAACACGAGTCATGGAATAGTCATACTCGTATATCCAATCTTTATTTCTTGATCCCCAAGTAGAACTAGAATAAACGAATAAGCTCGATATCTCATATCGACTCATTCGAGCATGGCCATGCATTTTAGTTCTCACTTGATCAAGGGCCAAACACATCTCCTGTTATATAGGAGGGACAAATCCTATCTCGATCAGTCAACATCCCTCTACATAATTCGTAGTGTATCCAATAGTCGCCTTTATAGATTACCCTGTTACGGGTAACGTTTGACGATATCAAGATACATAACTCCTTATGTTGGGATCTCTGATGATCACAAGTCATAAGGATTTCATACATTATTATCACTATGAGAATTGCATATGACGATCATATAACTATCCATGTTGCATTCTCATGGTGGGTCTGTCGAGTACATCGTTCTCTAACATGTACCCATATGTTGATTTGATATCTCATATCAATGAACAATTCATCGATCAACATATACTAGTCTCTACGTATTATCATTATCCCTATTCATGATAATATTTGACTAGGGACATCTTTAAGAATAATACAATATTATTCTAAGGACATTAACATATATATTAATTCACAATGCACAGCTAAAAGAATAATATATAATAATGAATTGCCATTCATAAAACTATAAACATTGTATGTCTTAAACAATCATCTAATGACTTGTCTTAGGGCATATCCCAACAAATCTCCCACTTGCACTAAGACCACTCAGACATATACCTAATGCCTAGAGATCTACTACGACGATCATGCTTCTGCTGTGACAGCGGCTTCGTCAATGGGTCAGATACATTATCATCTGTTGGTACTTTGCATATCTTAGGCAAAACACATATCCTTATTGCGATCGAAAATCATCTTTGTCGGTTTGGAAGCTTGCCTCAGTGTAACCCATTACATTGAGCTCTTCCTCACCTCCATAAATCAAGAATGTATCCTTTGTCCTTCTCAAGTACTTCAGGATGTTCTTGACAGCAATCCAGTGACCTTCACCTGGATCAACTTGATATCTGCTCGTCATGCTCAAAGCATACGATACATCGGGACGAGTACATATCATGGCATACATGACAGATCCAATAGCTGACGCGTATGGAATCTTACTCATGCGTTGTCTCTCATCTGGTGTTGAAGGACACTGTTCCTTCGAGAGATAAATACCATGTGTCATAGGCACGAATCCTTTCTTGGATTCTTGCATGCTAAACCTTTTAAGCACCTTGTCTATGTATGTACTTTGACTTAGACCAAGAATCCTTCTCGATCTATCTCTATAGATCTTGATTCCTAATACATAGGTAGCTTCTCCTAAGTCTTTCATCGAAAAGCAATTCCCCAACAAAATCTTTACAGATTGCAAGGCTGGGATATCATTTCCAATAAGAAGTTTGTCATCTACATACAACACTAGGAAAATGATTACGCTCCCACTGACCTTCTTGTAGACACAAGGTTCATCTTCATTTTTGATAAAACCAAACTCTTTGATTGCATCATCAAAACGAAGATTCCAACTCCGAGAAGCTTGCTTCAATCCATAAATGGATCGTTGTAGCTTGCATATCTTTCCAGCATCCTTTGGATCGACAAAACCCTCGGGCTGTGTCATGTACACATCCTCGAGCAGATTTCCATTAAGGAAAGCTGTTTTGACATCCATCTGCCAGATTTCATAATCATGAAATGCAGCTATTGCAAGTAAGATCCTTATGGATTTAACCATGGTCACTGGTGAAAAGGTTTCATCATAGTCAATACCATGAATTTGTTTGAATCCTTTTGCAACCAACCGACCTTTATAGGTTTGTACGTTACCATCCATATCGGTCTTTTTCTTGAAAATCCATTTGCACCCTATGGGTCGTACCCCTTCAGGTGGATCAACCAAAGTCCATACTTGGTTTGCATACGTGGATTCCATCTCAGATTTCATGGCCTCTTGCCATTTCTCAGAATCATTGCCCATTATAGCTTGTTGATAAGATGACGGCTCATCCTCATCAATAAGTAGTAAGTCACCTTGTTGAGTCACAAGAAATCCATATCTCTGTGGCTCCCGGTGTACTCTTACAGACCTACGCTGGGCTTGTGTCTCTTGAGCAGGTACTTCTTCCACAACAGTTTGTGGTGCCTGCTCGGTTTCCATCTCAATCTCAGGTTCAGTGTTTTCTTGTGGTTGAACTTCATTAAGTTCTATTTTTCTCCCACTGGTTTTTTCTAGAAATAAATTCTCTTTCAAGAAATACACCAGTCCGAGCAACAACTACTTTGTTCTCGGTGGGATAATAGAAATAGTATCCTTTCGTTTCCTTAGGATACCCCACAAATAAACACTTATCAGATTTGGGTCCAAGTTTGTTAGTGGCGTGACGTCTAACGAAAGCCTCACAACCCCAAATCTTCATAAAAGACATACTAGGACGCTTCCCAGTCCAGATCTCATATGGTGTCTTTTCCACTGATTTAGATGGAACACGGTTCAGTAAGAAAATCGCTGTTTCTAGAGCGTGTCCCCAAAACGATATCGGAAGATCTGCATAACTCATCATTGATCTAACCATGTCTAACAAGGTTTGATTTCTCCTCTCGGATAAACCATTCCATTGCGGAGTATACGGAGGAGTGAGTTGTGGGACTATCCCACACTCCTTTAGATAGTCATGAAACTCTTGGCTTAAGTATTCACCTCCTCGATCTGATCGAAGGATTTTGATACTTTTGCCAAGTTGGTTTTGAACTTCATTATTGAAATCTTTGAACTTTTCAAAGGTTTCATGTTTATGTTTCATTAGGTAGACATACCCATATCTACTGAGGTCATCAGTAAATGTAACGAAGTATTGAAAACCACCTCTAGCTTGTGTACTTATTGGTCCACATACATCACTATGTATTAGTCCCAATAAAACATTTGCCCTTTCAACATGTCCCTTGAAAAGGGCTTTAGTCATCTTGCCCATTAAACAAGATTCGCATGTTTCATATGATTCAAAATCAAATGAATCTAATACTACATCTTTATGAAGTTTAGATATGCGGTTCTCGTTTATGTGGCCCAAGCGACAGTGCCAGAGATAAGTCGGATTAAAATCATTATTTTTAATCCTTTTAGTATTTATGTTATCGATAGGCATATCAAGATTTAATACATAAAGACCATTCACCATTTGTGCACTAGCATAAAACATATCATTTAAATAAATAGAACAACAATTGTCCTTTATTATAAATGAAAAACCATACTTGTCCAAACAAGAAATAGATATTATGTTTTTAGTAATAGAAGGCACAAAATAACAATCTTTCAAAATCAGTGATAAACCAGAAGGTAAAGCTAAATGATAATCTCCTATAGCTAATGCAGCAACTCTTGCTCCATTTCCAACTCGGAGATCAACTTCACCTTTCGCCAATGTCCTACTCCTTTTGAGATCCTGCACATTTACACAAATGTGAGATCCACATCCAGTATCTAATACCCATGATGAAGAAGTAGATAAATTGACTTCTATAACAAAAATACCTGAAGCGGAAGTCACACTTCCTTTCTTTAGATCCTCCAGATATACTTTGCAGTTCCTTTTCCAATGGCCGGTCTCACCGCAATGGAAACAGTTCCCTTCCTTTGCTATCCCTCCCTTTGGCTTTAGTGCAGAAGACTTTGGCTTAGATTTAGCAAAGACTTTCTTTGCTTTCTTGTTGCCTTTAGCTTTGGCCCTTCCTTTGCCCTTATTCACAATAAGGACATTTGTGGCCTTAGTCTTCTTAGTATTTGCTTCATATGTTCTCAACATACCAAGCAATTGTGGTAGAGTCTTTTCCATGTCAGTCATGTTGTAATTTACTACAAATTGACTGAAGCTCTCAGGCAACGATTGCAAGATCACATCGGTGGCCAACTCTTGGTCCAATGGAAAACCCAGCTTGTCCAGATTCTCAATGTACCCAATCATCTTGAGCACATGAGTTCCAACTAGGCTTCCCTCTACCATCCTGCACTGGAATAACGCTTTAGAGACGTCATACCTCTCTTGTCTAGCTTGCTGTTGGTACAACTGCTTTAAGTGTTCGATCATATCGAACGCCTCCATTTCCTCATGTTGCTTCTGAAGCTCAGAGTTCATGGTGGCAAGCATGAGGCACCCAACATCAAGTGCGTCACTCTGATGCTTCTTGTAAGCATCTTTTTCAGCTCTTGTAGCTGTTAGGGGAGGTTCCTCAGCGGGCAAGGGTTCCTCTAGGACATATTGTTTCTTTTCTTGTTTGAGGACTATCCTCAAGTTCCTATGCCAGTCTAGGAAATTCGTCCCATTTAATTTGTCCTTCTCAAGGACCGATCGCAGTGATAAAGTGCTAGTAACGTTGTTAGTTGCCATGGATATCTACAATACAAATATGCAAAATAAGTTTATGATTTAAATCATTTAACATGGTCTCATATTAAATGATACTCCCACTATTTTGTTTAAAAAATATCAACCCTCAAAACCTTTAGTGGGCCAAGATCCATATTTCGCCTAATCTTGAGTTAGCTTTGGCTAATCGCCCAAGACTCGGTTATTTAGGTAGACAACACTTTGTCAAATATATCACATATAATTCTTGGATAGTTGGACGAACAACACTTTGTTCAATTCATCAAATGAATTATAATCCAACCCATGCCTCTAGGTTCCCAATCCTATTGAGATAACCTAGTTAAGTCGTACCCAATTAAAGTATAACGGATATCACTTTTATCCTTTCGCGCCTTACTAAGATTGCCACAGTGCTTTGCTTTGGCAAACCCACACATGTACAATCGAAGTTATTGACGAGTACTTTTATTTTGGAAGGCATCTAAAACTTAATATTTTAGAGGGATTTATTGATCTCATGATTAATTTGATAATTTAAAATATGTCCACTACATATAGTTGTATACATATCTACATATATGTGTAAAACTATTATCAAACTAAAACATAAGATAAATCATGCATCAACATACATAATTAAACGTGACATGGTTGTAGCCCCTACTAATGATTTTCTCAAGCCAATGAGAAAATCCTATGAGTCAACCTAAGGTAACTTCACAAGCACCTTCCTTGGCTCCAATTTGTGAATGGTCTCCTCATCCCGGCACGATGCTCCATCTTCATTGATCACCATCAATAAAATAAACTACACTATTTACAAGATATAGAATTCCTCGATTCACATTCGAGGGGAACATAGGGGAGGGATTACATTTAGAATGAAATAGAGAAAGGCACGACACGCAGGTCGTATTATAAATTACAAACATCCACAAATCCTATCTAATAGGTCAAAGGGCTATAACCACGCACCATGCTCAAACAACACATAAAGCATGCATTAACATTTAATTAATTAAATTCTAAACATTTTAAATTCAATTCTAATTAAAACTGTAAAATAATTTTTGAAAAATTATCGTACGCTCGGGACATCACATGCCACGAACTAAAGCGACTAAAACACGAACCACCATGGTTCGAACCAAAAAGCCCACGGCTGGACCAATAGTCGGCCTAGGGTTCGAAACCCTAGCCCATGGCCGAGCCATGGCTCGAGCGGCGACGGCGCTAGGGTTCCAAACCCTAGCCGCCTCGCACCATCTTTATTTTTCATCAAGCCAACTTGCTTGAATCACCGAAATTCATGAGCCACGAGCTACGGTCCAACCATGGACGGTTCATGACGGTGACGGCTTAACCATCTCGAGCCAAGGGTTCGAAAAACCCTAGCCCTCATGTGGTGTAGCCGTCGACCCTCATAATTCCGTGGACCATGATCGAACCAACTTGCACCTTCTCAATACTTTATCGAGCCAATAGAGTTCAAAACCCTAGATAGTGTGACGGCTTGACCCATGCACGAGCCAGGGTCCGAACCCTAGCCCTTATTCGGTGGCTGCATGGCCATGCACGAGCTTATGGGTTCGAAACCCTAGCTCATGCGGCGGCCGTGAGCCAAGGTGACTAGGGTTCGAAACCCTAGCCATCCGGTGGTGGCTGCCGTGAGCCATGCATGGGCTAACACATCGATTTTACGCTTTCGTGTATCGTATACAATTATTCGCCAATTATATCAAATACAATTATACGATGATTTTCATAAACTAAAATTAATTTCATATCATATATGAATTTAAACAGTTTTAATAGCATGCAATAATAATTCTAATATGATTAACACAATTTAATCACATAAATCCGATATGAGCCTTGTACACGGCTCTGATACCACTGTAAGTAATCCTCAGAGCATACAACGCAGCGGAATAAAATTTTAGGATTACTAACACCGGATATATACATAGGTTATCATATCGGATTAAGTAATTACAAGTGTCTCACCCTTGTAGCGTGTTTGAAGCAGAATCCACGGAGCAGCACCACGTCCTACGACTTCTCCGAGTCAATAGCAAAACTCAATGAGTTTTGCCTCAACGGTATCCACACGATCAAATCGGGTGAAGGGATTGTTTAATATCAAGTTGCTAGACAAGATATTAAACCGGAACAAAAAAACCACACTTTGATTCACAATCAAATTGGCAAAAAATCACTCTTCCCTCTTCGGCTATGAAGAAACCGCAAGAGAATGATGGTGCGGCCGAGAATGATTGCAGCCGTGTGTCTTGGCTTAGGGTTTTCTTATGAAGTGTTATATCAAGTCTTAATCTAATTAAAACCTTGTTAACAAATTATATATGATTAATTAAAGGCTTTCATAAAGCCACATGGGCTTAAGCCCATGATTTAATTAATCAATATGATTATTAATTAAGACTCCTCTTAATTATTTAATTCATCCCATGAATTTAATTTTCCTTCTCGATTTAATCTTTTGTGCGACCCGATAGGATCTCGTAATGTTGGCAATGACATAAAATCTCATTTTATGTCGCAAGCATTGAGCGGTATCTAGCAACACATCGATGCTACCCAAATTACGAGAATGTCAATGACTCGATATAACCTTTAGAACTTGTGATAATATTAATCATGTAACTTAATCCCTTTGTCCTTTGTGTTTAGATTGAACACGAGTCATGGAATAGTCATACTCGTATATCCAATCTTTATTTCTTGATCCCTAAGTAGAACTAGAATAAACGAATAAGCTCGATATCTCATATCGACTCATTCGAGCATGGCCATGCATTTTAGTTCTCACTTGATCAAGGGCCAAACACATCTCCTGTTATATAGGAGGGACAAATCCTATCTCGATCAGTCAACATCCCTATACATAATTCGTAGTGTATCCAATAGTCGCCTTTATAGATTACCCTGTTACGGGTAACGTTTGACGATATCAAGATACATAACTCCTTATGTTGGGATCTCTGATGATCACAAGTCATAAGGATTTCATACATTATTATCACTATGAGAATTGCATATGGCGATCATATAACTATCCATGTTGCATTCTCATGGTGGGTCTGTCCAGTACATCGTTCTCTAACATGTACCCATATGTTGATTTGATATCTCATATCAATGAACAGTTCATCGATCAACATATACTAGTCTCTACGTATTATCATTATCCCTATTCATGATAATACTTGACTAGGGACATCTTTAAGAATAATACAATATTATTCTAAGGACATTAACATATATATTAATTCACAATGCACAGTTAAAAGAATAATATATAATAATGAATTGCCATTCATAAAACTATAAACATTGTATGTCTTAAACAATCATCTAATGACTTGTCTTAGGGCATATCCCAACAGCAACATCATCATATTAGTATGTTTCCTTAACTAAACAGCACAATTCCTTGCATTGTATCTCATATTAATTCAAAAGCTACCACTTTGATATTCTTACACTCCAACTTAAACCAACACATAACAAGTACATAAAACACATAATTCTTACCAAATAGATCCAACTTCTAGTTCACAACAAGTTTCCCTTTGATTCCAAGCTCAAACCCAAGAAATGAGTTCAAGAGAAAGCAAGGGTTTGTAATGAGTTTTTGTAGAGATTTCTTGGTGTGTTTTAGTGTACTATGTGATTAGCAATCTGATTTGTATTATATATACATCTCAACAAGTCATACACCACATACTTCCATGTTTTATCATGCAATAAAACAATGTCTTGCATGTAAAACTACTACTTAACCATGTACACATAATATAGTATCTGCATAATCAACATAATCAAACATGGTTGATACCAACTCCATATAACACTTCCCACTTGATCACATTTCATTTAGTCACATATGTTCTTATATCAAATAGAACTATCATGTCCCTTTTCCATATAACCACACTTCATGTAATTTCTCGCACATCATTTCGTAATTATCTCATAAGTACTCAGTATTCACTTTTACAATCATGCATAATTCATAACTAGGCATTCTAATTATGCATGAATTGACTAACAATACTTAGTGCATTAGCAAGATATGGTCTTGTGTGAGCTAAGTATATTACTATTCCAACGAGTCTTTCGATAGTATCTCCCCCTATCTACATGTGCCTGGTTTGTATCAATACATAACTTCAGACCCCCTCTTCCACTGGAGTGTCAGGTGGTTGGCCGGTTGACAAACCAGTTTCACGTGAAGCATATCTATAACATATTTTCTTTGAGATATGAAGATTCATTTACTCGATCGAGATACTTCAATGCCCAAAAAGTATTTTAAGGGACCTAAGTCTTTCATTTCAAATTCCTTGGACAAGTACTCATTCAAGGCTTTAGTTTTTTCTGGGTTGTTGCATGTGGCGATAACGTCATCTACATATACAATGAGTGCAATAATTTTCACATCTTGCTTCTCTAAAAATAATGTGTGACCCGGATTGCTCTGTTTGTAACCAAAGCTTTGTCATGGATTTGGTGAATCATCCAAACCATGCTTTAGGAGACTGCTTTAATCCATATAATGATTTATTTAACTTGCACACCTTCAGTTTTTTTTTTGTCTATCTGTTACCATGCCCCCTGGTGGCAGATTCATGTATACTTTTTCAGAGAGTTCACCATGTAGAAATGCATTCTTTACATCAAACTGTTGTAATGGCAAATCAAAATTTGCAGCTAAGGATAACAAGATCGAACTGTGTTGATTTTGGCCACAGGTGCAAATGCCTCAGTGTAGTCAATTCCATAAGTTTGAGTGTATCATTTTGCTACCAATCTTGCCTTAAAACGTTCGATTCTACCATCAACTTTGTATTTCACAGTAAAGATCCATCGACACCCAACTGGTTTTTTTTTCTGGGACCGTTAACAAGTTCCCAAGTTTGGTTCTTCTGCAAGGAGGATATCTCTTCATTCATCATAGCTTTCCATCTTGGGCAATCAATGCTTCATGCGCACTGTTAGGTATAGATACATTAGATAATTGATTGACAAATGCCTGATTTGTTTGCGACAAGCTATGTGTAGACATATATTGGTTCATGTGATATCTTACTTTACTAGACAATTGAGGTTTATACGTAGGTTTGGAATACCTCTAGTAAGATGTTGTGGTAACTGTCTCCTAGTCGATTCAAGCATCGTATAAGAAATATTTATAGACAACGAATGGTTTGGTATACCGATTGGGAAAGACTCGGATATAGTTTCAGTTGCTTCCTTGCTTTCTGGATGCTCATTTTCTGATTGATCCATGGTGTGACCACTAGGCTCCAACTGAGTAAAATCCGCATTTTAATCAGTATGATCCAAGTCAGCTATATCTTGATGAAATACATCCTCAATATTATATATAATAGTTTGACATTCCTCAAGAGACTCCCCCCGAATGTCAGACTTCGAGAAACACATAGTATTTTCATGAAAGACAACATCCATAATTATAAACATACGTTTCGTAAGGGGGTGATAACACATGTATCCCTTTTGATGAATAACATAACCAGCAAAGACGCATTAAGGCTCGTGGCAGTAATTTGTGGCATTGGTGTTTGGGGAGATGAACATAAGGAACTGTTGGAGCAACAACAACTTCAGTAAGAGACTCGAGGGGTGTTTTGAAGGTGATAGTTCGGGATGGAACAAGATTTAATGAGATATTCAACAGAGGCAAGAGCTTACCCCAATAACATAAGGGCATGTGAGCCTCGATGAGGGAAGCGCGAACAACCTCCAATAACTGTCTATTTTTTCGTTCGGCCACACTATTCTGTTGGGGTATATCTGAACAACTGGTTTGTTGGATTGAGCCATGAGACTCCAAAAATTGTCGAAGTTCAGAACTATGGTATTCCCTTCCATTATCACTCCGTAACACTTGTATACGAACGTTGTACTGCTTGGATTGTGTTATAAAACTTCTGAAACAATACGTTTACTTCTGATTTGGTTTTCATCAAACACAACCAAGTCATTCAAGTACAATCGTCGATAAAAGTAACAAACCAACGTGATCCTCCCTAACTAGGAACATTGGATGACCTCCAAACCTCATAGTGATAACCATAAAATGAGCATGACTTTTATGTAAAATTAAATAAACGAGGCACAGTGGCTTTTGGCAAGGTTACTCACACTACATTTGAAATTAAAAATATGAAATAAACTTGGAAACAGTTTCGTTAAATACCCAAATGGTGCATGTCTCAAACATCTATGCCATAACATAATTTTTGCTTTCTTCATTGTTTAACCAATATTTTCTACTACTAAAGCCTGTTGTAAGTTGCTGGAAATGCCTGGATATAAGTCCAAGTAATATAACTTTCCTCTTTTAACACCATAACCAATCGTTGGTTTAGTTTGGATGTCCTTAAATACTCAATGATCAGGTCACAAAATAACAACACAAGATAACATAGTAGTGATATGAGAGATCGACAAAATGTTATAGTCTAAGGATGGAACAACTAACCAATAATCCAGATATAAAGTATTAACAAGAATGGATAACCCTTCCACAACAACTTAGATGATATTACCATTGGCTGTGGAGACACTTTTGTGGGATGATGGATTAAGATTTATGACTGACTTTCCTAATATCAAATGTCATATGATCAGTAGCACCGGAATTAATTGTCCATGCACTATTCAAAACAGGTGTAGCGGTGAAGACTTTACCTCCAGCATTTGTAGTGGTGATCACTGGCGATGGCGCAAGAGTAACAACATATTCCTTGGTTTTAGCAACTCTAGTAGTGGTTGGCCGCTTGGAATTCTGATATAGTGTTGGATCACACCAATCTCGATATCCAGTAAGTTCGAAACAACCATGTTGTGAATGATCCGTTCGATTACAATGAGTGCATTTGTATTTATTGTGATGACTCGTATTTTTCTATTTTTTATTTTGAAACTCTGTCGTTTTTTTTAATTTTTAATATAATATTCATATATTATGTATATATATAAGGAATAATTATATATGTCTCCCTTGTAGAATACATATTTTACAAATTTATTCCTCTAGTTTGAACAAGTATATCTGTCTTCCTTGTAGAATAGCTGTATTACAATAACACCACCTCTAATTTGTAAATATATAAGAAAAATTACAACTTTCTCCACTGTGATGACATAAAAGTACACTGTAGGAGAGATATATATTATTGTTCAAATTAGAGAGGCTAAGACAACAATTATAAAAATAAGAGGTGTCTATGTGAAGTTCACCGTATATATATATATATATATATATATATATATATATATATAAAAGACACAGGTTAGGGTTTTTTATTTTGTGTGCGCTGCCTCCTCGCTCTTTCACGGCTGCACGCCGAAGATCTTGGCGGCGTGACCGATGTTGAACGACCGGTGCGTGGTTTATGCGTAGCTGTGCGAAATGGCTCGAATGGGTGAGTCGGTTTCTCAACCCTCCGCCGCACCTGCTCTGGAGTCCCAGCTGTCGTTTCTAAGGCGGCGGCGCAAGGGTTTCTGTTGAAGGTATGTTCTGTCGAGGCGGCACAAGGGTTCCCGATTGTTTTCTGTAGAGGCTGCAGTCGGGATAAACTTTCTCAAAATTATTTTCTGCTAAAAATGATCTGCTGGTTGCAGGCGTGGGTTTGAGCGGCGCCGTTGAGGCTGTGCTTTGGATGGAGGTGGAGCGGCGTCGTTGGGGATGGGCTGTAGGTGGTAACGGTGGCGGTGGCTTTTGTCTGTGGTTGCTACGGAAACACCATTCTTCAAGTAGAAAGAAAATTTTAATGTTTAGTAGCTCAATCTAAAAAAAAACAGATCTGAAGTGAAGACCTCGGATCACAGTAATGGTGGTAGCGATGGCTTTTGTCTGTGGTTGCTGATCCGGGTTGTGCACAAGAATTCTTGTAGAAATATGGGCTAGATCTCAAGTATTTTTTCACATCTTTATTTAATTTTTAGTTTCTTGGTTCAGGACATGCTGAAAGTGTTTCGAAGAGTGACACATTTTTGCTTTTCGTGGATCTTGGTTGGATGACGATGTAGGTTTCGAGCCGGGAATTGTGGTGCATTCAGTGATAATCGGGATTTCACTGGGGCTTCAATGAACTCTGGTACAGTAAAGCCTCTACTGGCTGCTCTGTCTTTCCACCAGTTCTTTGAAGGCATGGGTCTTGGTGGATGCATCTCTCAGTTATTACCTCCCTGTAGGTATAGTACATATTTTGGAATCAAGAACATGAAAATGTTGTCATGATGTTTCATCATTTCATATGCTTCCAATATGTATCCATCCTTTATTCCAACGTTAACACAAAAGTTATTACAGTCCTCACCTCCTTTCCATTTGTTCTTTTCGAAACCATCAGTAAGTTACCTTTTGGATGATGATCAGGCCAAATTCAAGTCTTTGACAACAGCGGTTTCCTTTTCAATATACTGAGGACACTTGTTCTTATACATATTATTTTATCATTGATGGCTATTAAAAAAGTACCCATCCAAGATATTTTTTCCCCATGTGATTGGCTTTAATTTCTACTAGGCAATACTTGGGAGAAGTTCTTGATTTGATGAGCCAGTCTGCAGAGCTAAGACCAGCAGCTTCGATCAAGAAAGGTGCGTGGGTATATGTTCAAGCATGTATACACAGACGCCCACACACACGCAACACGTGCACACTGTATTATGTATTAGTGCATATGTGTTCTTCAATTTTTGTGATGTTTGTGGTTTCAATTTTTTTTTCCAGATATGAAAAACATATAATGTTTTGGTTCATGGTATCGACTCCTTTGCGTACTCTTTTCGGTCAAAGTTTTTTTCTCAAAAGATTCTCTCTTTTAAAAAATTATCCAGAAACCTAGAGTCATCTGGTTGAAATTGATTTCTCACTATTGGGGGGTGATAATCAGCTCGTGTTTGCCTTTGTGATTATCTGGCTGGGTACTGTTTTTTGTGAACTTTATTGTATTTCACTAATTTTCTGTTAACGCTAGGTATTGACTATCTCTTTTTGCCTAGCTAGATTTTATATATGTTTTATCTCATTGTATGCAACCATACCCTTTTTCGTCCAGTTGGTCAGCTAGTTTAATCCGCTCTTCGATTTTATATGTCATTACTCTCCTCTTCCTCTGCACCAGTTTTTAGATTTAAAAAAATGGATCAAAATTTCGGATTATTTGAAGCTCGACTATTCTTTAACTAATCCTTTGTTCCACATCTTGAATTAACAGATTTTACATATAGCTTTTATTATGTCGAATCTGCCTCAGTTCCATTTTCGATTATTCTGGACCTAAAGTGACTTAAAAAAACTAAATGTTTTATGTTTAAACAAGGAAAACATATTACATCATATGTTTATAGTAGTTACGCAACTGTTGCATCTTTCTTTTGTTGGTGTTTTTTATATTTTTTCACACCTTGATGGCAATCATGCAAATGTACATTGCCATCAAATCGATTCTCAAATTTTTACGTTGCAGAATGGTTATATTTTAGATTAATGGGTGTTGTTCTTTACTCTGCCTACTTTATCGACCCACTGACACGAGTTTGATACTTCGATGTAGGGTCCCGAAATTCCAGGCATGGATTTTAAGTGTGCTGAGGGTTTGCAAAAAAGATTGACATCTCCAAGGTAACACCGACTAATTTAGTTCCTAGACAAATATTTATTAGAAGGATCCACCTATGGGCAAACTCCAAAAAAACTTATATAAATCAGCTGGTTAAATTGAACTCCAATTTTATGCATGAAATGCATACATGAGATTATAATACGATTTTAACATGCAAATACTTATTTGTTATGATATAATATAGTAACAGGGTTGTACCGGAAAATGAATCAAACTTTAATTATCAGATCATAATTATTTTAGCTTTTACAAAAAAAAGAAAAAAAATTATTTTGATATAAGGATGACATTTTTTCTCGTGTGCACAACAATAAATAAATAATGTTATGATTACAAATTTTTTTTGCAAATAATTGTTGAATGATTTCTAGAATTTGGAAAAGAAGTCTCTACTGATCCAAGTTAAATGTTGTGTTAACATGAGATGTGGTTTGAATTAGGCTAAATGAAATTTCATACGTTCCTCGCATCTTGAGTTGAGAAAACAACATCGCATTTTTTTTTTGGTGACGAAATCGGCTCAATTTATATTAAACTCAATCTGGACTTGGTTGAATTCATAGATTTGATTTTGGCTTTAAAAGGGGAAGCGAAATCCAACATATATCTAATATATTTATGAAATGCTACTCTAAATCGATGGATGCATTTCTTAACTCTTACCACTGCAATGATTAATGCTTTGCTATAGGGTCCCGGAAAATGTTACTTTATATCGAATAATTTCTTGGTTAAGCTTTCCATATTATTTGGTCAAGGCGCGGTGCCACAAATACTAGTAATGATAACAAGTACAATAATAAATGATAAAAAATAAATTGATATTGGTAATATTAATCATGGAATGAATAATAAAGGATATTTCTCGTGTAACATCCCAACTGAGATGTATATCGAGAATGATCTAGTGGTCATCTGGTTCTATATCTTTTCACGTCCACCATGAATTCAATTCAATCATGTAATTTTTCCCAATGTTTGTGCTCCTCAAGAAACTCGATCCCAATAATAAGATATTCTGGGATTCTTCATGTTGTCCGGGCATTTGATAGATCAATTTCACCAATCTTGAGGTTTCCTTGATATCTGCCAACTGTAGGTTGTTGTAAATAATATAAGACATCGCAAGGAAAGATGTTATCCTTTGAGTGATATCAAATATTATCTCAGCTTCTCGCCAGATTTTCGGGCACTGCAGTATTCCTGTTGTTTTGAATACATCAGGACTTTCTGAATCCTGCTCGGGATGTGGGCTCGATCGCAAGGCTCCTGCTTCTGTTCAAAATCGGTTGGTCTTGTATCCTCATGTCGTTTTCTCCAATTGTCGTATTATCAATGATACCCGGCAACATCGCTTTGCGAAATCTTCTAAGATTCTGGGGACTTCGATGAATTCATTTATCAAGAATACTTCTGAATGATGTGTATTCGAGAGCGCGTAAGACACCTTGCAGGTGATCTATTAAGGCTTATTTTCTTCTTTCATCAAATCATTCCTTTTAAAAGCTTGATGAAGAGTAAGAATCTTATTAAATATAGATTTCCCAGATTGTATGCGATCTTGGGATAGATGTTGAAGGCCATCTTTCCGACATACAAGTCTGCTGCAACTGCTCCCAAACAATAGATGCACCTTTTTGATCCTTCGAAATTGGTATCAGAACCAAGCAATTTAATTGATCCTTCCAAGCTCATATTAAAAAGTAATATGAACCCTCAACCCTTCTTTGTTGAGATCAAGCGTCCCTGCGGTAATTCTCATGGCAGACGCATCGGTATTTCTCGGTTTTCAAAATCCGAAGAACTGAAAACAACAATAATCGAAGAATTGAAAACAACATCGATGATAAACTAATAATCCATTGCAAAATCGACATCAAAATCAATCAATTTGAACTCGGTATTCATTCAAGATTTAATTTATTGTTGGTTGAAAAGATAAATTGAAGTAAGCTTCGTAGATGTCGACCACCATTTGGGGTTCCATCTTCACTAGCTTCACGTAATTTTTTTGTTTACAGAACATTTACATGTTCTCAGTGACGTGAGACAATGCTTCATTGAGTAAAAATTTCGCGGAGTGGTTGTGGGCAAAAACATAGAAGGATAGAATGTTTTTCACATCTAGTATTATGATAAAGTAATCTTCACATAGGTTTTGAGAGTTTGACTTTGTATATGTGAGATAGAACTAAAAGCTCAGATGACTCGACTGTGGGATTCAAGGGATTTGTGCAGGAAATGAAGGGATCACCCTTCATTTCCAAGCAGACATCCCGCTCTCCTGTTTTTGGAGCAATGCTTCAGACTAAAATGAAGGAACAATCTAGATCAAGGATGCCTATCGCGATGTCCTCCGTGAGTTCATTTCTTATATGTATACTGCATTTGATGGCTGAACCGTGATATGACATCTGAGCTTGTAGTTCTATCTGACATATTATGAAGAATATCACGGTTTTGATATAACTACAAGCTCAGTTGCAATATTACGGTCCAGGCATTCAAATGCAGTATACAGATAAGAAATGAACTCACGGAGGACATCGTGAGAGACATCCTTGATCTAGATTGTTCCTTCATTTTAGTCTGAAGCATTGCTCCGAAAACAGGAGAGCGAGATGTCTGCTTGGAATGATCCCTTCATTTCCTGCACAAATCCCTTGAATCCCACGGTCGAGTCATCTGAGCTTTTAGTTCTATCTCACATATACCAAGTCAAACTCTCAAAACCTATGTGAAAATTATTTTATCATGATACTAGATGTGGAAAACATTCTATCCTGTTATTGCCAACAATCACTCCGCGAAATTTTTACTCAATGCAGCATTGTCTCACGTTGCTGAGAACATGTACATGTTCTGTAAACAAAAAGATTATGTGAAGCTAGTGAAGATGGAACCCCAAATGCTGGTCGACATCTACGAAGCTTACTTCAATTTATCGTTTCAACCAACAATAAATTAAATCTTGATTGAATACTGAGTTCAAATGGATTGATTTTGATGTCCTTTTTGCAATGAATTATTAGTTTATTATCGTTTTCAGTACTTCGGTTATTGTTGTTTTCAGTGCTTGATTATATTTTTCGATAATTTCAATATGTTCATTTTGCAATGGATTGTTGTCCAATTTAGTAGCAGAATCATATGTTCATCTTGGATAATTTCTCCGAGTATTTTTCGATTTTATATAATTAAGAAAACATAATATTTTAAAAAGAAAATATACCAAGATGGACTTTTCTGTCCAACCATTCATTTCTAATCACATACGGGAAGAACAACCACCCGTCACCGCCACAAACCCCATCGTGAGCGGCTCTGAAACCATCCTATGCAAGCGTCACTCGCCTTCTTCACCGCCACCTCGATGATATGTATATATTTTCGTGTAGATTCCGGGAAGATGTTACGCTTTTTGGTATTTATTTGGTTGTTTCAGGAATCTAGGTGGAATATGGAAGAATTGAGCTAGAAGGAAGAAAATGGATCAAACGGAGGCAAGAATTGAAGAATTTGGGTTGATCTTCTTTTTTTCTTTCTTTCCGAGATTCTGGTATGACCGATCGATCGGTAGTGGAGCGCGATCGATCGAAGGAGAGAGTTTTGGTCAACGAAGAAAAGCAGAGCTCGATCGATCGAAAACACAAGCTCGATCGATCGAGCTTGGCAGAAGATTTACAAAGCGAGATGGAGAAAGATCGATCGATCGGAAACTTGTGCTCGATCGATCGAGCAAGGTAGTGAAAGTCAGTCCGAGGGTTTAAGATCGAGCCGCAGAATTTTCAGAAAAAAAATATGATCATCAAAGAACACATCAACATATGACCATGTTAGGCACAGGAGCGTAGAGGAAAATGGTCTTATTCACAATGTGTTCAATATCATCCCTGTCTCTTGCTTCGTTGTAGCATTCCAGGAACGTTCCCACAGCCTCATCCTCGTAGCATTTCTTGTATGCCATCGTCGTCAAATCTATGGAGATTTGACATAGATTAAACAATTCAAATGAAGATGAACAAGAGAGATTGTTTTCGAAGAAGATGAACCAGACTCAAGGCAAATAAGCAACTGCGCATGTGAGACTGTGAGTTATATAGCGTGAGTCTATGCTCCTTCGGGTGAAAAGCACGCTATCATTCCATGATTTGACACGTGTAAAGTTAATGTGGTTTATTATTTAATAATTTCCTATTTCGTTTTTACTTTTACCCAAGTTATCCCTCTTCCTCTTCAAATAAGTTGGAACTTTTTTTTTTTTTGTTACTTTTTTTTTACTTTTACCCTAGTTATACCTCTTTCAAATCGCTGGAACTTTTGTTTTTTGTTTTATTTTTAAATGGACAAAAATATTCTCAAAGCTATTAATTTTGAGTTTTCTTAAGTGAAACTCAACAAAAATTCCTATTGTCAAAGTTAGTTTTGAAATCAGTCCTTATATCAGAAAAATTAATTCAAACTCCCTACTGCAACTTTAAATTTTGTTCTAACTCCCTATGACTATAATACCCATATACTAAAGTTAAACATATTTAATTTTGAGAAATCATTTCAGTCGGTACGAAACCTATATAATTTTGGTACACGTTACACATAAAATCGGTATGAAATCTATATAATTTTGGTAAAAGATATACATGAAATTGGTATTAAATATATATTATTTTTGGTACTTAATACACATGAACTTGGTATGAAACATATATAATTTTGGTACTAGTTACACATGAAGTTGATATGAAATCACTACAATTTTGGTACTAGTTACACATGAAATTGGTATAAAACTTATACTATATTCGGTACTTATTATACGTGAAGTTGATATGAAATCTATACAATTTCGGTACTAAATATAAATAAAATTGGTATGAAACTTATACAATTTTGGTATTAATTACGAATAAAATTGGTACGAAACTTATACTATTTTCCGTACTTGTTACATATGAAATTGTTATGAAATCTTTACAATTTTGGTACTAGTTACACATGAAATTGGTAGGAAACCTACACAATTTTGGTAAGAGTTACACATAAAGTTAGTATGAACATATACAATTTTGGTACTTATTAATCTTGAATTTGGTATGAAACATATGCAATTTTGGTACTAGTTACACGTGGAGTTGGTATGAAATATATACTATATTCGAAACTTATTACACGTAAAGTTGGTATGAAACGTATACAATTTCAGTACCAACTATGCATAAAATTGGTATGAAACCCATATAATTTTGGTACTAATTACGAATAAAATTTGTGTGAATCCTATCATTTTGGTACTAATTACACATGAAATTGATATGAAACATATACCATTTTGATACAGTTATACATGAAATTGTTATGAGACCTATACTTTTTCGGTATTTATTACACATTAAGTTGGTATGAAACTTATACAACTTTGGTACTTGCTACACTTGAAGTTGGTATGAACATATACAATTTTGGTACTAGTTACACGTGAAGTTGGTATGAAACATATACTATATTCGAAACTTATTACACGTAAAGTTTGTATGAAATATAGACCCCTGAATGGTGTGGGCGGATGCTTTTTGAAGGGTAAACATCGTGGCCAATTGTTGGCTGCGGTTGGATTGGATCCTAATAACAATATCTTCCCTATTGCCTATGCTTTGGTTGAGAGAGACACCGATGATAGTTGGATATGGTTTTTACGCTTGTTGGACACTGATCTGATATTGGTTTTGATACAATACGAATGGACTTTCATGTCAGATAAACAGAAGGGTTTAATTCCTGCATTTGAAAGCTTGTTCCCAGATGTGGAGAATCGGTTTCGTGTTAGGCACTTACATAGTAACATGAAAGTTGATGGTTACGTGTAGCTGTAAAAAATGCATTATGGGCATCTGCAAAAGCAACGACAATTGTAGACTTTCGTAGAAAATGGAGATGAAAAATATAGATGATAAAGCATATGAGTGGTTGTCTAAAGAATCGGAGCAACATTGGTTTAGGTCACATTTCACCATAACTCCCAAGTGTGACGTACTTCTAAATAACATATGAATGGTTCAGTAGTTATATTTTAGATGCAAGAGAGAAGCCCATAATTCCGATGTTTGAATCAATAAGAAATTTGCTTATGATTAGATTTCAGCTAAACCGAGAAAAGGCCAAGAGATGGGACAATGAGATATGTCCCAAGATAAATAAAAAAAAATGGTTTTGTCAAAGATTTACATAGTTGTAGCTCGGAACATACCGATGAAATCTGATAACACACATTACCAGATTATGGGACATGACGAGCGGCACACGGTGTAACTGGGGAGCAAGTCTTGCACTTGTCGAAAATGGGATTTAAGTGGTATACCATGTCAGCATGCAGTTTGTGCCATTTGGTGTAACAACGAGGATCCTACGGCTTATGTGCATGGTTATTACGGGATTGAGACATACAAAAAATGCTATGGCAAATCGATTTTGCCAATTAATGGTCTAGACATGTGGCCTTATTGCGAATTGACACCTTTATTACCACCTTTGTACAAAAAATGAGGAGGAGAAGAGAGATGAACCGCCTGCGTCTTCACAAACAAAATTGAGGGGTGCTCGTAGAACCAAAAAATGGAACAAATGTGGTGTAGTTGGCCATAATCAGAGGACATGCGAAGGAGTTAGCCAGTCCAACAAGAACCATCAACATAAGAAAGTGCTACAACAACGTCTGTTGACAGAATGACAAAACTACCGGTAAATAGACTATTGCGTACCATTTAATTCTTATGCCATTTTATTTACTATCCGTTAAGTTGTTTTATTAATGCATGTCAGATTTTTTTTTTTTTTTTTTTTTTTTGCATAAATAATTTGAGCTATATGACATTTTTAACTATTTGTACATGTTAATCAAGCTATGCATATTCATAAACTTGTGTTCGTGAAAGGTGGGAGTAAACTACGTAGAGAGATTAAGCCGCCAGGAAACGGGTGGTCCTGTTTCTGCGCCACCCACTCATGAAGATTGAGTTTATAATTTGATTTCTGTTTTTGGGTTGAATAATTTCAATTGTTTTTCTGTTGCACTTTCTATTTGGATTGGAATGATGTAATAATGATAGTGTGATGGAATTGATTTAGAATGATATTGTGAGTTGGTAGCTTTTGTATGTTGATTGTGTTCTTTTTGATGTTATTTGCGTCAAGTTGAATCACATTCAAATGGCTAAATTAAGTTGCATACATCACTTCACAAGAATTCCTTAAACGAAATAAATTTCAACCATACATTCAGATCACGCCCAACACAACAATAAGGATAAAAAACTGTATCTTCTTGAACCTCCTAACTGATTCTTTTTTGGCTCTTAAATTTTTGATTATTTAACTGAAGGACACTGCAATAGTAAGATCCAAAAACTTTTAAAATTATGGCAACTGATTTTTGTCCATTCACAGAACATGAAGGTCCATTGAAAGAATTATGATCTAAAACAAATGATTTATCAGCATGAAACAATGTATATTTACTATTCCTTTCCTTTCAATCCGAAACAACACTTAGCAATGTAATAATTTAAAATTCATCAATGGATCAAATTATGTACTGTTGAGCTCCCCGGCATAGCTGAGAAGGATCAGAGTTTATGTTCACTACGGGCAGACTCAAATTTGAGTCGCGCGGCACATAAAATTGTTAATATATAAAACTTGGTGGAACATCTTATTCAACTAACCGAGGTTCGAAAATTTGGTGGAACATCTCCTTTGAATTTGTTACTTTGACAAATATTTATTTTTCTCCTTTTATTTTTTTACTTTACAAATATTTATTGTCTAAAACAAATGATTTATCAGCATGAAACAATGTAGATTTACTATTCTTTTCCTTTCAATCAGAAACAACACTTAGCAGTGTAATAATTTACAATTCACCAATGGATCAAGTTATATACCGTTGAGCTCCCCGGGCTAGTTGGGATGGATAAGAGTTCGTGTTCACTTTGGTCGGACTCGATTTTGAGTCGCGCGGCGCATAAAATTGTTAATATATAAAAGATTTTGGAGAGACTGTTGTCTTAACTAATAGCACGGGATTGGGCTAATTTGAAGGAAAAACAATTGAATTTACTTAACAAACAATTCAAGAATGGTTGGATAGTTTTGAAGAATTCTGATACTTCCAGAAACATAGCCCCTCTCGTTTTGATGATAATATTTGAGACACATGAATTTATTTTTGATAAATACACTATGGTGTCAAGTTCACGAGTTAATTAAGAGATGATGGAAAATAATTCAATAAAGAAAGTATATATAAATATAAATAAAATATAAAAGTTGGCAAGCCAAAATCTTGTGTTAAATCAGTCATTAAATGCTCATCAACTAAGATCAGAGCACATGGACTGTTGTATAACCTCATCTAGAGGCCTACCAATCTGTTCGTAGTGTGGCTAGGAATATTATTTTTAATATATACTTTTGAGCAAGTGTGGACATTTTACATGCAATGACAAATCAATATAAATATGCACTTTAATGTATTTTTTGACAAATGGGAGACCTTTATAAGCAAAATAAAGGTGTTCCCCTCATACATTTTATTCAAGCTCCATTTTCTTGATTCTTTTGGTGGATTAGAGGGAGGGGGTCCCTTTCATATCCAAATATATGTTCGCCCTTTTCGTATTGCCATGTTTGTGTGTTAGAGGAAAAGCATATTTCATTTCCGGGAAACACGCTATTTATGTACCCGGTTTGGATCCTACTTATACACAAACTCAATATTAAAATACAATAATTTTTTAAATTCAAAATACATAATCTAGCATACCAACTATTTAGGCTAATCATATTGAGTTGTGATGTAAGACTAGAAAAAATAAAATAAGGAACGAAGATATTCGAGCAGAAGTATGTGTAGCTTGTATAAAAGAGAAGATGCAAGAAAGCCGCTTACGTTGGTTTGGTCACGTACGATGTAGGCCCAGCAATGCACCTGTGCGTCAAGTGGAGTCCACGGATTTCGGCAACTTTACGAGATCGTGGGGTCGACCGAATAAGGCATGGCTCGAAGTTATACGCAATGACATGAAGTTCAAGGGGATTAAATAAGATATTCTGACCGATAAAAACGTTTGGAGAAGACTGACGCACGTGTCCGACCCGACTTGGTTCTCTCTCTATTGTTCATGTAGCCTACCGTTAATTTATTGGGATTAAATGCTTAGTTGTTGAAAATAATTTATAATTCGACAATTCATCTACGTCGTGAACCAAGGGCGATTTTGGAATAAAAATCTTTGGTTATTATTTGGTCCGGAAATATTTCGGAATCTATTTTTTTTTTGAGATAGACATCTAATTGATTCTCGGGTCGAGTTCGATTAACAATTTATATGAGTTTCATGTTTTGAAAAAAATTAACTATTTGAATTTATCTTAAGCTTAAGTTTTCAAAATTGTATTGACGAGAATATCCTTTAATTTTGATTAAATTAGTTATAAAAAAGTTATGCTACATCACATATTTTTTTATCAGTTCTAAACATATAGGATTATTATTATAATATTTTATAGGACCATTTTTGTAATTTGTCATTTTTAATATCTCTATAAACATTTAATCCTAGAAATACATTTTTTTTGTCGCGACAAAGCTAAGAGCATGAGTTTTCGTTTTGGCTCCTTCATTGACATATTACTTGATGATATCTCAGGTGTATTGTCTTGTGATGCATCAATCATTAAAAATGTATATTCCAAATGACTGTGATGACCCTAAGATAGCAACCTTAAGGGCATTATCAACTCAGTGGACGAGGTCTAACTGAGCAACACTTATAAATAGGAAGCTAGCCTATACATCAATCATTGGATTATATGATATTTATTATCCATAACATCATAAATAATTGGTTATCCGATTAATTTACTTATATGATGGGCAGAAGTAAAGTAAAAATAAATTATAACATTATCTATAAAAATTAATGCTCTAGAATTGGAAAATGTGGATAATATCGTATGGCATGGTCATTTAATTCCCATTCACTCTGAGATTCAAACCTTTAGAAAAAGCTATAGTTTCTTTCTATCCAAAAAGCCCTCAATTCTTTGTGAGATTCCTCATCCATCCATATCTAAACTTTGCTCCTTCAAGCTTTGCGCCATGGCACAAATTGCCTTTGTTGGACCTCTTCCATCTAATGAGATGAAAGATGTGGCCGATACGCCTTCGCCACCTCAGCATTGATGCACGATTTTTCACATGATCTACCACACTTTGGATCTTCTTGGCATCGTTGCAATTGCCATGTTCACTTTGATGATCAAGTGGTGTTTTGGAGATCCTCCCTTTGTCCCAGGATGCAAAACCATTGTCTTCAAATTTGATCGATATGAAAGAATCTGAAATGACTCACAGAAATAATATCATAAGTTATTGATGATGTGGTAGTTGTAATCAGATTCCAAACTTTCTTGTATAAACAATAAAAATTAGTTTCCTTTTGTGTGGTGAATTAAAGATCTTACATAAGCAAACTGACAGGCTCATATATATAAAGAAACAAAGTAAACATTCTCTATTTTTATGTACATGAATTTGGCTCTGTCATCAAATAATGGATCCTACATTATACTTCTTGCACGAATATGAAAAAAATTTCTAAAATAGCAGAATTCACATCCAAAATTAGGATCAGATTCTTTATCAGCAAATCATACCTTCTTGGCTGCACACAGATGAAGAGATGACCAGATTCTGATTATCAGATTTCTTCTGTTTAACTTCGGTACGACTATAAAAACCTTTGAGAGAGAAAATATTGTAAAATGTGTGGATATTTGTGTTTTGGTGAAGCTGATGGATTTTGGTTTTGTCTGAATTAGCTGCTAAAACTAAGAGACTCTCATTCAAGCAAAATGCACACACACCTACAACTATATGTCTTGGATGAAAATGGCAACATTTACTGTAACCATCTCTGTTGCTCTCTGTAACCTTCATATATATGTCTGTTCTTTATCATGAGAAATATGAAATGAAGAAAAACTTCTATCATATATATTGGGTGTGTGTGCGTCTGTGTGATGCCTATTTGTGGCACTTTTTTGCTCCAACGAGGTGTGTTTAAAAGTTAGTATTATATTCTGATACACTGAATTTGTATAAATTTGCTCCAAAAAAATATTAAGTTAATTTTTTTTATAGCGTGCTACCCTTAGAGTGTGTACTAGGTAAAACCCCCGGACTGATCCAATAAACCCCCGGATTGATCCAGTAAACCCCCGGAACATGTAAATCGCACTAGGCAAACCCGGTACGACAAGCTCAAAGGAGCCATCTATTTCCACATTCCAAATTGGTCCTGGCCTAACTTACTGATTTAAATAATTTTAGCATTAAGGGGTTGGGGTCATATTTATTTATTTATGTATCCAAGATTCATAAATTTGCTACCAATTCTCATGTTGGTTTTAGGCAACATGCGACAAACCAAAGAGTCCTCGAACAAAATCAGCTAACTAGCAACAAAGTTTAGGTTGTAAACAAGAAGGAAAAAAAGAAAAAAGAAACCCAAAAAAACACACCAAAATGTTGAGATTTAATTAACAAAGACAGAATGAAAATGGTGTAACCAAAATTTTAAGGTATCTGCATACACATGTAAAAAAGAAAGGTTTTCTTTTTATTTTCACTATGGATATAGCTTGTTGAGATCGTCGGAGAAGGTTTTCCGAATGACCTCTCTCTTGAGCTTGAGTGCCGCGGTTACAAGGCCAGATTCTGGAGTCCATGCTTCAGAAAGTAACCTGATCTTCGCTGGGATCTCGAACTTTTCTAGTCGGGCTGCCTTTGCTGCCTGCACGGGAGATTAATGTAGCAAAACAATCTTAATGGACCACGAAAATTGAAAGGGATAGAGGTGGTGACAAAAAACGACCAAATGGGATACATATTTGTTGACCGAAGTGTTTAAAATACAGCTTTCGAGGGGGATAACTATCACTGTCATCCCCATAGTTTGTTTGTCTTCCAGTTGTCCCTGATGTGCCAAAACCATCCCTATACTTTCCAATTTGGCCCAAACACATCCCTAACTTAACTATAAACATATTTTTCTAAGCATAGGGTAGAGATGTTTGTGATACCAGTGCACTATTAATTCCAATATGATTTCAAAATATTACTGGATACTTAAGAAAATAATCGTACATTTATCATATAGCTTTAGAGAACCCATTAAAAAAAGCAAAAAATATAACAATGTCTACATTGAGATCTCCTACAAGTGACCGAAGAAATCTAGGACAAGTAATTTTTGCACTAGTAAAACTTTTGTCGAAGTCTGTCATGATCCAGAAGATTTCAAAGTAAAAGAGTGTAACATCATCCTTGCAAGCTTCAGGTACCAAAAAATGAATATGTTGTCGCTAATGTAGTGTTTTTGTCTCTTTTGATCATGTTTTGGTATGGCTATAGTAATGAAAATAGAGGTTGGGAACATCAATTTGGGGGATTGTTAGGACTCTCTGTTAATGATAACCGCACATTGATGGCAGGGATATATAATTTGGGCCACATGGGAAAGTATAGGGATGGTTTTGGCACATCAGGGATTAAACTGGGAAAATAGACAAACTATAGGGATGGTACTGATAATTATCCCGATTTCGAGGTTTCAAATAAGAAAAAATGTTCACATGTTATCAACAAGAAAACGGAGAACCATACTAAAAAAGTGAGTCAAATGTTTGACTGCCCTCGAGCTCAAGTAATCAAATTATCAAGAGAAGGTCGAGTTTGCACCATTTTGACATTAAAATAAACTCATCACTGCTGAAACTCTATCAGAATGATAAGTACCTTTACTATTGAACTGGAAACTTCCTTCACAGTCTCTTCCTTCTCGCACAAGTCCGAAAAGTTAGAATAAATCACCCCTTGGTTCGAAGCCCAGGCTTCCAGAGCGGCCTGCGAAGCCACCACTAAGGCTACGCAAAAACTATGGAAAGAGTTGGCATGCAACATTATGTTGTCAATGTATGGGCTAATACTCAGAGCAGCTTCAACCTGCACGTTAAATCATTGAGATCCGAAACGAGACTTTTCTTACAGGAACACAAATATAAATATAAAAACACTTTCAGTAGCAGAGCCAAGATTCTATGAGGGTGAAACTAAAACTCCGAAAATTTAAGGGGGTTGAAATAAAAAATTTATGTATATAAAGGAAAATTTAAGAGAGGAGGAAGCATCACTCATGCCTACCCCCCTCTAGCTCCGTCGCATCCTTCATTTGTACCTTACCTTCCCTAAGGAAACATATTCCCCATGATGGAGTTTAACGATGTCCTTTTTACGATCAACAATCTCCAGGCAACCATCGGCGTGGAATTGGCCTATGTCACCAGTGTAGAACCACCTCATCCCTCTCTCGTCCACCTTCGAGTGACAGAAGAAATAAAAAATTGAATGGTAAAACCATATGCTTAAAAGGCATATGATGTAAGAATTAAGAAAAGCACGGAAATGATTACCTTGTATACTTCGTTTGTTTTCTCCTCATTTTTAAAGTAGCCAAGAGTAACGTTCGGCCCACCAACAACTATTTCTCCCCGTGGTTTTCGAGAATCGGTTGTTAAATATCCTCCCTCAAGCCAATCAACCAACTAAAATTTAAAATGATTACCGTAAAAAAAAAAATTAGTGCGGAGAAAAACAATTGTGGAAAATTGCAAACCCGTGTCCAGTTTGAAGTAGAGGTCATGCAGTGGTTCCAGAATCAGTTCATGTCTATGATTTTTTTACATGAAAAAGATTAACATCAAAGATTACTTTTACCCAAAAACTATATCCATGAGCTATTTTTCTCTCTATTCGGCAATTCAAAGGCAAGAATTAATAATAAAACAAAACTGAACTCCTAAGTTACAGGAGTATTCCGTATCATAGATGGGGAGCGATGTTATATTTAATAAACCTTGATGACAGAGCAAGGTAGCGGAGCACCAACGCGACCAACAGATGTATCGTCATATTCACTAAAAGTCCCACCCGCGCAGGTTTCAGTAAGGCCATATCCTTGACCAATTGGAGCACTGAAAATAGCAAACGATTAGACGATGAATACATTAATTTAAAACAAAAACAAAAAAAAAACGGGGGCATGGGGCCTATTTACAGTTTAGTCAATGAAAAAGCAATACTAACCCAAGACAAATATTGATAAATCTTTGGGTGTCACCAGAAAGAGGAGCGCCTCCAGAAAGTATGAAACGGATCCGACCACCCAAAATTGCTCGAACTTTTCTAAAAACCAAAAGGTCCCACAAAAGTTTCTCTACCCCCCATGCCCCAAACCAGCTGCCATTTAATGAAGACAACCGACGAGCATAGGCCAAATCAAATAATCTCTTGGATAGTCCACCAGTAGCATCTATCTGAAGTTTTATCAGAATGTTGCTCCAACTCCGCAAAATTTAAAATTTAAGAAAAATAGAAAGTAGTAAAGCATCTAGAATATGAAGAGATTTCAGACCTTTTTACGCACACCGTCTCGGACACGGTCAAGAATAGCTGGCACAGCTGCCATCAATGTTGGCCTTAGTATCAAGGCATCCCCTTTTGTTCCTTTCTTTATCTTATTAGAAGTATCAGTAAGAGTGAAAGGAGATCCATATCCAATAGAAATTCCAATTGCTGCCATAATATTCTGTAGTAAATAAGATTTTCAAAATATTTTCAACAATGGATTGGTCTAAATAAGATTTTCAAAAATATTTTCAACAATGGATTGACCAATCATCATATTATAAGTTATAGTTGCCAACATATTTAACTGGATAGCATTCCATACCTCAGCTGCTAGTTCAAGAATGTGAGCCAGTGGTAGGTACGCTAAATATACATCCTGATTTCCAAGTCCAGGAACAATTGTCAGCACAGCAGATACTGTCGCTAAAACATTGCCATGTGTCATCATAACGCCCTGCAAGATAAAAAAATAAACAGTTAAACTCAGGCCCAGGTACAAAAATATATATAACTCGTGCGCCAACCCACTTAACAAAACAAGTGGCGAGTTAAATAAGTAAATTATGGAATTTTATATGTTGAAAACAGTCATTTATTAGTGCTTCTAACTCCTACGTATCCATGGCTAAATTAAGCCCTATCGTTGGCAATTTTTCATGCTCGGTTACCAGTTAAACACAGACCTGCTAAATTGCTATAAGCTATCACAAGTAATAATTAACATTGCAAGCTAATAATTCAAACATTTCTTTGAAAAAGGAGATTTACATAAACGATATTTACATGAATGTACGGCACAATAATCAAGAATCGCCGGTCCATTGGTATACAGCACGTGGTGACAAAAGTTGTTCAAAAAGTTCATTCAGGCAGTTCGGAATGCTAGAGAACCGGAAGCTTTGAAACTAGATACAGCTTTATGAAAGAAAAACATCAAGTCTAAGCCAACGGATAGTCTGAAGTTCCATCATCTCTAGAATAAAATGAAAAAAATATATTATATTCATGATAATAGATACAAAGCTCATTCTACATCTAGCATTTAACAAAGGAGGGAGTATGTCGATATACCGTAGGGCATATGCATTTTAAGTCCTCGAAGAAGATAAATATTGCTAGAAATTCAATTTCCTACTGATAACACTAAAAATGAACTTTATTACACATTTGAATTGTCATTAATAAATGTGAACTTTGCAGCTATGGGATATTTTTACGCCATTTTTCTAGGTGATTCACCTTATCTAGTTTTGCCATATAATATACAAGGAAATAAAACAAATAAAATAATCTTAATCAGCATGACAGATCGGGTGAGTCACAAAAGTGAATGAATAGAGAATGCAACATGTCATAAGATTTACAGGGCTCAACCATAATCTTGATATAAATATGGTAGAAAGCCTTTCATATAACTAAATTACAATATTATCATATTCAAAACCACCATAATCTAACTAATCTTGAATCTAATTCTATGCTATATATTTTGATGTTTAACACTAACCTTTGGCAAACCAGTACTACCACTTGTGTACATTATCACAGCAATATCCACTGAAAGAGGTAAGTCTGCTTCAACAGGATTTTCACCGCCCAGCTTTTCTACATCAGAAAAAGAACTGACGGTCCAGCTACTGCTGCCAGAACCCAATGGTGTATCCAACTGAAATTCGGCATCAATGCATATTATACGCTTTACAGTGTCAAGCTGTCCACTTATATTTGCTAGTTTCTTCAATTCTTTGTATCCACAAATCACAGTGGTAACCTCAGTCTGAAACATTGGCATTTTTCATGATGGTATGCTATACTTATTTGAGTATGAGTTGGCTGGTGATTGAAGCATAAATAGATTTAAATCACTGGAAAACCAAAAGAAATACCTCATTAAATGAGTGACACAGAGCCTCTTCCCCGAGAGATGCATAAATTGTCACAACACTCACATTGCGCCTAAAACAGCCCTGGACCCAAGGCAATTTACAATTATATGTTATGTAAGCATTAAAGGGTAAAATCTAGAGTCAACGGATGATTCACAACTCCTTAAAAATATTTCTAATTTCATCGTTTAATTAGACTATGTGAAAATAAAAGTGGAATTTGGATAATAAACACAATCCTGGATGGCTGCACTTTGGTATATCAGTGATCAGATAGCAGAATCAATTAATACATGGTTTCAAATATAAAGACCGTATTGTGATTTACAAATTGGCTCTAAAGTAAATGCCGTTCCCTAGTAACGTGCACATTAGTTACCTGCAACGCGATGAACCATTCTTCACATGTATCAGCAAATATTGCTGCACGTTCCCCCCTTTGATGTCCGAGTTGCACTAAACCAGAGGCAAAGTTGCAAACTGATTCAAACACTTGCCCATAACTCAACCACTCATAATCACCTAAATGAAGCTTCTCAAAAGACCTTCCATCTGAAGATATTTCCACTTCTTTTGCGATTAATTTCCGAGTCCCCAATAACTTTTTGTAAGTATGTTTTTTGCATGACTGCTCGAATAGCTCCGCAAGAGTGGTGACCCCTTCCCACGCCGTTTCAATTGGGGATACAAACCTACAGTTTCGGATTGCATAACCAGTTTCCCCGCCAACATCCACCATCAAACCTCTCTTTTTCTCCTTTTTTGTATTCCGGATTATCATCGTAAGCACAAGTGGAATAATGACTCCAACATAATAAGGACCCATTCTGTCCAGAGGCAGATAAATCAGTTTGGATAATCAAAAAACCTAAAGTTGCATAATGAAACGACTATATGGATAATATTAAACAATTTTCTTCACTGAATTGCTTAATTTTCACCTAGATGGTTTTGACTAAGATCAATCAACTCTCAGACAATAACAACGACCCATTCTTACACGCGGTGTTCGAATGTCAAACTTAACCAAAATAACAAGTCAACCAACAAACCAACACAGACTTTCTACTATCTTTATAATAAAAAAAAAATCCCTAGAAGGCGTTGCATGAAAAAATGAATAATGCAGCACAAGGTTTAAGCAACAAGCATTCTAAAGCCAGTGTACTCCACACATATTATAGCATTACTTGAATAAGCTCACACTGACCAAGCAGCCATAAACATGACATTTTGTCATTGAAGAATATAGAAATCCAAAAATGGCCCATTTCAAGAAACAAGAAAACAAAGCAAAAATCCAACAAAAAAGGTGAAATCTGTAAGCAAATGACTATGCCCAAGTTCGGAAAACAGCATACGCAATAACATTGAAGGAAAAAAAAAAACAAATACACCCAATTCGAGAAATTACTAAAAAAGTACTTTCATTTAACATAAAACAGCATACCTCTAAGCAATTGGTAATCAATCTTTTCCGACAAATTATATTGAAAATTTGCTAGAAACGATTGACAATACTCGAAACCAGCGTGAAAATGAGTTTCTCAAAAATCGAGACTTAAGATGGAGTGATGATTTTAGGCATTTTCTGTAAGGCGGAGACAACGAGGATGCATGTTCTGTTTAGGTCGACGGAGGTGTCCTTTCAGACCACACAGTCTGATTCTCCCTGGCATCAAATGCTACGGCGATTGGGAGCATGGAAATTATGGTATGCATCGGGTCGGCAAACTCCAAGACATATATAAACTGGAAATTGTTGCAGGGAGACCTATATTTATGTGTACTGATGTATAACAAAATCCAATATTTTTGAATAGATCAGGTCCTCCTACACTTCAATTGTGTCGTGATATAATTTCACCTAATGAAGATAGGGATGCAATATAATACTAGCTTAGCATATTATATAATTCTATTTATGCGTCATAATTTTGAACATATATTTTTAATTACGTTTTTATAATTTATCATAAAATTAACTTGATAAATGTAAATGAAAATAAAATAGAATATTATGTAGAGTTTTTAAATGAATTAACGTATAAAAATAATTAATTTAACAAAATAATCGATATTTTAAAATATTTTTAAAGTAACTTAAAAAACCATTTGAAGTGGCGACTTCAGTTGAAGTCGCCACTTCGGATGACGTCTTCATTTCTGAATTAAAAAATTAGTGAAGACGTCATCTAAGATGGCGCCTTCAGATATCTAAGATGTCTCCTTTAGATATTTTTTAAAAAATATTATTGAAAAAATAGTTTTTTTATTGAAGAGATGGCGTGCCGACCCTTCTCCTTCTTCTTATTCTTCTTCCTTTCTTTCTTCCTTTCTCATCCTCTTCTAGACGAAATTTTCCCCCAAAATTTCCAAAATCATTCCACTTTTTTTTTTTTACCAAATTTCAAAGTTGTTGTGGTTTACAGGAGCTTAGTTGTTTATCATTCTTGAAGCTGATGTAATACTTTTTTCTGTAATATAAATTTTTGAAAGTTGTAAAATTTAAATTATTTTGTTGTTGTGTTTGCTTTTTGTTGTTTAGTAGTTGTTATTGAAAAGATAGTTATAGTTTGGAGATGAGTGGAGGAGACCGCCGGATGATTTACGGGCCGTTGGGGGTGTTTGGAGGTGGCCGCCGTTTTTCGGCGACGACCGGCGGTGGGGCGGCGCCCGGCTGCCGGTGGTGGATGGTGGCGGGTGGTGGTGGTGGTCATATTTATATTTTTGTTATGTTGATATTTATTGTGTAATATTTCAGGATGGATTTACAAAGAGCATCAGGCCCGATTGATAGTCATCTCATCGATCTGAGAATGTTTGGGCAGGAGATATTGATACTACACTTCGAGGCAGAAACTCTGATAAATATTTTGGGATCTTTGTCCCCTTGATACTCATGTTGTGAGACCCGACTCAGGCACATATTACTGTATCCCTTATCAGGTACCACATTCTCTCTGAATATGTACGAGAGTTTTAAACCTATTGGGAAATAGCGGAAGCGTTTAGTCAAACATTCATTTTTAGTAGCGGAAGCGTTTATACAGTCTATTTAGTAACAAAAATACAACCTAGTACAAACTCATTAATAGTCCGACACTTTATTAAAGAGAAAATACTATAATGTTTTCGGGTAAGCCAACAGTTCCATTTTTCCTAATATCCCTCCGGTTCTGGCTCTGATACTCCTGTCTCTGGAACTCACAATAAATAACAAGAAAAACTGAGGTTAAGTCTTTGGGGACTTAGTGAGGGAATAACATGGCTTTAATATCTGTAATTATCAAACTGTGTAATGTATCAATATGATATGTCATGTAACAAAGATCTTACAATCAAGCAATTGTCAATAATGAACAGTGACGATATATGATTTTAGAGTGAATATCATGGGCTAAAGAGGTGGCTCCCACCGGACAGTTCGGTGTAGCACTTTTCCCCACATATTCAGATGGGATCTGTACATTCAGTCATTTACGAGCCAAGGTAAACCATTCTCCGGACCGTGAAACGGTGCGCGTTGTTCAGATGAACCATATACCGGAGTGTCATCGGTTGTTCATTGGACTCACTTTCCGGGCCGAAGCCATGTTGTCCAGTGGATAAATATCCATGGCTCCATTCATTCAGTCAAAGGATTCGTTCAATCAAAGGATCGATTAGTAATCGATAACATTCAAGATAAATAAACATGCAGATCAAGATGACCAATGGAACGAGATAATGTACAATATGATGACAATATATAAAAGGTGAGATAATGAATAACAAAATACTGTAAATTCCAGGCCAAGTGCCAAAATGGCTATATAACAAGAAATCAATGGTACACCTCACCTTACTAGCTTACGATATTTTACTGGATTGACTCGATTTTGAACCTGGTTGCCAAGGAAATTCCTATAAACATAATATAAGTAATTTATAGTGATTACTAACCCAGCTAAGTGGTCGAATCTGTATAAAAATTAGTTTTGTACAAAACTTGTCTGGGTAATTTTGAATAAGACTTTAAATATTCATGATAATTCAACAATAAGTCGAAAAATCACGAAACTTTCCAGAAAATGCCTAAAATCAGTCCATAAATGTTCGGCCACCGGAAAACTCAATATCGGGGAGGCGCGTGAAGTTCACGCGCCACCGTGACGGCACGTGGCCGAGCTCCGGCCACCACACGCTGCTGAAATTTTACCGTGTGTTCGTCGCATCAAGATCTACATCTTTTGTTTAGAAACTATTTTGAAATTCTCAACATATTTTGCCCAGAATTTGAGTTTTTGAAATGATTAACTAGGTGTTTTGGTCGCCGGCAATTCGTGCCTATGACGGCCTTTTGAGCGATTGGCCGACATACCCATGAACTTTAACACATTTTGAACAACGTTTGTTTAGATTCCAAGTTTAAAATCATTTGATAAAGGCACGGAATCGAAGCTTGAAACTGATACCTTGAAATGGGTTTTTCTGGGTTGGGCAGCTCAATGTTCTTCGGGATTTTGATTTTTTGGACGAATTTGGATGCTGATTTTTGAACACCTCCTATACTAAATGTTTATGGGTGTACACTGAGTGTTGTGTGAAATTTTTGGATTTTTCTTGGAGGAGATTTGGTATTTTCTTCATAATTTTCTCATTTCTATCCCTATTTTCTACATTTTTCCTAAACCAAACTTTTCTCCTAATTGTTAACATTCTACCTGAAATTTTGTGAGTGAAATCTGAAGAAATAGGAGGGTATTTATAGGGGTCGTGTGCATGAATTGAGATGTGGAAGTGTGTACAAGTGTTGAGAAAGTTGCCAAATATTAAGTTTTTAAAATTAATTCAAAATGATTTTTTTATTTATTATTCAGAATTATATTATTATTATATTATTGTTATTATATAAAATATGGGTGTTATAATCTTCCCTCCTTCAAGGAATCTGGTCCCCAGATTCCATTGTTGTCACCGCAAAACTCTGAAGCCTTAAGTTGGAATCTTCAGTGGTCTTTACTTCAATGTCCTAGTTTCCTTCGACATGATTTATGTAGTTGACACAGAGTGGTTCTTTCTTTCATCAATGATTTTCTAGGGATCTTCTTGTTGTTGTCAAGTCGAAAAAACTACACTCGTGGTTTTCCATTTTCTGGTAAGCAGCATGGTCTACTATGACTCTCTAAGTTTGTGAATAACGATCCGTTTAGTATTTGGGTAAGAATCAAGAAGTAGAAGAAGAATCACATGGTCGAGAGAGAAACAAAAATATTTTATTCCACTACCCGAGAATGAAGGTAGGGCATAGGTATTCAAAGAAACTGTCAATATCATATCAAACTTTTGATATCAAATCCTAATTAATCCATGGCCGGATTTGAAAAAACTGGGCAGAGTAGTGTTTGTCCGCAAAAGGTTCTCTGGCTGAAAGAGTGAGTGACTTTAAAAGGGAGGAAAAATGTTAGGGTCAAATCCAATCTCGGATAATGATTTTGCTGAGACTTTCTCTCTGGTAGCTATATTTACTTCGGTTTGAGTTTTTCATCTCTTATATCTGTCCTTATTTCCAATGTAGATATTACCACCATCTATCATTTATGATTGCTGGCATCGTTGGTAGCTGGTGTAGGCGCACCTGGTGAAGTCACTTCCTTGGTGTTACAGTTTACGTGAGCTTGATGTTTAAACAACCAATCCATGCTCAGTATAATATCGTAATCATGTATGTAGCTTGATTAAATCTGTCAGATATTCTAGTTCATAGAATTTTAGTGGGTAGTTCTTATTGACGATGTCGGTACCTCAATTCTTATCGGTAAACTGATTCCTAGATGATATGTCAATTGTTATCAGTATAACAAAAGAATGTGTAGCTCTAGGGTCAAATAAAATTTAGTCAACTTTTGAAAGTGAAATACGGTACCTTCAACCACAATGATCGGGTCAACTTCTTCATTTCTCATTAGGGCATAAGCCCTTGCTTGGATTCTAGGTTTTTGTGGCGGTGGTGTCTTCTGGGTCCTTTTTTGGCAATCGTGGATGCGGTGTTGTTCACTTCCACAGACCAGACATTTCCGTTCTTTCTCCAACAGTTCTCTTCTTCGTGAGTGGGCATCTTGCAATAGTCACATTTCGGTGCATTAATATTACCCAAGTCTTTTTGTGGTTTCTGCCCAGTTGGTTCTCCAATTATTTTCTTTCCAAGATTTATCTTCTTGTTGCTTGTCTCTGTCAAATTTGGGTTACAGAGCCTCTTTTCCCTATGCTCTCGTCGGATCAATGATTTGATATCGGATTCAACTCGTAACGCTTGGTTGACTGCAGAAAGATAATTAGTGGATTCGGTGGATAGTGTGGCCCAACGGATATCAAGATTTAAGCCTTGAATGAATTTCTTAGTTTTCCTTGGTTCATCATCCATATAATGTGGAGCATAGTGAATTAATCGGTGGAATTCAGCCTCGTATTCAGCTACAGTATGTCTTCCTTGTACCAAATCCATAAACCTCGTTCACGGGTGTTCAGTATTACCTGCGTAACATATGTCTCCTCGAATGATCGTACAAATTTTGCCCAGGTCCTCGGGGTTTGATTTATTTTCCATTGGTGATCTATGACTCTCCACCAATGATGAGCTGCATCTTCAAATTGATAGACAGCAAAGCTGACCTTCTGTTCATCAGAATAGTTGAGAACAGTAAAAATTCTCTCAACTTTGAGCAACCATTCTTCTGCATGATGGGCATTAAGGGTTCCGTAGAATTTAGGTGGGTGGAACATCAGAAATCATTCAAGTGCTCTATCTAATGGTTCTTCATTCATTATGACATTTTGTGGTGGATTTTGCTGACAGAATTGCATGAACTGTAGTAAAAGTTCCATCGCATTACTGTTGGGTAGCTCTTGTCGAGGATGATGTTCTTCTTGCTCGTCGTTCCTTCTTGGGTTACGTACTTCCTCGTGAGAATTTCCCTCATTTCCTTGATTTCTCGTGTGAGAGCTACCACCAAGTGACGATGACATCTTTACACGTAATTATAATGTATCAATTACTGGATTACATAAGTAAAGTATGATTAGATTTTCAAAAAATTGTATATGTTATTAATACCTAGCTCGTGAATTATTTCTTGACGATATCATCAAATTTATGAGAAAGTTGTGATTTAAAACATATTTCTTTTTAAATCGGGAGTTAATATTAATAATGCATAATTCACAAAATGAAATTAATTAACTAGAGTAAGGCTAAGTCACCATTCTCTGAATAGTGACAACTGTGGAAAAACAAAGTTTGGTGATATACTATCAATCATCATTGGTTGTTCCGAGTTTACTCTATCTAAATGTCAACCATAATAGTCTCAATAGAGGAAACTTTTTCGAGCTCGGCCTATGCACCTAACTCTTTAGGTTACTAATAGTTGGTTGCTCTTTCTTACCAAGGTGTTCTCAGCATTCCTGTATGAGCACTAGAGACTTTTACCCTGAAATAAAACAGTCAACTACATCAGTATCTTACAACTCAAAGCAAACAATTCTTATGGAGTTTATTCTATTACCCAAAGATATTTCATAATAGGCTGGGAGCCTTATCCCTTATCAGGTACCACATTCTCTCTGAATATGTACGAGAGTTTTAAACCTTTTCGGAAATAGCGGACGCGTTTAGTCAAACATTCATTTTTAGTAGCGGAAGCGTTTATACAGTCTATTTAGTAACAAAAATACAACCCAGTAGAAACTCATTAATAGTCCGACACTTAATTAAAGAGAAAATACTATAATGTTTCCGGGTAAGCCAACAGTTCCATTTTTTCCTAATATCCCTCCGGTTCTGGCTCTGATACTCCTGTATCTGGAACTCACAATAAATAACAAGAAAAACAGAGGTTAAGTCTTTGGGGACTTAGTGGGGGAATAAGATGGCTTTAATATCTGTAATTACCAAACAGTGTAATGTATCAATATGAAATGTCATGTAACAAAGATCTTGCAATCAAGCAATTGTCAATAATGAACTGTGACGATATAGGATTTTAGAGTGAATATCGTGGGCTAAAGAGGTAGCTCCCACCGAACAGTTCGCTGTAGCACTTTTCCCCACATATTCAGATGGGATCTGTACATTGAGTCATTTACGAGCCAAGGTGAACCATTCTCCGGACCGTGAAACGGTGCGCGTTGTTCAGATGAGCCATATACCTGGACTGTCATCGGTTGTTCATTGGACTCACTTTCCGGGCCGAAGCCGCGTTGTCCAGTGGATAAATATCCATGGCTCTATTCATTCAGGCATTCAGTCAAATGATTCGTTCAATCAAAGGATCGATTAGTAATCGATAAACATTCAAGATAAATAAACATGCAGATCAAGATGACCAATGGAACGAGATAATGAACAATATGATGACAATATATAAAAGGTGAGATAATGAATAACAAGATACTGTAAATTCCAGGCCAAATGCCAAAAGGGCTATATAACAAGAAATCGGTGGTACACCTCACCTTACTAGCTTACGATATTTTACTGGATTGACTCGATTTTGAACCCGGTTGCCAAGGAAATTCCTATAAACATAATATAAGTATTTTATAGTGATTAGTAACCCAGCTAAGTGGTCGAATCTTTATAAAAATTAGTTTTTGTAAAAAACTTGTCCGGGTAATTTTGAATAAGACTTTAAATATTCATGATAATTCAACAATAAGTCGAAAAATCACGAAACTTTCCAGAAATGCCTAAAATCAGTCCATAAATGTTCGGCCACCGGAAAACTCAATATCGGGGAGGCGCGTGAATTGATTCTGTTGGCAATTATAGTTGGGGTAGTGCCGTGTTGGCATATTTGTACCGTGGCTTATGCACTTCCTCGATGAGAGGAAAAAAAGTGATAGGTGGTGCATTACAGGTCGTACAGGTACACTTTACGTTTGCGCTTTTCACATGTTTGAAATATTTTTATCGTCATAATTAACTAATATTATTCTTGACAATATTTTAGATTTGGGCATGATCAAGAATACCAGGTTTAACTCTTCAAATGGGTGAGACTAGATTCGACATTGGCCCAATCATTATCGATGAGGAGACTATGTTACCTGCTGCTCCATATGGTGCAAGGTAATAATGTAATTATGTTTTGTGTTATTTTATATGTTTTAATATATTTATAGATTTTGTAATTGTGGTTCTACAGATGGGCATGTCATTTAAGGTTTACGGAAACAGGGAGACATTCTATACGCATCATTAGGGACATTCTTGGTGAGCAGCCATCAACTCAAGTAAGCAATATATTAGTTGGGTTTGTTATGAAAAATAAATAATGTTAGTTATATTATTTTAATGCAATTTTGTATTTCTAGTTTAATTGGCAGTCATACCCTGATGAGTGCACTGAACATCTGAGCCACCAATTATGGACATATGCCGGCCCATTAGTTTGTTATGATATTGTTGAAATGCACCATCCTGATAGGGTTCTTCATCAATTTGGAATGCTACAAAACATCCCCACAGATCCACGATTACATCGAATTACATTAAGTTGACCGAAGGGGTAGTATCAATAAGGTTTGGAGTGCACACCATGTTTCGTATATACATAAATGGGAGATGGCACGTGATCTATGTGTGGACAGACCACTATATTGTGCTTTAATGGTTGGATATAGTGAGTGGTATGAACAAGTCACCCGTAGATATATTGGCCATCAAAGACTATTTGTACAGGCTGGATACCAACATGGTGACGGTCCAGCGTGGCATCATGTGGTAAGTTAATAGATTTGAACATTGTTTTTTTAGAATCTGTCACATGGATTTATAAATTAAAAATTTAATTACTGTTATTTACTTTTCAGATTGATCAGATGTAGCAGTTAAGTGTTAGTTGTGATCGTTGTCCTGCTGATGGGGAATTTGTTATAACGTTTATGGAGTCGATGAGAGAGCATCATAGGGAAATAACGCAAAATGTGATGCAAGTGGCTCGTGAACGACGAGACAAGAACTTCCCACCATACGAAGAAGCTCATGGGGATGATGAAGAACCAGTACAGCAGGTCCATGCACGCAGCGAGAGTGATATTGCAGGTCCATCTTTGTATACACCTATCTCGACAGATGCAGCAGGTTCATCTATGTATACACCTATATCGACAGATGGGGCAGATCCATCTACATCTTTTGGCACCGACGTATATACTGGTTATTATGTCCCCGAGTCACCGACATATGATCATTCACCATTCACTCCATATGCTCCGATCTACACACATCAGGATACAGATGTCGGGATTGAATTTGTACAATCATCTACGACATCTACGGGTCTCAGTTTTGACGTATCACTCGTTGTATTCCCCCAGTTCACACCATATCATCCACGTAATGATGTACAGGTGGTACAAAAGAGGAATGAGCAAGTGGATAGGAGAGAAAGAGTTCGAAGAGAGATTATTCCTCCTCCTCGTGGTACCGAAGGACATCTACAAATGAGACCCCGTGGTCGTTGATATCATTTGTTGCATTCCTCTTGTAAATATTTTGATAGTTATAGAAAAGTTTGAAAATATTTGTTTTGTGAGCAATTAAAATATATACAAAACTCGTGTTATAAACGAACAATAATTTTGTAATTAAAGGTACAATAATTTTCACAATAACGTACAATCATTTACACAATAAACATACAATCAATTACACATAAAAAATTTTTTATTGATTTCGAGAAGTTGAAGCCATTTGTCATCTTGCACGGGCTTCTGGCCAGTCCATATCATTCTGATGTGCGTTGTTCGATCTCGACCTACTCTTCTGGTTTCTCGCAGAGTGGAGTTGTGGTACAACTCAAAACATGGGGTGTCCCAATACTCCCCCCCCCCACACACACACATTGGTTCGAATCATCCTTGATATGTGCTCCAATATTTATTTCTTATTGTAATATGGTTTGACAAATGTTTTAGCGTTTAAGCCATACTTTCGACACACTTGGATCACATGTGAGCAAGGTATTCCGAACTCTTTCCATTTTCCACAAGAGCATTCCCCTGGTTTTAGATGCACAACATGCGTATTATCCACACGTCCTGGTTGTACTCTTGTGATAGCAGAAGCTGTTAGATGTCTACGATCGAACATCTGGACATCATGATGGATGGAATGATAGTCAGCACAGCCATATCTTTCGAACACATAATCTGGCCATTCTTGATTATTTTGAATCATTCGAAAAAATATATCACACAACGATCAAAAGTTAATTGCACAATGGCAGTGATTGGAAGTCGACGAGCACCTTTCATAACTCCATTTATGCATTCTGACATATTTGTGGTCATGATATCACAACGCTAGCCTCCGTCATGAGCAAGAGACCATTGACACTACGACTCAAGTAATCAAAAGCCCTTGGTTCTATAAGTTTTATCTCTTCCATTGTGCGATCAAATTTTCTGAGCTGATTTTCTGATCCCGCTCTCCAACATAAGTATTCAAATGAACGGATTTGAAGCGACTATTAAAGTTTGAACAAACATGTCTCAAACAAAATTGATGTACTCCATGGGGTGATTTGAAGTCAGGAATACAATCAGCTGCTGCAATGAGGCCCGGATGACGGTCAGAAATCAAACATACATCACCTCAGATCTTCTCACAATATGCTTGCTAATCATCTCCAAAAACCATCTCCATGACACAAAGTTTTCTTCGTCAACAATTGCAAATGCCAAATGTAAGACTTGATTATTAGAGTCCATTGTCACGGCAATCAACATCTTATGTTGATATTTCATATACAAATGTGCTCCATCCACACTTATTACCCGACGACAATGTTGAAATCCTTCTACACATGGATGGAAGGCCCAGAACACGTAATTCAAAGTCTTTTCTCTTGGTCTGGCATTGTCAAGGTTAACCCACTCAACGACTGTGCCGGGATTCCATTTTTGCAAAGCTCCCATATAGAAGACAATTTCTCCACGGAGCTCTCCTATATTCCGTACACATTCTCAACAGCACGTCGCAAACTAAACCATCCTTCTGCATAGGAGATCTCAAATCCATATTTATCTTTAACTGTTTGAAATACATATTTTATTTCGTAAACTGGATCACGCCAAACAATTCCCACTAACAAGCTAGCAATCATGTTTTTGTCCAAATTTGCATGATCGATTGACAGTTCACTCAAAAGGCAAATGTGAGAACCTCCATACTTGTTTATTTTTGAATAATCCAACTTTTTTCTTCAACGAGGCATGCATGTACCATCTACAATGTATGTCTTCTGTACTGTGTTTGCACACCACTTTCCGCAATATTTTTGTACTATTGACAACACGGTACTCCCGTTTTGCAACACGTACAGAGTAATTCTTTACAGCTGCCTGCATATGAGCTTTATTTTTGAAGACCATATCTAGATGGTTATCCCCTTTGGAGTAGTCGTATTAACTTCCACATCTACTTGTTGGAATGTCTAATGAGTCTCCAAATACTTCGGAATGTGTCATTGATAAGAATGGAATTGTTGGATAAATGACATGAGTATTTGTCGTGGTTGTCTCCGGTACAGTAACTGACACTTCTTGGGTGATTGGTATCTCCTCATCTTGATCTGCAATTGTTTCTGACATGACACAAATGTCAACCTCATCATCTTCAGACGGAATATCCTCTGGTTCAGACTGAATATTATTTCCCCATTCAGTAAAACCGTCTGCTAGTGGCTCAGGAGCAATAACATCAACATCTATGAGATCGTCATCTGGATCTCTACCAGAGGCAGTCAGTCCTTCTGCAACTACATGCAAACAATCTACATTTTCTGGAATACAATCATAGTTTCGTGGTTTATGTTTCTATGTAAATTTCCAAGCAACTATGACCCTGTTCTGAATCCAATAGACATGCTAAATTATAATCATTATCTATTTGCAAAATTGTCTGTCGTAGCCCGGAAAAATATCTGAACATGTGTCTTGCATATATTTTCAGAAGGAACTGGTTGCGGTCGATGCCAATGATATTATATATTTCGTTCAACAACTGCATAAAATTAATTGTGCGAGATATTGTGGTACCTCTTAATGGATCACGATCATAACTAATGGTATCTGAATCTTGTAATATATTTCCTCACAAATACAATAATATTTGAATCGACATCTCTGGAAAAAAAATTAAATATTACAAGTAATTGATAAATTTAGTTTAACAAATTTATATAATCTGAACAATGATAAAATCAATAATATAACAAGATTTTTACCTGAAAAATACTTGAAGGGTGGCAAATTAAGATTGGAGATTCGACATTTTCAACGATAAAACCAGATGAAAAAACTATAAATGTTATGTAATTTCGTTTCGGTGTAGAAAATGAAGGGGTTCGACCGCACTTTTATAGTTAAGAAGCGTCATCTGAGTCGACGCCATTAGCAAAAATCTCAGATGACGCCTTCAATAATATTTTTTTTAAAATATCTGAAAGCGTCATCTGAAATGACGCCTTCAATAATTTTTTTTTCTCACGACTAAAGACGCCACTACAGATGACGACTTCAGTGAGGTCGCCATCTGAAGTGGCATTAGTATAGTTTAAACATATGTTAAAATATCGATTATTTTGTTAAATTAATAATTTTTTTCGAATATTTTGTTAAAAAATCCGTACTATGTAAATGTATTGATACAGTGATAAGATGATAAATAAAAAGAAGATTATGACAACAAGAGAATACTATATTAAAAACTGTCAAAGCATTATTCATACATAGTTTTAATATTTCATAAATACTCAAATTTGAACATTTACTTAATGGAGCTCGATAATAGGTTCGAAACAAACAAACCAAACTCAAATTCGAGCTTTGAGGTCGAGTTAAACTCAAGCCAACGTAGTTCATTTTTTGAGATTCGGACTACCTAAAAAATTCGAGCTCAAATATTCAAGAAAGGAACTAGCATTCGACTTGATTTAATTCATTTGCAACCTAGCCGTGGCCCCTCTGGTAAAATATGAAACACAAATGATCGCCATGCTCCTTAAATCTACAAGAAACCATATACTAGGTCAACATAACACCTCCACTGCAAAAGGGAGAATATCGTCGTCGTTACTGTATAGAATTTTCATCCTGCATTTTGTACCTCTCATCTTGCCGATGATCTTCCATTGAAGTCCTCATCTTGTTGGTTATCTTGAGGCGATGTTTGTGAAAACATCCCCATCATAGACCTATACCTCTTCGGGTAGTTCGTTAACATTGAGATTAATGTTCTCAACTACTCTTATTCCTGGCTCAGAATGTGCACCGGTGCCACTCTCTCCCTCGGGTCGGTTTTCAAAGATTTGTCCTGGATTTGCGTTGGCAGACATGTTACTAAGCATGCTAGCGATATCCATAGGAAGAGCATCGATGTTGAATGGCATGGATGGAAATGGTGGCAGTGCCGCAGAACGACTTCTTGATCCACCGTCAGATTGTTGGCTTGATTCTCCGTGATTGGTGGAGGCTGAATTCTGTATGTGGGAATAGGATTAGAATGGTAACATTGATCTCTTGCATTATTCAGATAAATGCACGCATTGCATGACGGAGATAGAGCTAAGATTTAGGATGATGAGTTGCATGAGTTTATATTGGAAGGAGAGAACCATCTTCTTCTTTTTTTTAAATAACACATTTAATTTTAATTTCTTTTTTTATTTGAGGGAGTGGCTGCCCTCACCTCTCGCTGGATGTAACCCAACGAGCGACATGTCTATGCTGAGCTTGTCAAATATACGCTGGATTTAAAGCACGAACAAATTTTGTTCCATAATTTCAACTGTTATATGGTCACGTGTACTTCACACCATTGCCAAACCTTGAATTATTACGTGATCAATCTTCACTAAACTTCTATCACGTATCATATCAAAGATATGAAGTCCCAAAAGTTGAATTACCCGAAGAACTATATTTATTAAAAATTGAAAACAATTTTCAATCCAGTTCTTAAATGATCATCATTACACCTAATCCTAGACAACAGATAATAAATTCAAAATTCTTCTTTTTTATCTCCTGAAGATGTTCGTCCTAGTATTTGACGTGTAAATACCGCTAATCTCTATTCATTTTCACATGATGTAAAAGGTAACTTTAAGTAAAGTTCACGTCTGGGTACCTACCTGATAGGGTCTTTGCTGCTCTTCTTTCAATTTATGTTCAGCAGCCTATAAATTAAGAAGAGAACAAAATCAAGTGCAAGCATGAAATCAGCACACAAAACAGTCCATGTTACCAGTAAGATACATCAACTAACCCTGATATTTTCTTTTACCGTACCATTAGTAGGATCAAGTTGCAATGCTGCCATGAGGATGATATATATATTAGAGATGACAATTTTCCACAAACTATACTGAACATAAACATATCCATTCGCAAGAATAAGAGAATGTCAATCAACACAAGAAAACAAGGTGAAAGATTCAATAATAGCTCAGTTCGATGTGTTCCGTGCTCAAGCAAATGCAGCCTAAATTCCCACAGCACGTGGAAGGAAAAAATAGACAATGAGCAATCACTATTCTGAATATAGTCGCCATTTTTGTCACACAAACAGGATAAGTGTTGTAAATTTGAAACCGCCAACCTCTCATAAAGCCTTTGTCAATTGCATCCCTATACTTCCCTTGAGCATGATAAGCAAATCCCAAACGACTATATGCCTTGCTATAGTTTGGACTGACCTCGATGGATTTCAGACAATCTTGAACTGCTTCAGCATAGCAGTAAATCTGGGTATACGCAGCTGCCCTGATAAGTTTAAGATCAATGCAGTTGAATTAAAACAAGAATACAACGATGATAATTTTTTTAAGGAATAGATTGATCAAGGCTCTTAATGGATAATGAAGGCAAACAATATTTAAAAAACCATTTAGTGCTGCTGCCTGACTCAGTGAGAATTGGATATTGGTTTAAAGGGTATCATGAGAGCTCAGGGAATGGCAACAAATAACAGATGTTATGCCCACAGGTCAATTCTGAAATTTATGTTCCTTGAGGTTATAGCCACATTACGTTGGCGCATTAAACCGGGTTTTATGTAAATTGTTAATCATCGGTATGGCACATGTCGTGGTAGACCAATAGTTAGCATTTTACACATCTTCGAAACCAGACTTTCGAAAGAAATTCCAAGAATGCAGAGATATGAAATAAAAGAGACAAACCAAAAAAAGTTCACGTGAATATGTTGCAGACCTGTTGCAGAAATAAACAGCATTATCCGCACATAGTGCAATGGCAAAAGTATACAGCTCAATTGCCTCGGTGTATAGCTTCGACTGCATGGCTTTGTTACCTATGATACAAAAATGAATAATTTGAATATGATTAACAATGAACAGTTGTTGTAAAGAAAAAATAAATAATGTTGGAAAGAATAAATAAAGCATGGTAAAGAACACAAAACATACAGGAATCATGCAATGCAAGTAATCCACCACCATATTGTGATACTTTATTAGAAATACGACAATCATGGAGAGAAAATGAAAATAGCAAAAAAAAAAACATATATAAAGAGATACAAAGATGCATCATCAACATGTTGCAGTATGTATTTCTTTCATAACTTCTGATTAGTAACAAATGTCTCAGCTCTCAACGACGAGGCATTTGTTTTACAGTTCAAATCCCACAAAAGTTGTGATACTCAGTCATGACAACCTTGGAAAGAGGATTTCGACCTGAGGAGAGCATCATTTGGAGAAATACATTCATAACCATCATTTCACATGCTCATACCAAGATGATAATCAAGTAAACGACAGAGGGGGAAATAAAAATAGCAATGAGAAGTATAAATTTGGATAAAGATATTGCAAGAGGAAGCACCTTGTGATTTGAAGGTCTCCGCCAAGCTTTTTTGATCAAATGTTTGACATCCCGCTATTTTCATTTCCTGATACCGGTATTTATAACTTCATCAAGAGGCATACAAAAGAGCTTAATGTAACTCTGGCCATCAAGAAGAATCGCAATAATCTTAAACAATTACAATCTGATGGAAGAAACATCTTGTACTGATGAGATTTCCAGTTCATATTGTTTTATCCAATCAGAACTACGGATAACATGAAGATGCATGACACATCACAAAATCTCGAACAAAACAAGCACCGGGAATAAGTAATGAAGTCCTAATAACATTTTAAAGAGTATGGGGGATGGGGGAGCATCATGTCCAGAGTATTGTTTCCAGAAGAATCGTGATAATCTTAAAAAATTACAATCTGATGGAAGAGGTACCTTGTACTGATGATATTTCCATTTCATATTGTTTTATCCAATCAGGACTACGAATAACATGAAGATGCATGACACATCACAAAATCTCAAACAAAACAAGCACCGGGAATAAGTAATGCATTCCTAATAACAATTTGGAATTTTGCAGAGTATGGGAGAGCATCATGAGTATATATGTGCAAAATGCTCCTACACATTTTAGTGATTCAACTTCTTTCACAAGAGCCATCTTGTTGGCCCCATCACCATTACCTCCAAGGTACTCTTATTTCACCAAGCATGGTTTCCATTATCAACTTACCTCAGCAGTACCATCTAATTAAGATGATGTGATGTGGGGTTTTTCCATTTTGGAACTCAACATCAACCAACATTAGCACTGACTGGCATCCATCCAAGTCCCTACTTCAGAAATTTTACACCATCAAACCCACCCCTCAGGGTCAAAAGGCAAACAACATATTCTATTGTTTTCTAATGTAGCAAGAAGATGGATAAATAGTTGGTGGGACAAAACGATTGCTAATACAGGATAAAATAATTGCTAATATTAGAGCTGTCAAAATGGGTTGATCCTACGATTTTTAAGGCCCAACCGGCTTGGGTTGGCGGGTTGGATCAATTAATTAATTTATAATAAAATTTTAATCAAGTAATTAAAATATGATTTATTATAATTTATTTAATAATTTTAATTCATTAAAATTAATACAATTATATTTTTTATTGATTGGAGGGTTGACCCGCCTAACCCGCAACCCTCATCGGATTGGATTGGAGGTTTTGCCAACCCGGGTGGAGGTGGGCCTAAACGTGCCAACACATTACATTTGGTTGGTGGGTCGGGCGGACCGTTTTGACACCTCTAGCTAATATCTCTGATCAAGGATTAGTATTCACCAACTAAACTTAATCTATAATTGGAAACAAACCTAACATAACATAAAGAAAGGTAATAAGATGACTCGACATACCAAACATATACATTTCTGAGTTTCATGAACAAATCTGAATGGCAAGATATTTATCTCCAATAAAAAAAAAGGTACATCAACAATTGATCAAAATGAGATGAAAATTTTGCTATTAAACAGAGTTTAATCTCACCACCACAAGGCTCATCATACCTCCACTGCGTTCTGAAATACAAGTGTTGCTCTATCCAGCTGCACTTGGTCATCATTTCCATCAGGCATCCTATTGAAGTAATGGATCCTTTCAAGAGCACCAAAAAATTGCACAAAAAGTTCATCCTTCCCTGCCGATGCACAAAATTAATAGTCAGCCCACAAAAATGATTTAAAAAATCATATATAAAATTAGTGACTGCTATTTCGTCATATCGAGGTGCACCTCCAGCAAATCAAGTACAAAGATTGCAAATGGGGTGGGGGCTTGTGCAAGACTTCAAAAACGCCAATCAGCAATGGATTAAACCAATCTGGTAAAATATCCTGTCGATAATGCAAGCCAAAGCATCCATGTATTTGTACCTTACCCGTTTATCTAACTCTTTTGCATCTTTCTTCAACTATTTTCGTTATTTTATCTTGTAAGTTTGACCCATTATTTTATCCAACTAATGGATGAGGTTTCTAGGTGTAATAATTGGATTACAAATTTAGGAAGAGCTTTGTTCGAAAAAAAATTCAGAAGTTATAAACCAGCGAAAGAAGCCTCAGATACTTTACTCCTAGAAAAAGATAATTCATAAGATTTACGAGTAGCTCGATACTGCCCATGGTAAGGTGATCATCCGGCCATGTGCCAGTGTTGTGATGACAAGAACATGACTTTCCTGTCATGTTTCATATGTCATGTAAACCTTTGTTAAAGCAAAATAGCGGAAAATGTATGCTCTCACCATTTGAATACTGTTCTCTTCTTGTGTCCTGACCCTAATATTGGAAGAATATAAGATTTAGTGAAAATAGTATTAAACTACCAAGAATAGAAATACAAAACATCCTTAACCTCAACTCACCCAGCGGGAGTGTCAAAAAAATGAATATTGAGAAGAGAGAAATAAAATAATGCTAAGCTATAAGAGATCGAAAAATCATGCATGCACTTTCAATTTGCCAATACTAGCATTGAGATTCTAAGAAAAAACATTTACCCAAACAAGGGAAATAAATCAGTTTGCTACAGGCCAACATATTAACCCATATGTTATATTGCCAAAAAGAGAAGCCTATATCTTTCAAGCATTCCATATGAAATCATTTTTGAGTGAGTTAGCAATGAAATGTATATGAACTAATTTATCCTTTACTTAAACCGTGCATGTCCACCACTTGTATTTATTTTCCACTCAATCAATCATTGAAATAATCCACCTTTACCATTTATTTAAATCATGTACTTCCACCACTGGAAGTTATTTTCCACTCAAATAAAGATTGATAAATAGTCCACGGATATTAAGCATATCCAACTACAAAGTTTCTTGCTTTGTAATTCTACATAAAAATTTAATAATATCTTACATGGGCGTATTAAATGAGTCACTCGTCAATGAAAACTAATATAACACTCAGTAATACAGACTAGCAGAGTGAAAAAAGACCAATGATAGCAAAGCCTCCAGAACATCAGAATTCTTGGCTGAGGATGTAGACGCGCCATTGGAAATCCCTGCACTATCAGTTTCATAACCTGCAATTGCTTCTCGAGAGCTGAAAATGTCTATTAATGAATCACAATTTGATTGATTGTACAGTGTGGACGAATCAATCTTAAAAACCTCAGCTAAACATTCCCTTGCAACTTCAAGAGATTCACCGTCGACTCCGGGAGAAGGTTCAACTGCATGTATATTAAAAAGGTTACCATTATGTCCACTCCAATATCATCGCCCACTCAGCTTATTGTCATACTTAATGCATCATCCCACACAACTCTTCCCCAACAGATCGCTTTTTAAAAAAAAAAAAAAATCGTATAAAAATGATATAGACCAATGCACACTTGATTTATTAGAATACAGTTAATACGAGTTATTAACCTCAACCTGTGCCCTGGAGGTGTAAAATATAATCAATCCCATAAATATAATAAGAAAAAAATTTAGCAATAATTCATTTATCCTATATATTTATGCTTTAATAACTCAACAAGCCAAGTGAATTATTAGAACTGAAAGCTAAAGAATAGAGATTCATTATACATCATTTCTAACTAAACGAAATGAAATTTCAACCACTTCGGGAACTTTCTAATCGAGCCTAGGCACAGATACAGCCTTCAGTATGTATAACTGAAAAAATGTAGTCAAGAATTTTACCCTACATTGAATGCGGTAAGCAAACAAGTCGGGTGAATAATTCAGAATTGAAACTAAAAATCCAAACAGCTATATTTTAATTTCCAACAGACATAAAATAATTTCTACAAGTTTAGGAACTTCCTAACCGAAATCAAACCAGAAACGCAGCTACACAAGCATACATGAATACGCATGTATGTGCTCGTAAAGTACGTACCGGAGTGGAGGAATCGGAGGAAAGTGGTGGCGATGCGGCGAGAGAGAGGGGAGTCTGTCTTTAGATTCGTCATAAAACGGCGGCGAATGGTTCGCAGTCAAGTCAAGCGCCAAGCAAGCAGATACGGGTGGGGAAGGAACAACTTTGAGTCTTTGAATAACGGGATGTTTGGTTGTAGCAGCTATCATCCAAGCGGAAGCGGATACGGAAACATTGTTGCTGCCTTAAAGAGCACTGCCCTCAAGTGCATCATCCATCATCATCATCCACGTGGACTTTTTTTTTCTTTTTAAAAAAAGATTTCAAATGCATGGTGATGATGCCTCTAAGGCACTACCCTTAAGGGCATCATCAAACAAATCCAAACGGCAATATTGTTGCTGTCCTGAAGGACACTGCTCTCAGGTGCATCATTCATCATTCACGTGGAATTTTTTTTTCTTTTTAAAAAAAGATTCCAAATGTATGGTGATGATGCCTCTAAGGGTACTACCCTTAAGGGCATCATCAAACAAACCATGTCATTGTTTTCTCTCAACTTTTTTGCTTAATTTATATTGAAACTTATTTTTAAAAATACATTACGGTTTATTTAATAATATTCATTATGCACTGTATATTGAAAATAAAGATATCAATGTAAACCCGATGCACGTAGCTCCCATGATACATGTGATGTGGGAGGGTTCGGGCTCATTGAACCTAATGTAGACAGTCTTCCTCTACGATACAAGATGTTATTTCTAGGGTGTTCATTCGATTCCGTTTAAACCTTGAAATTTCAAAACCGAAAACCAAACCAAAATCATTCGGTTCCGTTTCGGTTTTAACCCAACTTTTTCAAATTATTTTTTTGAAAACCGAAAACCGGACCTACATTTTTTGGTTCGGTTTGGCCGGTTAACCGAACCTGTGCACACCCCTAGTTATTTCGACTACGCAAACCCACGACCTCCAGATCATATGATAACAATTTTACTGTTGTGTCAAGGCTCATCCAATTAAAAAAAAAAAGATATCAATCGGATTAAAAATAGCTTTGAAAAATTCTATTGAATGTAACCAAAATGTGGTGCTCGTGTACGTGTAGCAATAATGTGGTGCTTTCTCATTCAAGTTCAACACATGATGAAATCTGTAAGAAACCTTCAAATTTTCTATTTAAGCCAACCATAGTTTTTTGTATGGATTCGATACTTAACAATGTTTAGAATCACATTATCTGCAGCCTAAAATTAAAGCAAATGATGCTTTTTAGTTAATTATCTTTGAGTTCTGCTGCACTGATAAACTGTGTAAGATGCAACTAAAATTTTCTTCTCCTGGCTAAAAGCCACTTTAGGAATAGTGTCAGTAGTTTTTAGCCGGTTGACATTGTTTGTTTGTAATATCTCCCAATAAGAATTTGTTGTTTTCAAACCATCATAGAGGTCTTACTCTCACCTTCACATGCAGCTGGAGATGATAACCAAGGCGAAAAATCTTCTGCATCGAAGATTTTGATATGAAAGGTACAGTTGTCATCTTGAAAATCCCAAAAAGAGTTTATTTATAGAAACATGAGGGAGGCGTTGATATTCCGACTGTGCGAGAAGTTTATGATAATGGCCTGAAACGAGCTGGAGCTTCCACATAGAAAAATTTACTAGTGAAGTTAAAAAATGTGAACCTCCTCAGAGGCTCTGCTGCTGCAATCACACTTGATCTCCTAATAGACTTACTCCTCGAGTGCCTTGATGACTTGCAAAGTTAAGATTTTTGTGCTGCTAATTTGTCTTTTATTGTCTTTTGTTGCTTGGGAATACCTGTAGCTCGAGTAATTAAACTGATGGAACCTGGAATAGCTTCAATCCATATTATATATCTATGGAATTATCAGATACTGACAGTTTCTGGTGTAGTTGAATTTCACTAAATTTTGAGCTTGGGCTGTCATATATCACTAAGCATACAATGTCTTAAGAAAATTGTACCAAGTCAATCTTGATTTCTAACCGAATCAAGTAACAACCAAACACAAGCATTGACTACCATAGGTGTATGTATGGATGATCAGCAGCTCTATGGATGTCGATAGTTTTGGCCAAACGAGGCTTCAAGTTTGATCTTAGTTGGATGGGGTTGACATTATATTTGCGTGGTTTGATTGGCATTATAAATTAGCCCGCTCGGCAAACTCCCGCCTAAGTGCCGAGTCTGGGTACTCAATCCTGTAGTTCGGCCTTTCTAGATTTTCTTTTGGAATAAACAAAGCTAAAATAAAATGAGAGAAAATGTGAAATGATTAAGATTTCGAATATAGCATCATAAATGTGGATCGAAGGATTTGGAGCTAATGATTTCAAATCTATGGTAGTAAATCTATTGTGTTTTTTAGATGAATTCATTTTATAGTGGATTTAAATTTTAATTATCATTTTAAGCTATTTTTGGGTCTTTGTAGTGGATTTTGGAGTGATTAGAAATCCTTCTCTTAAATCCAAATCAATACAAAATACAACCTAACATTGTGTCTCGATTGTGGGATATGAGAATTTATAAAAAATTCGGATTTCAAATAATTTCATGTTGCATTTGCATGAAAGAATTTGATTTGGGGGAAATGATTTGAAAGCTAATCATTCAAAATTCTTGGATTTAAAATGATATGTATTATTTTGTCATTCAAATCCTTTCAAAATGTAAGTGAAGATGTATTAAAAAAGAAATAGAAAATTGAAATACCTAGTATACTTATTATCCAAATATAAATGATGGGTTTGAACGAAGAATTTGAAATCCACTCATTTCAAATCCTTCTAAGAGATTTTAGAATCCATCATGTTGGCTTGAACAAAAGTATAAAATGTGAAAGGGGGATTTGAATTTTATTAAATCCAAAGAGAGATCCATATATATACAAGATTTGAATCATGGATTTCAAATTATAATTTGGTTTTGGCTAGTTATAAGGTAAGAAAGAAACTGTCTGGATTGGATTATCAGCTGAACATCCCCTCATGGTTGACAACAAAATTTAATCGAATAGAATGTCATCAAATTTTCGTATTAAAATTAATCATCAAATGCTGAATAGCACATGCATGTGAATATCATGTGTATCTTCACCGTCAATTAAAAAGTGATACTTTATTCTGTAATTAGAGGCGAATGCACATGTTGGTACGGGCAACTGCCTCCTAAAAAAATTATTTCTTTGAAAAAACAATTTTAAAATTTTATATTTTGCTCACAAAATTCATTTTAACCTCTAAACAAAATTTCTAGATTCGCTATGTCTATATGAAATCTCCATTCACATATATTACACTTTTTTAAAACCTTTACTGAATTGACACTCCAAGCATTGGAAAACTTGTTATTTCGACAATGTTAGGTTAGTTATCCACAATGTTGCATGAATATGGATACACGGATACGTGGATATAGGATACGGGTATGATTAAATTGGATTTTTTAAAATTTGTAGGATACAATACGTCTGTATACGGTAATATATATATATAATATATATATATATATATATATATAATTAATAATATTTGTAAGAAATCAAGTTTAAAGCTTATAATCAACATTAAATACATTAGAAATCAGAATAAAGTTGCAAACTCACCAAATTCACGACAAATGGTAGAATATTAATCCAGGACATCTAAAAATTTCAAGCATCTAATCGACATTAAACACATTAGGGTGGTTAGGAAATAGGGATTAAGTTAAATAATTTAATTTTAATTACAATTTCAACCCTATTTTTTAAAATAATTCTGTAAGTTCCCGTATCTAATCCGTGTCGTATACGGTCACCGGCGTATCTTGACCGTATCCAAAACATATCTGAAATAAAAACTTAATTTTTGTTCTCAGATACGCGACGTGGCGTATCCGATACGTATCGGTGTCGTATCAATGCTTATTCATATCCCAGAAGTATCCGATACTTGATCGTGAATTTTTTTAAAGTATCGGTGCAACATAGGTTATCCATCTCTTTATTATTTTTTAAGCTTGGGATATATTTTTGTTATGTATTCACGTGTACATCATTATCAAATTTGAAATGTCGAATAATTATTCATTAACATGTGTATATGTGAGTGAATCGCTAGCTATTATCTATTATATATTCAACTAAATAATTACAATTATAAATTTAAATATTTATTATTATTATTAATCATTACTACTATTTACTCAGACCCATTTAACAATGAAAATGATAAGTCATCTTTTATATTACATTTCCATCAAATTATTGAGATACAAATTAAACTCGAACTTCAAATAGAATACAAACTGTGTCATATTGAATATAAACTCTGTCATAGCTGGTGTCAAACCCGATAAAGGAGGGGTTGTGTTAGGTTGTTAGCTAACGTAAAATGTTGACAATTTTTATATAAATCGAGCGAATCTATATAATCGACTTCAATAAGTGGGATAAAAGCTCAAATGATTGATTCAAATAGCATATTACTTCAATAGCGAACAACGCATGAAGTAAGGTTAATTGAATTTGTTTAATTATTTAGATCTTGGAATTTGAAGCATTTATTGCATGTGGAACTAATCAATCTATTGGTGAAACATATATTTTTTGAGACCTTAGATATTGGATTCCAGTCATGTTAAGCGTTCGAACGGTGTGGGAAAATGATATTTGACTAGTACTCAAGGTGATAATAACGGTCCCTCAGAAACTACCACCGGGTATTTGAAAAGGAAATACGGATATATGTAACATCTATCTTTTAAGTTTTGAAGGAAAATATTTAATTAAGATTTTTTAAAATATATATTCATATAAATTATGAATTGACTTTAAGTAATCATAGAGTTTAGAACGTATCCTTCGAATTTATGTGGTTTTAAAATCACAATCAATAAATAAAACTATAAGCAATATATGTGTGTTCAAATATGTTGAGAATTGTCTTAAATTGAGAGTTTAAAAGCTATGTTAGCTTTTTATAAGATATATGAGCTACTCCACTTATTGTCATTTGGTTCTGAGTTAGAACCACATATATTTTTAACATGATATCAAAATAGGTTTTTCATGACTACTCGTTCATACAATTGGTTAATTTGATTTCGTTCGCCATACTGTCCTGCGACTTGGAGTTGAAGTTGACCAAAGATGGTAGAGTACTTTTCTTCGAAATTGAATAGTCTGAATAGTCTATAATTATATTACCCATTTTGACCTCAAACCATGGAATTATTCAACTATATTTAAGTTTATTAACACGTGTATCGAACTGGGAGCAGGTTCTGCTAAGAAAAAACAAAGTTCAATAATTTGGATAGATAATGACATCGTTAACTCAGAAATTCGAATCTTCAAGAGCATATTACCACATTCATAATCATTGTTTTTTCCTTTATCAATCTTTTTTTTTTAAAATTTATGAAAATCCATCCCAAATAACAAAATTCCAAATTAAATTGTTGATAATATATAAGTATGATAAAATAGTTATATTTACTTTTTATTCCAATTCATGAACTTAGCTCTCGAATTACTTGGTCAAATATTGAGTTTGTTTATAAGCAAGATCAAATATACAATTATTTTTCTGTCGAGTCACCGTAAAACAGATTAACTATTGATCATTTCATTTAAAAAAATGCATTTGAATAATGGACAATGAATATGAATTGATTATACATTATCTTATTTTGACAAATAATTAAAATTTGAAGAAATTTCAAATTTATAAATTTGAAATTTATAGTAATACACTCAAAAGTCCAGATATTCGTACCAAAATAAAATGGTGGCATAATGGTATATTTATTAATTTTTTTAAAAAAATTGTATCGTTCAATTTCCCTTTCCCCCGGTATAAAAAGACCTCAGCTTGCCTAACGAGTAACGACCTCACGCCACCATTCTTCACACACCCATTTTATGCTCCGTTAATTCCATCTGAGGTTTCTCTATTATATTTGTGTGATTGCTCTCTTGAATTATATTTTTGTTTTCAATTTTCAGAGCAAAGATTGTTCTCTCAAACTTGTTTTGATCAAGAGGTGGTGAATTAAAATTTAAATGATGGAGGAGAGTATGCTGTGTCAGTGGAGTGTAATTCGATCCATATTAGCTATTCTGCAGTGGTGGGGTTTCAACGTCACCGTTATTATTGTTAACAAATGGATCTTTCAGGTGGGTCTCTTGTTAAATGCGCGGCTTTCATACGACAACAAAAAACTAGCGTAAATTGTTAAACGAATCGTTTTCAAAGTTTTTGTATGCTGTTAACTTTGCAGCTTCATTTCTTTTTTGGTTGATTCTTTTGTTAATTGTCTCTATGGTTGATTTTCTTTTCCGAAATTTCGATTATACTATATGTGGTTCTGTTTCATAATTCGTGGCAGTGCAATTTTGAAATTGAAATTGCTTTTTGGATGAATCATCCTTTTAATTCGAGGGATGTTTTTTGTAATCTTTCTGTTATCGATGGCCTTAAGCATTTCGTTTATTTACTAGGCATATGCATAAATACGTTGAACTGGCTGGTTGTGTGTGTATTTTCTCCATTTTCGAAGGGAGCTGAGAATTTTCTTAATTTATGGTTTGCAGCTTATTATTATGTCATAATTTCGTTATGCTCAACTTTTGTTATGGCCACCATAGGTTTTCTTTTATTTATTTGAAGGATGTGATTATTAGTTTTAACTTTCAAGTTGAATGGTTTTAACTGATAGATTTGATGAACTCACCTACTTCCTTAAGATTCGAATAAAAGAATTAAGAATAAAATTTTGCCTTGCGGACTTGTGGTGGATATCCAACTTAATGATCATTCAGATATGCTCCTATACAGTTTCATGATCTTTTCGTTTTAAATTGGTCCGGCACTCAGACAATTATAAATAATGGTATAGGTGAAGGTGAAATGGTTGGTATTTGGGTTATTAACTTACTATTGAATGTTTCTGTCATGATGATCTTGACTATGAATGTGATATTTACCATTGCTTACCAAATCTTCAATTTTTTTGCCCTGACAGAAACTGGATTTTAAGTTTCCATTATCAGTGTCATGTATTCACTTTATATCTTCGGCAATAGGTGCATACCTGGTAATTAAAGTGCTAAAGCTGAAGCCACTCATTCTAGTTGACCCTGAAGATCGCTGGAGGATTATTTTTCCCATGTCATTTGTATTTTGTATCAACATAGTTTTGGGGAATGTGAGCCTGCGGTATATTCCGGTTTCTTTCATGCAAACCATCAAATCGTTCACCCCTGCGACAACCGGTGAGTTTTAAGGAAAGGTAATTCTTTCCAAGATAAGGCAATATGAAGTAATGATGATTTGATGCATAATAACCTCTAATTTTATCGCTGTATTTGATCATTTTGATATCGTTATTTTGTGAATAATGCCAAGTTTCTCTTTATTATGTCGATAAGGACTTATCTTTGTAATGCCTATAAAACAGTTATCCTGCAGTGGCTTATCTGGAAAAAGTATTTTGACTGGAGAATTTGGGCTTCTTTGATTCCAATTGTTGGAGGGATTTTAGTCACTTCCATCACCGAGCTGAGTTTTAATATGCTGGGGTTTTTTGCCGCTTTATTTGGATGTCTTGCTACCTCTACTAAAACAATTCTTGCGGAGTCTTTGTTGCATGGATACAAATTTGATAGGTATTTACTTAATTACTTCTTCGTAATCTTGTTCTTCATCTACTAGATTACTTTCTTAATGTCATATATAGCTAGCATCTTTCTTTTGCATGTATCTCCTTCCTAGCTTAAAGTAGCCGAGGAACTATTTGTTATCTATCGACCTTCCTAAAACCATGAGTAGTACAAAAAACGGCTTCAACGACTACAGATAGTTAGAGTAAAAAATAAGTCGTTTTATAAAAAAATTTAAGTTGAAGTTAGTGGTCACCAGCCATGGGATCGTTGGCCAGTGTTTTGCACTTTGGCTCCGAGACGCACACAGTACTACTTGAATTGGCATTATGCAACAACGAAATTATGGGACACGAAAACATGCACTTCAATACACAATATGAACAAAGTTGGATACAGATGGAATGTGGCAGACAAATTATTTCTTTGTTTCGACTTGATTCTCTCCATTATTCATGTAGCCTATCCGAATTCATTGGGATTAAAAGTTTAGTTGTTGTTGTTGTTCAGGCTCATAACAACCTGGAAAGAAAATGTTGAGATGAGTTTTCTCAGTGAGCATTCTTGAAGATCAATGGTCTGTCACTAATGTTGATGCTTTGAATGTATATTTTATACTTCATTGTAGTTATTCGAGGAACAAAATGAAGCTAGCAAATTGCTTGTAATGAAATTGCAAATTCCTGATAACTTTATGCTTTTCAGTGGAAGCAAATGTGTTCGGTGTAAACTTTATTTTACTTTTCTTTGATTCATCTCAGAAATTGTGTTTATGGTTGTCTAGCTAAGTAACTGTTGAAGATTATAGAATTAAGGTGAATTAACCTGCTCGCTGCTGCTTGATCAGCCTAACTGTTCACAAAATCTGGCCTTGGAGTTCATAAACATTATCTTTTCCCTCCATTTTCACATTAAGTTTTTCTTCCATTAAAGTAGTTTCTATTTTGAGAGAACATTTTTTACTGGGTTCAGCATAAACACAGTATACTACATGGCACCTTTTGCAACTATGATCTTGGGCGTACCAGCTATGCTGCTCGAAGGATCGGGGGTTGTGGAATGGTTTCGTACGTGTCCTTCACTTTTCTCATCTCTCGTCATCATTTTCGGGTCTGGAGTGTTAGCTTTTTGCCTCAACTTCTCGATTTTTTACGTCATTCACTCCACAACTGCTGTAACCTTCAACGTTGCCGGAAATCTTAAGGTACGAGCCTTTCATTCTTGAAATTAATCGATATATTTTTATGTTTACTAATGCTTTCTTGGAAGTATGAGAAGCAGGGAATATGATACTAGTATAAATATATAAATCTTTCTACATAACGCCCTCTAATTTTTCCACAACCGTGAATCTAAATGAAGTTCACGGGTTACTATTTTGCAAGATTATCATCCTATATTGGCAATTGAAGTGAAATCTCGTTTCTTTGTTCCATTCCATATCAAGGTAGCACTTGCAGTTACGTGCTCATGGCTGATTTTCCGGAACCCAATTTCGGTGATGAACGCCATTGGATGTGTCATAACACTCATCGGATGTACATTCTACGGCTACATTAGGCACATGCTTTCACAAACGCCGGGAACCCCTCGTACACCTAGGACACCTCGGACTCCTCTAGGTAAAGCGGAGTTGATTCCATTAATTAACGAGAAATTAGACGACAAAGTTTGAGTCTCGAACTTGAGGTAGAGGATACATTGTGTAGAAAGGAAGATTATTCGGTATAATTGAATCAAATTTGGCAAGATTTCACTCCTATTTTCCCAGCTTATCTTCCCTGATCAAATATGTTATAGCTTTCCTTTTGACACACAGCATTCCATATCTGTTCTTGCATAATCATATTTAATTCGAGGCTTCTGTGTTTCTAACGAATTTCAATACATACCAATGCAAGTATTATACAGAATTATTTCATATATACATTACATCTTATTTCCGTAATATAACTAAATAATATTAAATCTAAGCCAAAAGCCAGAAATTTTTGTGCCATCTTGTGCTAATAAGGTACCCACCAACTCCTCCGCTCTGTTTCCTCACTCCAATGGTTAAGCATTCCAAAGAATTGATGCATTGTTCAACAAACTCCTCTGTACTGCTTTTCAAACACAGGCTGTCCAATTTGAAAACATAGAAAAGTAACAAGTGAACCACTACTTGAATTCAATGAAATAGTCAGTCGCTAAAACTTAAATCACATAAAAAATGTCTAGATTAGTTGAGCTTGACTGCAGACTCGTGGAGCTCAACATACTGAAGCTTGAGGTCGGGCTAACAAATTTTGTCATAACCATATTCAAATGTTTTAATCACAAATTAGGCACATGAACCACTACAGTTGGAGCTTGAGTCACCACAGGCCCATAAATATTAAAGGCAAGCATATCTCATAACGTAGAAGAAAAATGAGAAGTGATGTACTGATGACGCCTACACCCTGTGGCATGGATTCACTATACCCGATTCATTGTAGGACCAACACACATAGAAGTGAAATCCCTGTGGCATAGACCTCTCCCATGGGTGAAACTGTTGTATAAAATTCATTGGTGTGTATCTTAGGAAAGTAGCAAGCAAAAACAACAAATGGCTTTGTATTATAAATGTCGAGGCGAGATTTGGAATCTCTGTCCTTAAGACAATATTGCCCCGCTACGGTGCTAACGGTTTACTTTGGCAATTTGTCTCCCAAGATACAACGACTATGATTTGTGATAGGAGCACTCCAAATCACAAATCCTTTAAACCACAAAGGTCTAAAAACGCTCAACCATAACAATCATGAAGACTCACAAAATTACTCAAATTTTGATCTTCAAATATGATGTGAATTTCCAAAATTCCATCTTCAAACGTGATGTGAATTACTCAAATTCCATCTTCAAATATGATGTGAATTACTCAAATTCCATCTTCAAACGTGATGTGAATTACTCAAATTCCATTTCTAATTCATTCAAGGGTTGTTTCTTATATAGTATACCAAGTGGTGTCATCAAGAGACACAATTTGGAAGCATCCATCATGAAAAATTGCACCCCAACATGAATGGACACACCATTTAATTTGGAAGCATCTAATCATGAAACAATGCACCCCAACATGAATGGACACACCATTTAATTTGGAAGCATCTAATCATGAAACAATGCACCCCAACATGAATGGACACATCATTTAATTTGGAAGCATCTAATCATGAAACAATGCACCCCAACACGAATGGACACACCATTTATTTGATTCAAATTTCCAACAATCCCCCACATGAATTAAATTAATGCATATATGTAATTGAGCGCTTTTAACGAACTATTATGGCATCGGGAGAGATAGCTTGTGGCTTTGAATCTTCCGTAGTAGTATTCAATCGGATTTACTTGACTTAATAGTGAACTTATAGTCTTGAACTATTTAGTCGTTGGTGTAAACCAAGACAATTGAACCCACACCATAATAATTCTAACCTTCGTATTGGTTTCTTACGGTTGTGTCCGTTTCGGCCATGGAACACGCTTGGTTTCATAAGTGCTTTTCATCTTTGAAGCGGTCACACTTCGCACTTACGTAGGTGATCTCCTAGAAGAGTATCCCGCTATACTCCAACATATTCTTATATGTCTTAGGAATCATTAAAGGCCTTTTGCCTATCCTCGTACCCTTTTTGCAGGCTACACCCCTTATCATAGGAATGGGTCGGAGATTAATTCTCCAAGGTGTTTATACAATCTCATAATTTAGTTGTCCCTTTTGAACCTAGATCTTGGGATCTCCAGTCAACAAGGTTGGGTATCCACTATGAGATTTTGATTATAGGGTTTAACCCCATGCCCCTCGATAAACTTCCATATGATCTCTCGGATCCGCGATTTCACATAATCACTCATGATTATGACACTAGAGATCATTTTGTCATATAGCATTATCGCAACACATTTAGTTGCATGCACAGGATTTTTCTCTAACAACTTATAAAGCAACTCGGCCGAAGAAGCTTTATATGTTTTCCATAGAGAATTTTCCACATTAATATATCTTCAGTTTTGGTAATCACATTACCTCTTTTGCATCATTTTATCCTTTTAGGATATTTCCATCATCGAATTTTTAAGCGTTCTTAACGCGTTATTCGAGACCAAAGAAATACTCAATTTTAATTCACAATTCATATTTAAGCGCATATATTCTTAAAAATTACAAAGTTCAAGATTCTATTTCTTCTAAACTTGAATTTTAAGAGCAAAGCTTAAAATTTGAAACTCGAATTAATCCTTGAGATTTCATTCTTCAAGTGTCTTGGAAACTTCATTCCAAACATTATTCTTGATGCACACATGTCAAAATGTTTCGTCAACATTTTTCCTTTGTTACTTGATGATTTCTAAATTGCTTCTCCAATGAGCATATCATCAATACACAAGTATACATATGCTTTAGGTGTGTACATATTTGTCACACTCGTTAATCTATTTGACAACATGATTTGCCAAACTCTTCATGTCTTTTATTTGGTTTTTGTTATGACTTTACTTTGGCCTTCATTTCAAATATTGTAGGAAACTCTCTTTTCCTTCAATCACAAGTGTGGTAAGTGATTGAATCCAAGAATTGCAACCCCCACAACTTCGGGTAGTAACGAAATGCATTGGCGTTCAAACTTTAGTGTTTCAAGTTCTAAGCGTTATAGTCTTACAAATCCAAATTCAAGTTTTTATTTCTTGAAAATTTTGGATTTAAGCATACTTGCTTACAAAAGTTGAAACTTGGATAATATTCTCAAACTCGGTTCACATTTTGCAATTTAAGCTCACTAACTTAGAAAACATGAATTCAAGTTTTTTTTTTTAAAACTTGCAAATTCATGTTATAAGCGTACTAGCTTAGAAATTCAAAATGAACCAATTTGAGATATTACAACGCCTAATCGAAATTTGTGACTTCGATTTATCACTTGTGTTTTAAGCGTACAAAGCTTAGAAACTCGAATTCAAGATTTTATAGTCTTGCAGATTCAAGCTTAAGCGTCAAATTCTTAGACAACACAAGTATAATCTACTCACAATTTCCCATAGCAAAACTCATTTGCTAAATCTTATTCTTGAAGTGTTTAAACACATCACTGCCCTCGTTTTTGCTTCATAGCAAAAAAGTCATAACAATATCATGTGCAAATCTCGATAAAGTAACAAATTACTTTTATCACATCTCTAGTTTGCACAATCTTTTCATCACAAACATCATTGTGAGCAACCATTCAGAAATTTTGTTGTCCTCTTCGATTCTCAATCGAACCACAAGGTCTTCAAGATTCATCTCTTTTTCGTTTATGCTTGAGATAATTCTTGAAGTCCTTCCATGACGGAGGCAACTTTTCAATCATGACGGACACTTGGAATGAGTCACTTAGAACCATTCCCTCCGCATGAATTTCGTGCATGATTACTTGCAAATCTTGCACTTGTGCTATCACATGCTTTGTATCAACCATTTTGAAATCCAGGAATCGCCCAACGATGAATTTCTTCATGCCGGCATCCTCGGATCTATACTTTTTCTCCAAGGATTGCCACAATTCCTTGGCTGTCTTCACTAGACAATACACATTGTATAATGTGTTGTCCAGTCCGGTGAGAATATAATTCTTGCACAAGAAATCACTTTGATTCCACGCATCAACCGCAACCCTCTTTTGGTTGTCGGTTTTACTCTCCATAATAGTAGGAGCATCCTCATTGAGGAACTTTGTCAACCCCAAGGTTGTCAAATAAAACAAGATCTTTTGTTGTCATCGCTTGAAATCGTTCCCATTGAACTTTTCAAGCCTTTCACCATGATGAACGAGAGTCGTTGTTGCACTCGACGAAACCATTTGTTGCTGATATTGTCTTAAGTTTGTTGTATAAAATTCATTGGTGTGTATCTTAGGAAAGTAGCAAGCAAAAACAACAAATGGCTTTGTATTATAAATGTCGAGGCGAGATTTGGAATCTCTGTCCTTAAGACAATATTGCCCCGCTACGGTGCTAACGGTTTACTTTGGCAATTTGTCTCCCAAGATACAACGACTATGATTTGTGATAGGAGCACTCCAAATCACAAATCCTTTAAACCACAAAGGTCTAAAAACGCTCAACCATAACAATCATGAAGACTCACAAAATTACTCAAATTTTGATCTTCAAATATGATGTGAATTTCCAAAATTCCATCTTCAAACGTGATGTGAATTACTCAAATTCCATCTTCAAATATGATGTGAATTACTCAAATTCCATCTTCAAACGTGATGTGAATTACTCAAATTCCATTTCTAATTCATTCAAGGGTTGTTTCTTATATAGTATACCAAGTGGTGTCATCAAGAGACACAATTTGGAAGCATCCATCATGAAAAATTGCACCCCAACATGAATGGACACACCATTTAATTTGGAAGCATCTAATCATGAAACAATGCACCCCAACATGAATGGACACACCATTTAATTTGGAAGCATCTAATCATGAAATAATGCACCCCAACATGAATGGACACACCATTTAATTTGGAAGCATCTAATCATGAAACAATGCACCCCAACACGAATGGACACACCATTTATTTGATTCAAATTTCCAACAGAAACCACGTTAAAACAGCTTACCCGGAGATGCCTTTCAGGGCATAGATGTGTGTTTTGTGTGGCGTAGATGCCCTCAAGGCGGCATCAGCATCAAAGAGACGTTAAAACAAGACCCCGACCATCCATTGTTAAAAGAAAAAGGGAAGAAGTAATGTGCTGACCAATAGAGTAACGATGAAGGCCTCCTTTGACCTAAAACAAGAACAGACACCTCGAGTTTCTTGACTTGGCTCATCACTGTGCCTAACTTTGGTCCTTGGATCACCAGTGCTTCTACTTCAACCTGAACCCATTATCCCAATAAAGTTAGAGATGTGATGAACTTTACTTTTAATGCGTACAAACTTTGTTTTTATTCAATCCGTTAGATCGAGTAGAACGCGGGATAAAAATCTGTCTCGTGGGTCAATATCCAAAGTTTTCTTGTATGCATATTAAGGCCAAAATCATATTCTGAATATGGAAATTAAAATCATTACTTCCCAAGCTACCCTGCTGGAGTAAGCATTAATCTGCCCTCAACTAAAAGAAGAACATTGGCAATAAAGTTTATGGGCATAGCATCAAACAGTGGCAAATGCAGGAGAAGCACAACACTCAACAATCACATTACCTAGATCTGTTCATTTTCAATTAAAAATCTTTAAACAACCAAACAATAACCCGAAGAAACTGAAAAACATAAGCCCACCTCAGGCTTACACGCCTTACAGAGTGACCCAAGCGTGCTAACAAGGAAAGGAAACGAAGACTTATCAGGCTCGGAAGAAGGTACAATATGAAGAAGAGTGAGTATATCGCCCTTGTTAGCAACATGAGTCAGAGCCCACATCATCGCATGCTTAGAATACGAAGATTGTTCCACCAAAACCATCACTCTTTTCTTCATTACAAAGAACCCACTCTCATTCCCATAACACACGTTGTTCATCCCTTCCATTTGCTTCAAACTAGCTCCCCATCTTCTGGATGTTGATTTCCATCCTCCTTTGCTGCTCAGCTGCCTCAGAAATGAGTCTGAACTTGGCATTTTTCGTAGAGTTCTTGAATTGTCAGTACCTGTATTAAACCAGCTAGCTAAAATAAAGAAGATTGTCACAGTTTGTCCGTGTGTAGTTTGGGATATTTTCCTTATATGCACACTTTTTTTATCATTATATATATATACACTAACCTGTGATTATGCGCCGTTAACTAATTTAGTTGGTCAAATCATACTTCCATCATTAATAAAAACTTTTATTGCAACAATGTCAAGTAACTGACATAATTTATATTTATGTTATAGGTTCTACTAAGATGAATATTTCAAAATACATATAAATTAGTGAAAACAATGATCCAGTTCCCGCTTTTCATGTAGTGGACAATATTATTGATACCCCGATAATTGTCCCGGGGCGGTTTGGACCCGAATTCTATGGGCTCGACCCAATCTGACAAGATACCAGGCCATCCTACCTTGGCCCATTATCTTTTTAATAGGCCCATTATTGTAGCATCTTATTAAACTATTGGCCATTTAATTAATTAATTGGGAGGCCCTTTTAACCCTAAATAAAGGCCTTAATTGAAAGTCCATTAACAAAAAAGATAAATGAATGTAATAGTAGGTTTAAAAGGGGAGGGTGGCAACTTCATCGAAGGGGGTTCGGCCAGCAGCTTCTTCAGCTCTGCCCATGGCTTCTTCCCCATTTTTATTTTCTCGATTTTTGCTTCCTCTTCCACAGAACCAACACTGTAAATTCTTGATATTATAGTGAAGGTTACTGGACTAGGTCCCGTGGTTTTTCCCCTCGGGGTTTCCACGTAAAAAAAATCTTGATGTTCTTTGTATTTTTCATTCATTTGTTACAAAATCGAACCAAAAAATGAGGTAACAAATTGGCGCCGTCTGTGGGAAACTCGAGCTAAGGCGTTGAGATTGAATAAAAAAAAAAAAAAAAAATTCTTACTGTCTGAGAACAGCTCGAGGCGACAAGTTTTTGGCTGCTAATGGCTTCCGCGACGCTGGATGGTGGGCTTCGTGAGGTGAGTTTTGAGGCGACGAGATCTGGTTAGGGCTTGGAGGGTGAAAGTTGATAGGGTTTCCGAAAAAAGAGAAGATCCAAGAACTTCTGTTCATGGTGAGAAGCTCCCCGACCTTCACACCTACGCTGATAGTGAAGAAATATTTACTTAGTGTGAGCAATTTCAGCACCAAAACCCTTGAACCATGGCCCCTTCAACTCTCCTCCCCATGCCCCAGCACTGATAACCACCCCCCACCGCCACCCAGGCTGTCGGAAAAACCCCCCACTGTAGCCCGAAAACTGTACCGCCTGTAATAGAATGGTCTGGGTTCTTTTGTTTTATAAAATCCTTCGAGGCATGATATACGTGTCTGGAAATGAGAGAAATGGAGGGGGAAGGAGCTCGGACAGAAAGCATTATTGTGCTGTGGGGGGACGAGTGCATTTAGTGATGGGTTTCTGGCTGCGCGGGGCTTCCGCAACGCTGAGCTGTGGGCTTTGCAAGGCTGGCTTGGAATGAGGGTCACGCGGCTCTGGGCGACGTGAGGTGGTCTGATGCCTCCAAGAATATGAACGAAGTATTCTCTCATCTCTCAACAGATTTCCCTCACTCTCCGAAGCTCAGGGTTCGGTTGAGGAAGAAGAATAACGATGTGAAGTGGATAGGAGCTGCTGGAGGTGGTCCTTATCTGAGAGGAGGTCGGGATAGGCGTACGAAGCCGCCATTTTTAGCGACACTTCAGGGACCTCCTGGGATTTGAACTGGGTTATCACGCTGAGTAAGGGAGAAAGATCTCGGTGAAGCTCTATTAGATAATGGAGTAAAAATGCTCAGCTTTGCCTTCCACTCCACTTGTCTCCTCTCTCCCGGGCTCAGCAGCAAGGTGTGCAGAACTGAGCTTGATTGTAGCTGACTTACGGAAATGTTGGATCTCCAGCAATTCATGAAGCTCATGAAGCAAAGGATGCCCAGCAGCCCCTAGATAATTGGTGATAAAATTCTTATCCCATATTTATATTTGTTCATTATTCTCTATGCTTTGGTTTGCTCTTGCTATACATAGTAACTAGGCAGACGCGATGGGTTCTGTGTTAGCGTTGTCATTGTAGAGTTTTCATGAGTTGGGAACGACCAAACACTTTCATTTGAATTGGTGAAGCTCTATTAGATAATGGAGTAAAAATGCTCAGCTTTGCCTTCCACTCCACTCGTCCCCTCCCTCTAGAACTAGGTATATATCTTTCCAATTCTAGCAGTATAGATTTTTTAAGTTTGGACGTTTATTTGAAAAAAGTGAAGAAATTACGTTTGCTGTTACAAAACATAGATATTTTAAGACTCAAAGAAACGTGATAGTGCTAAAATAGTTTACCCCAAAGTTATGAGCACTGGTGAAATTAGGAGTGGACATCTCATCAATTGAAAATTCCGCTATATTGGTTATTATCTTATTGTAACGAAGAACGATACAACAAATAAGAGTGTGCAAAAAAGAAAAGCAAACACTGGTTTAAGACGAGACTTCAGACTAGGTTGTTTTTTATTCGGTTTGGTTTGGTTTGGTTAGACTTTCATTTGAATAATACATAAGTATAATAGATTATTTCGATTTTATCGAATTAAATCGATCCAAAGGAATTGTGTATGATAAATAACTTAATGGCAATAATATCTCCTTGGAATGAAAAGTATATGGCAGACAGGATAATGAACACATGTGATCTTCGAAATGTGTACTTTTTTGTACTAATATTGCTAGTGTATCATGTGGTGCATCATAGATTCCTCCATTGTCTGCATATTGAGAGTAGGAATCAATTTAAATTGACCCAAATTTGGTAATTATGCTGACCAGTAGGCCAACTTCTTGAGAATTACAGAAATTTAATGTTTTCACCATAAAAATATGGTTTTTCATAAATCATTTTATTCTAGTACTCTTCTCGCTACGTTGATCTGCTTATTCTGACATACCAAAGAGAATTGAACATTGGTGTGTGTTAATTTATGTTTTTAGAGCCCTATTTTTTTTTAATCTTCCACTATGTCATTAATTGTCGGAATTAGCTACACTACAGTAGGCAAAGAATCCTATACATAGAGAAATTATTATTAAAATTCTTGACCGGGAGTTTGAAGCTGATCGTTTACATTTGAAATGGGAAAAAGTCATTATTTTGGACTTGTTTTATAATTAGTTAGTCATGCCGAGTTTATCAAACTCGAAACTTTGTACTTCACATAATCTTATATAAGGACTCGTTCTTATGCTCGGGGTTTTATCACTATCGAAAGTGGAATATGTGACGATGCAGTTTGTGTTGTGACATATATTGAAATTGTAAAATATTAGGGATTGTTTCTGCCTCGTCTTTTGTGTACTTTTGCAGTACCCTCAGGCCGATCTTAGTTCGGTGACTACAGTTCGGGCATGCAATCTAGCTGTAAGCCCCGATTATATCAGCTCGGGCATGCAATCTCGCAGTAAGCCCCATATTCAGGAGTATCAGTTCAGGCATGTAATCTCGCAGTGAGCCTTTATTCATCAGCTCGGGAACTTTATTTGTTCTGGATTTTGGATGAACTTATTCTGGTGATGTGATGAGGGGGAGTTCGGATGGATATTCGGAGTAAGCCCAGGTGTATGAGGCCCTGGCAAACATTAGCACAGGTCCGCCCTGATTGCTTAAGCCCACGTGTATGAGGCCGTGGCACATATTTAGCACAGGTCCGCCCTGATTGCTTAAGCCCAGGTGTATGAGGCCCTGGCAAACATTAGCACAGGTCCGCCCTGATTGCTTAAGCCCACGTGTATGAGGCCGTGGCACATATTTAGCACAGGTCCGCCCTGATTGCTTAAGCCCAGGTGTATGAGGCCCTGGCAAACATTAGCACAGGTCCGCCCTGATTGCTTAAGCCCACGTGTATGAGGCCGTGGCACATATTTAGCACAGGTCCGCCCTGATTGCTTAAGCCCAGGTGTATGAGGCCCTGGCAAACATTAGCACAGGTCCGCCCTGATTGCTTAAGCCCACGTGTATGAGGCCGTGGCACATATTTAGCACAGGTCCGCCCTGATTGCTTAAGCCCAGGTGTATGAGGCCCTGGCAAACATTAGCACAGGTCCGCCCTGATTGCTTAAGCCCAGGTGTATGAGGCCCTGGCAAATATCAGCACAGGTCCGCCCTGTTTGCTTAAGCCCAGGTGTATGAGGCCCTGGCAAACACTAGCACAGGTCCGCCCTGGTTGCTTAAGCCCAGGTGTATGAGGCCCTGGCAAACACTAGCACAGGTCCGCCCTGATTGCTTAAGCCCAGGTGTATGAGGCCCTGGCAAACACTAGCACAGGTCCGCCCTGATTGCTTAAGCCCAGGTGTATGAGGCCCTGGCAAACACTAGCACAGGTCCGCCCTGATTGCTTAAGCCCAGGTGTATGAGGCCCTGGCAAACATTAGCACAGGTCCGCCCTGATTGCTTAAGCCCAGGTGTATGAGGCCCTGGCAAATATTTAGCACAGGTCCACCCTGATTGCTTAAGCCCAGGTGTATGAGGCCCTGGCAAATATTATTGCAGGTCTTATCTGCTCATGTTTACTATCTGGAGTCCAAACCGGACATGTCTTATCTGCTCATATTTATTCTCTGGGATCATATGAGACGAGCTTTATTTGCTCAGCATTTTATCATCTCGAGAGCTCAAGTCATCTCACTTTGCAAATTCAGATGAGCTATATCTCCGCGCATTTATTATTGAGTTCAATATGTACGAGCTGTGTGTGCTCAGTTTATTATCTCTGGAGCTCAGGTCGGGCGAGACTTATATGCTCGGTTTATTATCTTCGGAGTTCAAACAGGTCCGTCCTGTTAAGATTTAATTCTGTACTTAGAATTATTTCGAGTTGTTGTTGCAGGTCAGCCCTGCACAGATTAACAGGTCAGCCATGTTTAAGGTTTAATTCTGTACTTAGAATTATTTCGAGTTCTTAATGCAGGTCAGCCCTGCACAGGTTAACAGGTCAGCCTGTTAAGATTAATTCTGTACTTAGAATTATTTCTAGTCATTTTGCAGGTCAGCCTTGCACAAATAACAGGTCAGCCCTGTTAAGATTTAATTCTGTACTTCGAATTATTTCTAGTTGTTAATGCAGGTCAGCCCTGCACAAATAACAGGTCAGCCCTGTTAAGATTTAATTCTGTACTTCGAATTATTTCTAGTTGTTAATGCAGGTCAGCCCTGCACAAATAACAGGTCAGCCCTGTTAAGATTTAATTCTGTACTTCGAATTATTTCTAGTTGTTATTGCAGGTCAGCCCTGCATAGAAAACATGTCAGCCCTGTTTTAGATTTAATTCTGTACTTAGAATTATCTCTAGTTGTTAATGCAGGTCAGCCCTGCACAGATTAACAGGTCAGCCCTGTCTATCGTGTAGAGTTCAGCTCAGCTCGGACCAGTATTAGTAGCTCGTATATTTCATCTTCGGAGTTCAAACAGAGTTCAGCTCAGCTCGGACCAGTATTAGTAGCTCGTATATTTCGTCTTCGGAGTTCAAACAGGTCCGTCCTGTTAAGATTTAATTCTGTACTTAGAATTATTTCGAGTTGTTGTTGCAGGTCAGCCCTGCACAGATTAACAGGTCAGCCCTGTCTATCGTGTAGAGTTCAGCTCAGCTCGGACCAGTATTAGTAGCTCGTATATTTCATCTTCGGAGTTTAGACCAGGTCGGGCAAGCGTAGCTTGCTTGTACATCTCATATCAGGTCGGGCGAGCAATATTTGTTCATATCAGGTCGGGCGAGCTTTATTTGCTCAGGTCGGCTCAACCAAGATAAACATAGTCCGTATGACTTATCTGCTCGGAATATTTCTTATTCCTGGAGTTCGGATGTTTATTTGCTTCTCAGCTCAGTTTCATCACCTCGGGGCTCTACCGACAGCATGACTCCGGAACTTGGCATGGCGCAAGGGCACATCATGGTTTGGCATACGAAGGACTACCGATCCGGGTCCTCACCTAACCAGTTGGAGTCGATACAGCGCTACTCTAGCTCGACTAGAGGGGGATACTGATGATACCCCGATAATTGTCCCGGGGCGGTTTGGACCCGAATTCTATGGGCTCGACCCAATCTGACAAGATACCAGGCCATCCTACCTTGGCCCATTATCTTTTTAATAGGCCCATTATTGTAGCATCTTATTAAACTATTGGCCATTTAATTAATTAATTGGGAGGCCCTTTTAACCCTAAATAAAGGCCTTAATTGAAAGTCCATTAACAAAAAAGATAAATGAATGTAATAGTAGGTTTAAAAGGGGAGGGTGGCAACTTCATCGAAGGGGGTTCGGCCAGCAGCTTCTTCAGCTCTGCCCATGGCTTCTTCCCCATTTTTATTTTCTCGATTTTTGCTTCCTCTTCCACAGAACCAACACTGTAAATTCTTGATATTATAGTGAAGGTTACTGGACTAGGTCCCGTGGTTTTTCCCCTCGGGGTTTCCACGTAAAAAAAATCTTGATGTTCTTTGTATTTTTCATTCATTTGTTACAAAATCGAACCAAAAAATGAGGTAACAATTATAATCATACATTGATTACATCGATAATTATAAACTGATTACTAATATTCAAATATTTTCTTGCTTAGAATGAGTTTGATAATACTATAAAAAAAAATTACTAAGTAGGATTTTTCAAGCATTAGTTTCAAATTATAGAAATAAATTTTTATTTTGAAGTAATACTTTTAAAGATAAGTCGAAGCATTGGTTTTTTTAAAAAAAAAAACACGTATTTTTTTACTGTACCATATACATCCAATTCCATGGGCGAATCATTTCTGTGGCAGGTGAAAGTGGGTTATTAGTTCACGGGAATCACTGCCATTTTTGGCTTTATTAGTTTCATTGAATGAATATAAGAAATCAGAGGGAGGAATATTGTACCATCCATCATTTCAACTGCCAATTTGATGTTCTTGTTAACAACAGGTTTTATCGATATCTATTCATTGGATGGTGTGGATTCTACATGAGTGTATCTGATCTGATGGTTCAAACTACACCAAGAATGATGTTCTTCCGTTTAAAGAATGGTAATTTTTTTTCAGATCAATTCATTGAACGATAAGATGGTTGTGTATTTATAGTGTTGATCTTGGTGGTTGGCATGAGAGAAATATGGAACACGATCTCCTCTGATCGTGACATTATTGGATCAAAACATGTCGGAGAAATCCGCGTCCATTATTGCACGTTCGTTTGCGTCGGTTGATTTTTTAGTTATGTCCGGGTCTTCCGCTACTCTTTGACCAATATGCCGAGCAGGTATCGATGTTCTTCGGGTAATTCGTGTTCGGGGCTTTTTGCTCGGTATATTTTTTGCTCGGCGCTTACATAGAATTTTACTGAAAAAACTGACTTCAGATTATATTTTCCACATAAAATCATTAATCATTAACAAAGTCAGGCAATCTAATTCATAAATATATTGCTAGGTCCCTTCCTATTTGTAACGAACACAAAAAAAATAAAATAAAGGCAGCATAAATTAATGGAAGGGGTGGCAATGTAATTTTAACCATTGAAAGTCGAAAATAAGAAGCTATCGTGATTCATAAAAACGAAAGGAAAATGAAGGGATGTATTGATGAAGGATAGAAATTTAATTTTTTAAATAGTAAATGTCAAGATGGGCCTTAGGGGTGGTTAACGGGTTGATTCGGTCTGGACTGGCCAGTTCCGGATCCGATAATCCCGGAATTGGTCCGATCCGTTAAGGAATCGGATCTAATTCAGTTCCGGTCCGATTGGACCGGTCCCAACCCGGAACCGTTTTTTTTCGAATTTTCGAATATATATTAGAATAAAAAAATAGAAAATAAAAATAATGGATCCGGTTTCGGTTCAACCAGAAATCGGATCCGTTTGGTCCAAAACCGATAAGATACCGGATCCAATTTTGGGTCGGGTCTGAATTGACCCGGCTCGTTAAACAACCCTGATAGCCCCTCGTGAATTGAGTTTTTAATGTTTTCTCAGACTTAAATATGTCGTACGCCCAAATACTTGCTCCCGTGTAATAGGCCGAGATGCCTCCTCCATATATTTACTTTTTTGCCCTCACTTAGCTTTACAAATTACAAATCACAACTCAAAAAAATAGATATTTAAAAATTACCATTCTATAGCAATGAACAATAAATCAATCACATCGTGACGAGGCAAATTCTGTCCTAAAGGTGTTTTATTTTTTATTATTGCTTGTTTAAATGTCTTATATTGAATTAATTGTTTGCTGAATATATACATTTAAGACATCATATTTAGGAGGCTACGCGAATTAAACATTTTCACAAAATTTTTGAGTTGGTTTGAAAAATATTTGATTGATATTCAAAATTATTGAATTCGAGTCGAACTCGAGCCCAAATTACTTTGTTCTTATATATCAAATAAATATATTTCGAATATGTCAGGTATTTATTTTCGAACAATAACTCGAATAGCTCGCTAACATGTTCGAATCTTTTTGAGCCGAACCCAAACTAAAACTCGAACTTTGATTTAAGCTGATCTCGAGCCAAATTTTAAAACTATTCGACATTTGAATTGAATTCGAGCTCAAATATAACTATTTCGAACCGAATTCGAACCTTTTTTTTTTAAATCGACCCGATTCAGTGTGGTTACAGCCCTTATCATATAACATTAAATTATAATAAACCAGTTATTTCGTTTACCATATATTTTTGCTTTCTTGAATAATTAAGTTAAAAAACTAACTTTAAAATATTTATATATATATATATTTCCCATCATATATTTAGTGTTTTTTAATCAAACATGCACACAAAGATCCATATTAGTTCAAAATCTAAGTAGGGGTGCTTAACGGGTCAATCAAGTCCGATCCGATTCAGAACCGGTCGGTGTCGTGCCCGATAATTTTGGAACCGGTCTGATCCGATAAAAATTGGATTGGATCCGGTTCTGGATCCACCGATTTCGGGTTGGACCGGTTCCAACCTAGAACCGTTTATTAATAATATATATAGTTTGAAAGAATTCAGTTTTCTCCTAGTTACTTTTTTAAATTTCTACCTGTCGGAAACAGTAAGCACCCGTTCCAATACATTAAAACCAATTTGATCCAGTAACTATCAGATCGGATCCGGTTCGTAACTGGTTGGCCTAGTTTCGGCGTTCTGGTTACTGTGTTCGGCCAATTTTTGACAAGCCCAACTAAATTATTCTACCACCAACTCTGAGAATGGTCCACTGGATTTCGAATTGGTTCAACGATAAAAAGACCAAATCACTCTTGCCAGTAGACTCGAGTTTCACTTGGGAAGTGGGGAAGGATTTTAAGTTCATGTTCAGATGAATAACACGTAAAATATAAATTTAATCTTTCATATCTCATGAATTATCAGTAACGGAGACTGAAAAATAAATTAGGGGATGAAATAATTTTTCTTTTGAACAAGAAAATAAAATTTTCTAATAACTAATTATTAAAAAATATATAAAAATTTAATTAGCATAGATGCAAAATATAATAATCAATATATATCTGTACATATAATTTAATGAAAAAATGATTATAAAAATAATATTAATTCAGTGCAATAAAAAATATAATTTTAAATAAATTATCTAAAAATAAGATCAATAAAGTATAATAATTAATATAAAAGTATTCAATACTTCGTCCTTACATATTTTCTAGCAATTAAATTTTTAAATAATGATAAAAAAATATTTCTTAATCATAACAATCCAATTGGTGATTTACAAATTTGAGTAACTAAAAATAAATAGAAAAGCATGCAATACAACATTTAATTTTTCCTAGAAATCTAAAAAATTAGTAAAATAAAATAAATAAACCTGAGGACAAATTAGTAAAATGATGTATCGCTCAGTTTCACGCTTGACCCCGCAATCGAGAAGGCTGAGTAATGCCTGAATTGTGTCGAAACATTTGATTCCCTCTCTCTCTCTAAAACATTTTGATTTCTCTCTCACATAGTGACACACACTTCTGTTTGAAAAAGTTTCGTGCTTTGTCTCATTTCTTTCTGGCTTTTGTTCTGTCTCTGTATTTTCAAAACTACTTCCCCCATTCGCTCAACCATTATTCTCTCACTCACGCACCACGGAACACGCATTGTGAGCTACAGTACTCTTATTGAGGCTTTCATCTAAAACCCATCAGTCTCACTCGTAAAATCTGAACTAAAACGAAGAGAACAGTTAAAAAAATGCCCTTCCAGGACCTCAAAACAGCAATTGGAGTCCTCCTCTGCATCACACTCGTCGGCGCGCTCATCCCACGCGCCACCTCCAAATCCACCATAGAACCCTGCTCGAACTCCGGCACCTGCAGCTCACTCGTCGGGTACACCCTCTACACTGACCTCAAAGTCTCCGAAGTATCGTCTCTCTTCGCCGTGGACCCCATCTCCCTCCTTCTCGCAAACTCCATCGACATATCATACCCAGACGTCGAAAATCACATTCTGCCCTCCCAGCTCTTCCTCAAAATCCCCATCCCCTGTTCTTGTATCGACGGGATTCGGAAATCCGGCAACATTTTCTATAAATCACGTCCTTCCGACACCCTTACCTCCATTTCTGCCGATGTGTACGGCGGCCTTGTCTCGGCTGACCAGATTAAGGAGGCGAACCCCGACGTTTCGTTGTCTGACCCTTCGGTGATTGGTGTCGGGACGAAGCTTAATATTCCGCTGCCTTGTACTTGTTTCGATAACAGTGACAACAATTTGCCGGCGATTTACATGTCTTACGTTGTTAAAGGTGTGGATACTCTGGCGGGAATTGCGGGGAGCTATTTCACAACTGTGAATGATTTGATGAATGTGAATGCTTTGGGGAGTATGGAGATTGTTGAGGGTGACATTCTTGCTATTCCATTGTCTGGTACTGATTTTATTCTTACATTTAACGTTTCTTTTTTCGGTTTGGTATAGTTATGTTTTTAAAGCCTAGCTCATTCAAGATTCTTGGCCAAAGAAGATGTAAAAGTCTGGGACCACATTTGTATAATCTTTGTAATTGTTAGTTAAAATTGATCTTCCTTATAGTTTAAGGGGTAGAATCATATCTCAAACTAAGAAAATTTCAGTTTCATATGAATTGGATGAGGAATTGCTTTATAGCTTTAGCTACATTCCAATGACCAATCTTTATTTCATTGGGAATTAAAGAACTTCACTCCTTTTGGATGCATAAAGTGGTCTTTTGATATACTCTCTAAAACGTGAAGATGTTGATTCACTTTTACCATTACTAATTCAGTTATGGAGAATTCACGTCAATTTTGATAAAAAAAATGCCAAAGTATAATATCAGTTTCTTTTGTTACCTACTGGCATACGTGGTGCTATAACATAATGAATTTGCAGCTTGTGCGTCTAGTTTCCCACAGTATGCTTCAGATTATGGCTTAGTTGTTCCAAATGGGAGTTACGCCATAACTGCTAGTCATTGTGTGCAGTGCAGTTGCGGACCGGGGAGTCGCAAGTGAGTTCAAAAATTTCTCAACGACATCTTTGTTATTGTGTTGAACAAGGTCTAATGCCTTTCTGGTATTCATGCAGTTTATATTGCACACCAGCCTCGTTATCAGTTTCTTGTTCGAGCATGCAATGTAGAAATAGCAATCTTATGCTGGGAAATGTCACCACACAACAATCTAGTGCTGGATGCAATGTGACTTCTTGCAATTATAGTGGCTTTGTTAACGGAAGTATCTCTGCAACGTATGGATTTTCAACTTACTCATGGTCCCCAGCTGATGATAGTTTTTGGCCGGCCTTATGTTTTTAACTGTGTGTTTGGATGGAGAAGCTTCTATAAGAAAAGAACTTCTTCAATAAAATTAATGGTTGGTTGGACTATCACAGATTCACAGGTTTAAAAGTCTGTAAAAAAGTTGAGATCCAAGAAGCCAAGAAATGTGATTTTTCGTGATTCTGCATTGTCTTTTATTTTAAAACATAGAAGAAAAAAAAATAAGTAGCATATATGAACATAAAAGTGGGAAAAAATCATTTTAAAGAGCACAGCTTGATATTGTGTTTGCTTAAGCAAATTGCTGATGTACTGAGGTAACAAATTTCATCACATTGTTCTTATGGTTTGACATCCAATGACTTGTATATACTATGCACGACACACTTGTGCCACATGGATTAAAACCGGTATCCTTGGAAATGATAGTTGACTGCAAGTTTTTTCTATGTTGTCTGCAGGTTGTCCACAGCTCTCCAACCTAGATGCCCAGGTAAAAGATGTTAAATGACCAGCAATGTTTCTTTCATGGGAGATTTGGTGTTTTCAATATTTGACTTTACATGACAATGTTTTCAGGTTCCACATTCCACAATTACAATTGACTATTAGATTTCCTTCATTTTGACCATACGTATTTGCCTTGCAGGAACTCAGCAATTTCCACCACTTATCACTCCACCTACAGTCGTCCCAGATTTATCATTCACTCCAGCACCTTCGCCATCTGAGCCTGGTGGCTTCCCCACTACGAAGCCGAAATCATCTATGGCGCCCTCTTCTGGTGCTGTTCTCGGATTTCCAACTGCTAGGGGACCTAGTGGAAGTGTCTCGGGTTCTTCTAGTTCTTGCTCGTTAATGAACCGGTTGTCTTGTTTTCAGACCATTCTTATTGTAGGTTTCGTCAAGTTTGTATTATCCATCCCATTGTAATCTCTACTGTTGCCATGGTGGAACATTGGGTGCTACGTGTTGTTTGATTTTTTTAAACAAGCTCCCTCCGTGTATGCTGTATGTTTACGATTTATTGCTGCTGTTTTACAATTTTTTGAAATGCAGTTGACCCGTTGTCTTCTTTATAAGAAAGTGTTCGTGCTGCTGGATTGCGTATCTGCTGGTGATTCAGTTTGTTTTGAAATATTTCATTCGAAGTTATACTCGAGGCTCAAGTTTCTTTGAGTAGATTTGAGTCGAGTTTGAGCAAAAAATTGTCGAATTTGGACGTGTTTGAGCTATTTGAGGTCAAAACCATATCTATCTTGGTTTTCACTGACATATAACTCAAATTTCTCTCTCTTGATTCTTTCCTATGATTTTCATTTTAACAGTTAATTCTAAAAATGTCCCATTCGTGCAATACTCCATGCAACTGTTTAATCACCACGTCCAAGATGGACATTAAGCTGCGTTGCCCATTCAAAAGTTCTTGAAAATAGGTTAAAGGTGAGGCACTTGGGAAATTTTTTGCTACATTTTACCCATTTTTCAAAAGGGCAAATTTAAAGAAGATGACAAAATATCCCACACTAGTTAATTATATACATCTAATGCATATTCCCTGTGGGTATGATTTCCCTATCCAAGATCATGTTAATTTTGAAGGCAAGCTGTAGAAGGGAGATGGCAAAATCCCAGCCACTTCAAAAGTATAGCCGTTACTTCGAGATACAAGAAGCCCGATATTTCGCGGTGGCCAATCACAGGCTTCCAGTCACCAATGGCACTCTAAAATCATCAGAAGATTGCTTTACCTCAAGCTTACAGTCGGCACCGGCACTGTCTTTTAAGAAAGATTTGCTGCTTTTTGATGCATCAAGATCGTTGAAACAACTTTCTTGGTCAGGCGGCTCATTAGCACAAACTCCATTTTTTGAATCGTTAGCCTCATCCAAGGAACTAACAGGATCAGATTCAACAGCACCGACTTTGTTTTGGGGATCATCAATTTTCGCCATAGAAGAATTAACGACTGAAGTTTTTGTATCATTATTTTGCTCCAGTGAGTTTTGATGCAAAGATTCAACTTCAATGGTCTCTATAACTGAGGTATCAGGTAAATCAACACAGAATTCGACTGCAGCAGATACGTGGCAATTTAGAGTTAGCCACTGGAAATGTTTTAACTCTCGGATTTAACTTTAGTGCACTCGGGAGCTACAAAAATAGGAATGAAGTTGAGAATGATGATGGCCAAAGTTATCAGAAAATACCTGCTGAATCCATTTGCCCTTTATGGAACCGATGCTCGAAAACAGTTTTCTGCAACATGTCTATACCCGGAAACACTGTCATACTCATGTGCTTCATTTCTTTTCGTTTAGATTCTTCAAGGGGAACAAACCCAAATTTTTTTGTCCATGTTTCATTTAATTCAGAAATTGCAGGAATTACCAATTTCTCAACACCAAGAGAGCGCAGAACCTGTGATGATTTTTCAAGTGAAATAAAAAATGACACCAACTACCACAACCAACAAAAAATACAATTTCCCGCAAAAGATCGACAAGAATGCGATCATACAGCAGCACCTTAAACATTAGCACTATATTCTTCCCAGTATTACCAATCAGGACACAAGCTAAGTAAGCTAAAAATATGTGTAGAAACTTCAAAAAAACAAGTAACTTACCTTTTCAATTGCATTTAGAAGCCGTTTGCACATCCCTTGGCGACGATACATATATCGAGTTCCAATAAAAGGCATCTCCGCCAACTGACTCCCGTGAATTCTGTTAGTTAGAAAGTTAAAAAGGCATTTGCAACTCCAAACAAAAAGGGCTTCAAACCACTATTGGAATAAAATTTCTATTTGAACACAGATCCTGATCAACTCATTTGTCGTAGTGTGCAGAGCTGGGAATGACTGGACCAAGATTTCCAACAAATGTTTTAACTCAAAATTGACAATATATGTAAAAAGCGAAAGACATCACAAGGGAAACAATGAATCGGACAAGTAGATTCTTCCTTTATCTTTTATCATGATGAATCTTGCAGGAAGCACGTACAGAGTGCTAAGTTATTAAATAAATCTCCAACCTGAGTAGTCTTAATTCTAAATGTGGAACACATGTCACACGTCTCCAACAACCGTACTGTGAGGGCCAAATTACATATTAAGTGAACGCATAGTATACAAACCCAAACAAAATCAAATGTACAAAAACCTTATAGATGCTGCGGCAACAAGTTCATCACCCTTCTCCAGGATAATGGTGTAAAATCCACCAAAGTTCAGGCGTCTAATATTTGACCTAAAAACAGCAACAAGGAATAAAATTATAAAGTTCCACTCTATACTGTCCACAATGAAATATAATCGTTAAACTACTCTGATTCCACATAGACAAGATAAAACAGATCAAAAAATGAGATAGCTCTATCATTCCTTGCTAGACAGCATAAATAAGCATATTATTCTTTATCATGGTAAGACGCCATTATGAATATAGAAAGAAGCGAATAAAATTCACTTTAAGACTCATCTACATAATAGCACATGCGCTGTAAATCCTACAATTTAAAATAACCAAAAGCAAACTTGAGAAGGCGAAACATAAATTCACCACGGCCTAAAGAATCCGTCATAGAAACTTCATAATTATCAGAAATATTGCTTAAAGAATAATTCAGTCATAGTACTTACCCACAGTTGTAGACAACACTGTGAATCATATTGCTTCCGCTTCTCACATCAATGATAGGCTCAAAGCACTCATCCATAATGGTAAAAGCAACAGCTAACTTGGAATTGATTTCTTCGACCGTACAGTCTTCATTCACACATTCATCACGACGCTGAAGAATGGTATATGTAAAACCTTCTTCTAGTTCATATCTAATCCCAATAACCTGTAGGTGCTCAAAGATCTGTGCGAAAGAGTACATATCAGTGCAAAATGAAATTAAGATTACATAGGAAATATTGTCAGCCATTGAAATTCTTGGGCTGGTTAAAATTAGTTGTGACTAATAGCACAAATAACAATTATCTGAGCAAAGTATTAATTTATCGAAAGCGCAAACTTTCTTTTGGAGAAAACTCATCAAATCAGACACTATAAAAGCAGTTACCATTAAGCATTCCATGCTACAAAAAGATGGCTGATCTCCGTAATCAAAATTTTCAGCAACATCCCCTTGAGTGCAATGCACATGAACTTCAAAAAGATAATACTATGTTAATTCTTTGTGATTTATGTGAATCAGAAAACATTTCAACGATAAGATATACTCGTACATTTTTCCTCGCATAATAGGCAAGTGAACAACTCAGATACAAAATAATCCTCATCGTCATCAACCATTGTGTCAACTTCACCAGCAATACCACAGAATTTGCATGAACAGTGCACACAATGCCAATCTCCGGAAGGAACCTTCAGAAGAAATAATATGAATGTCACTTATTAAAATGACAAGAGGATAACAGTATCTGAATAATATATACTCTTGCATTCTAATTAAACCAGAAAACCGATTATGCATTGATAACCTAAAACAGCACGAATGTAAAAACATGTTACACGCAAAAAGCACGTCTTAGGCAAATATAGGTTGTACAGCTACTCATATGCATGCTCAGAGTGATAATAACAAGTAAAGGATGTCAAAGGCTATTTTCAGATTAATGATGGAGAAAAACACAATGATATGCTGACATGGATTTCTGAGGTGCATTACTGTTTCCGGAGTCGTGTGTCATTCTCATTTCAATACCAAATTAAGAGTAGAATTCTTAAATACTGCTGCGTTAATTGGCAAAGCACCAACGTACCGAATCCATTAATAGTGTAACTATTTCCAACTGTATTACATATTTAATTACGAAAGACGGACGATAAAAACAAAATGAGAGATAAAAAACTGACTGGCACTCTTACTTCAATGCACAAGCACCCATGATGGAAAGTTGAAGGACAGCTATCACAACAGATCAGGTTACCACCATCACCACAAAAGTTGCATGTATCATCATTTGGATCGTCTCCATCCACATCAACGCCAACAAATTCTATATTGTCCATTTCTGAATGTTTTTTCCAGGAATGTTCGAGGCATTGCAAAAGGGAAGCCCCGGAATCCATGTATATATGACAATATGGATTTCCATGCTTTCCTCCGGCATGAGACTCGAAATCCTGAATTGTGTGCATGTTACCACAACAATCACAACAAATTCCATCTTTTGTAACCCTCCCCTCAAGAGACTTCTTTCTATGCCTTCCAGATTTATATGCCACCTTACTACCAAGAGGAATGGTTCCCAAATCAATCATCCATGAAATCAAAGAGCGCTTACCCTCATACAATTCATAGTCACCATCTGACCCCTCTCCAGGCCTCCGAGCCAGCAAAGTTCGCCCTTTGCCCTGACCAGACCTTGAGATTCCCCCGTCTGATGATTTACTCTTAGATGACACTTTCTCAGTAATTCTATTGGTAGTCTTCACGCCACCTTTCTTCTTTTTACCTGCTTTCTTCCCTTTTTCGGTGGCTCTGAACAAAGTGCTGAGTGTCTCCTCTGGGATCACACTAAATGCTGAAACATCCATAGCATCAGCTTTACCACTGTCAATCTTCTCCTTAAACTTCCTATAAGCCAATGTCACTGACCAGTGAGTTCTTCCTTCCCGATCGATATAAACAGCATCCATATACTCCCTCTGTTGCCTCTTCCTGAGGTCAATAGTCCATCCAGCCTTCTTAAGCATGGCAACAATTTGATCCCTCACCAACTGTTGCTGTTCCCTACGACTTATATCCTTCCCATTAGCACACTCCCCTTTTCCTTTTCCTTGCGTTACAATTTTATTTCCTAAACTGTTAAGATCAGCCTTCACCCGGTTCAACCCACTCCCACTTTCAGATTTCTTGTGATTATCACTATTTTGCTTATGCCTATTAAATAAAGAGCCTTTATCATTCTTACCCTGAACCTTTTTCTTCATTGCAATCTCTGTTTCCAACTTGGGTGGCCTTCCACGTCCACGCTTCATTTTCTTCCATCCTTGGTTAGACCCTTTATTGCTCTCATCTATTTTCTCCTGATTTACAGGCACACCACGTTTCTCTCTCAAATTCAATGAGGAAACCCCATCTTCACCTTGAATCTTTGGAGGCCTCCCACGCCCATCCTTCTTTTTTTCCCCTTTGGGCAACGTAGAAACCTCACTTTCACCTTCATCTTCAATCTTAACATTTCCCAAATTAATGGCTTTTTTTTCACATTCAGCCATAGCCATACTCTTAGATCTCAAAACCCTTCCGACAACTCGAGGTAAAACATCAAGCCCTTCTTCCCCATCATCGATCGAATTAGCCTCAACCCTTTTCCTTTTTCTCTCAATGGGTTCTTTGTTCAGATCAAACAACTCTTTCATCTTGTTAACACTTGAAATATATTAAATCCTGCCACGCAAAAATAAAATAAAATAAAATAAAACACAAATTAGAAAAAAAGTGGGTACAAAAAAAAAATCTTGACACAAACCACGATTTATACACATGAAAAACACACATACCAAATAATTTTACCAATGGCAAAGAAAAACGCAACTTAGGTGACACTTAGGGATGAGCCGTATCTACAGCTTCTACGTACAGAGTATTTGCGCAAGAGAAACAGCGAGGAAGGGTTTGACTTAAAAAGAGCATCAGAAGACTTGAGGAGAAGAGGGGTTCACAGATTTGTTGGGTGACATTCATAATTTGTTTGTTTCTCTGGGTATTTAACCAGATAGTAAGGGATTTTTTTTTTTTGGGGTTGGAAGGGGACCAGGTTATATGAATTTCCCTCCATTATTTAGTTCTAAATTAAAAATAAATTTGAATTATACATGTAGAGTTAGCTATCAGCCTAGCAATGAAATTTTTTGTATTATTTAAAGAAAGCTTTGAAAGGCTTATACTAGTTTTAAAATTTATTGGTATTAAATTTATTTTTGGTTTAACAAGGTATACACACTTGTGACTGACTAATTCTTGGGTGACGACCCCGGCCCCTCAGGACCGCCATCAGGTAAATCGAGGGATGTGCACGGATCACAGGTATCTTAGGGAGCGGAACAACAGGACCTGAACTCAGGACAAACCCCCACAATATTTCAGTGAAGAATTTGTCTCACACGATATTCGAACATGCGACTTCGGAGGAGTTCTCCCCACGTCAGCTCAGCCCTTACCAATCCGTCTATGCCCATGGGGACGGTATTAAAGTTATTAATTGAACATACATATTGTATTGAGATTTAAATATTCGTTATTTTAGTGAATACATTACATATTTTTTTGGTGCAAAGTTTAAAACACAATACTTCTTGGTAGTTATGTTGGTTCATATTTATATATATGAACAATTACTTACTTCTTTAACAAAAACATGATAAAAAGACAGATGATTTGGTCCATTGTTTTGCACATACCAAAAAAAATCTTTCGAGAAAATGAATGGAGCTGGTGAATGAATTATCCCTACCGGTTGCTTTTTATTCTTATAATGCATTTTAACTTTGGCTCGGTATGCATTATCAATTTGGATCCTTTCGACACTATTCTTCATCCAACACGAAGAAAGTGCATAAACCCTTCATGATTAGTTTAGGACAACTAAATAATGGGAGTCTTGTAGCTATCACAAGACGATATATAACGAATCTAGGGATTTGAAGTTACAGAGATACGATCGTAGCTTTAATATAAATAAATTGTTTCATATATGCAATATGAAGTTGAATTGTCATGGAAACAACCATTCTATTCACAATCACAATTAGTAGTGAAATTATAAATGTGATGGATTTTCACCCTTAATGTTGATTCATGTGTTCTAGGTCTATCTTGTTGGAAGGGGAATGCTCTCCTTTTCTTTCTTCCAGGAAATTTAGTAACGGTTGCTTCTTTCTTAAATAAGTGATCTTAAATGGCTCCTCCCGGAATGGTAGTCAACAATTCACACTTTGAGATGACCTTGTTCTAAGCCTGTAAAAATCATTTAGCGTCTCTCTCATGTTAAAAATAAATAAATAAATAAGTGATCTTAAACAGTAGTTATTCAAATATTATAATTATATATGTCAATATCCATTAATGAATATTATTCTTAAAGATTGTCTCTGGTCAAGTATTATCATAAATTAGGATAATAATAATGCATTGAGACTGATATGTATTGATTGATGAATTTGTCAATGGATATGTGATAGCGGATCAACACATAGGTACATGTTAGAGAACTATATACTGGACAGATCCACCATAAGAATGCTACATGGATTGTTATATGAATGTCATAAGCAATTCTCATAGTGATAATAGTGTATGTCATCCTTACCACTTGAGATCACCAAAGATCCCAACATAAGGAGTTGCGTATCTTGATATTGTCAAATGTTACCTGTAACACGGTAAACTAAAGGCAATCATTGGATATGCTACGAATTATGTAGATATATGTTGAGTGATCAAGATATGATTTGTCAGTCCTATATAACATGATAAGTGTTGGGCCCTTGATCAAGTGAGACTAAAATGCATGGCCATGCTCGAATGAGTCGATATATGATATTGAGCTTATTCGTTTATTCTAGTCTACCCGGGGATCAAGAAATAAAGATTGAACTATACGCATATGACTATTCCATTACTCGTGTTTAATCTAAACACCTAGGACAAATGGATTAAGTTACATGGTGAATATTATCACAGTCCATATCGAGCCAATGACATTCTTGTAATTTTGGTAGTCTTGATGTGTTGCTAGATACCGCTCATTGCTTGTGTGATATTCCCAAAATAATTATGTGCTTTTGGACATTAATTATATTTATGTGATAATTATGGTGTTAATTAATTAATATCGTGAAATGCTTAGTCATGCGGTGGGCGTGACCTGGTAATGCATTTCAGGGTGCATGTGATACATGTTGGGAAATTAGGTATTGGCATGAGTTGTTGTGGTGAATAATGATTATTTTGGGTAAAACATGTTTTAATTGGAGTTTTGGTGCATTTTTGAAAATGCTTTTAAAATATCATGTTGGGAATATTTTATATGTCATGCTAAATGCATGGGTTTATTTTTAATTAAACACATTTACCCTTTACCCCATTACCCCCACTCCTTACCCTCAATCACCCAAACCCTTCCCCCAAAAACCCAAACCATCGACCAAAAAGAGGAGGAGGAAGAGGAGGAGCTTGGTTGCTTGATTCTTGCCATCTTTGAAGCTTCAAGTGGTATGGATCCCTCCTAGTATGGTTTTGTTATTATTTGTTTTGAAATGGGTTGGTTTGTGTTGGTAATTTTGGAAAATAAAATGGAATTTGGTTGAGTTTGTGGGTTGTTATTGGGTTGTGGATTTTGTTGTGTTAAATGGTGGTTTTATGATGTTTTGTGGTGTCGAGTTGTTGGGATGACTTTGGTTTAAGATGTGTTGGTTTATTTGGTAGTTTTATGCACAAAAATGGAGTTTTTCCGAAAATATCGCAGCAACCGATCGATCGGTAGCATTGTAGCGATCGATCGGTGCAAGTGCGTAGCGATGGGTAAATATTTCTATATTTACCGATCGATCGGTGGGTGGCTAGCGATCGATCGGTAGCTTGGACCGATCGATCGGTAAAAGGTCGTAGCTAAATCCATAAATTCGGATGTTTACCTGTGGGGTCCGCTTTACTTAATCCATTATGTATCCATTAAACATACATATGTGAGTCTGAATTAAGTAATATACCATGCACGGATTAAGAGTTCATACTACTTAAGTTGTTTACAAGGTTCTCAAAAACCTAACAAACTATACATAACATGTACATAAACAACCTAATCCAAAAGAACTCCTAGGCAGTGGTTCCCCTCGCAGCGGAAATCATGACTCACGCTCCCCACGTCTATGAGTCCCTACAGAAACATTCACAACGTGAGTATAGATAACAATTATCTCAGTGCAATATCAAACCACAATATCAATATCAATGATAAAGCACAAATAAATCATCAATACGTGAATGTTCTGTATCATGCATCCACAAATGCACTATGTCATGACATGTCTCAACAATTTCCCTATTATCACGAGCCCCATATGATATGCCTAATCAGCTCAATATGTCAGTGGAACCACATCACATCTGCATATTAGCAGCACATATCATAGTACCATGCTCATCGGTGATAATAGCCGGAGTATATACCCACACCAGGCGTATATCTCTCAAGCCAAAGCATATGTAGTATATCTATCGTGGCAACGATCCCAGCCAAAGCATATACCACACCAGGCATATCTATCGAGGCAATGATCTCACCAAAGCATATACACATATCTATCAAGGCATCCATCCCAATCATATGAAATCCATGTATGAACATGCATATGAACTACCAATCATATGACACAAGATCACATAAATCATATGATATTAAAACCATAACATCATCATTGCATCATATCTATACTCCGTACGTCAACACGTACCTGTATTGCGACACAAAAGCGATAAATCAGGCGTAGATAGCTAATTGCCTCTTTGCCCTGTCCCCTGAGATGATGCTACAACAATGCCAACAATATATCATGTTATCATAGGCATTAAAATCAAATTCTACAAAATATAAAATTTTTCAAGATTTCTAAACCACCGATCGATCGCTACAAACACCGATCGATCGCCATCACATTCTGTCCCCTCGCGATCGATCGCAACAACTTGGCGATCGATCGCCACAATGCTCTGTTCATCGCGATCGATCGCGACAATTTCACCGATCGATCGCCACACCTTTTCACCGCCTTAAAAATTGGCTGTCTTCGGCGATCGATCGCCAAAACGTACCGATCGATCGCCGATGCCCAGAAAGGTTAGAGCATGGCGATTTTCAAGCTTATCTCCATGGTTCTTCTCCTCTAATTCAATTTGAACCATATCAACTTGTTTCTTACAATCTCTAGGACCATAATAACATGTTTCTATCATCAAAGAATCCAATTCATAGCATATAAACATGATATGATTCTTTACATGCACACTTGATCTTTCCTTTCACATATCTTAACATCCATAACATAATTCAAGTGTTCAATCATGAATTCCTTACCAAGATGCTAAGAAATCACTTCACCCAACTTCCTAGCTCACTTCACAAGTGAAAACTCAAGCTTTGCCTAAGAAAATCTCCAAGGGTTGGAGAGGAGCTTTGTAGAGAATTTTAGGTGAAAAGTGGTGTAGTATGTGATTTCTCCTCTAAGCCACTTGATATAGAACCTTAAGTCCCTAAGTTACTTGATATCATGTCATTTGGAGATAATTACATGTTAAGTGTCATGTACCTGAAGATGACATCCAAACGTAAATGCAACTCCAAGTCAAATTCAATTCACATGCATATTCAAATGCCCACTTGCAACTCAAATACACATGCTAATGCACCTTCAAATGCATATACATTTCATATTTCTTGATATATTATGGTTCAACTCATTGTACACCATTACCATATCTCTTTTCATACATGTAGTAAGTCATTCTTGGTTCCACTCGAACCCCCATTATCATACTGCCACGTGATATAATTACACCATAATCATATCACACGTATATAACATAAATCGAGGCATTACAATTCTCCCCCACTCATTGAATTTCGTCCTCGAAATTGTATATACAAACATGCATATCATGATACACAACTCAATCATCCTATGATAAAAAGATAGGAAACATAATCATGTATGCAACAGTACAATATGTATATACCAACAGTATCATCAAACTGTAAAATCATACCAGAAAACAAATCCGGATACCGTTGCATCATATGCTGCTCCGTCTCCCACGTTGCCTCTTCGACACCCCGTCTGTCCCACTGTACCTTAACCATAGGAATCACCTTATTACGCAACCTGCGTTCAGCTCGATCCAAGATCATAACCGGTCTTTCCTCATACGACACATCTGTATCCAACTGTACATCAGGTAACTGTAATACATGACTCAGATCTGGTTCATACTTCCTCAACAGTGAAACATGAAAAACATCATGAATACTACTCAAGGCCGGTGGTAGTGCTAAGCGATATGCCAACGTACCAATACGTTGCAAAACCTCATATGGACCAACATATCGTGGAGACAATTTTCCACGCTTACCAAACCGTACTACACCTTTAAAAGGTGAAATTTTCAAGAACACACGGTCACCAACTTGAAATTCAAGTGGTCTACGTCGCTTATTGGCATAAGCAGCCTGTCTATCCTGAGCAGCTTTAAGTTTCAATCGAATGACCTTTACTTTCTCTTCCATTTCATGAATCATATCTGGTCCAGTTAAGGAAGACTGATCCACATCATCCCAATACAATGGCGATCTACATCGTCGCCCATACAAAGCCTCAAATGGTGCCATCTGTATACTAGACTGATAACTGTTGTTATATGAAAATTCCACTAATGGCAACGAATCTTGCCAAGAGGTATCAAACTCTAATACACAGGCACGCAACATATCCTCAAGCGTCTGTATCGTACGCTCTGTTTGTCCATATGTTTGAGGATGATATGCTGTACTCAACCGCACTTCAGTTCCCAACGCTGTCTGTAACCCTTCCCAGAAATGAGAAGTAAATCTCGTATCCCTATCCGATACAATGGAAACTGGAATACCATGTAGTCTCACTACATGTTGAATGTACAACTGTGCCATTCTCAGATATGTAAATGTCATACAATATGGCACAAAATGAGATACTTTGGTGAGTCTGTCAACAATCACCCAAATGGCATCGCAACCAGAAGACGTCCGTGGTAAATGAGTCACAAAATCCATCGTGATATGTTCCCATTTCCACTGAGGAATTTCCAAACTATGTAATTCACCTCCTGGTCTTTGTCTTTCCGGCAATACCATATGCAAATGTTGAATATGTTCGGCATCACTCCGTGAATAGATCAGTATATCATCGATAAAGACAATGACAAATCGATCAAGGTATTCCTGAAACACACGATGCATTAAACTCATAAAGACAGCAGGAGCATTTGTCACGCCAAATGGCATTACCAGAAACTCATAATGTCCATAACGAGTTCTGAATGCTGTCTTCTGTATATCTCCTTCCCTCACCCGTATTTGATGATATCCTGACCTCAAGTCAATCTTAGAATAAATCCTTGATCCCTGCAACTGATCAAACAAATCATCAATACGAGGAAGAGGATATTTATGCTTTATGGTTACCTTGTTCAATTGTCTATAATCAATGCACAATCTCATTGTCCCATCCTTCTTCTTAACAAATAAAACCGGAGCACCCCAAGGTGATACACTAGGACGTATGTACCCCTTGTCCAATAAATCTTGCAATTGCGTTTTCAACTCTTTCAATTCAGTTGGTGCCATCCGATAAGGAGCCCGTGAAATTGCAGAAGTACCAGGTATCAAATCAATACCAAATTCCACTTCTCGACTCGGTGGAAATCCAGGTATCTCATCTGGAAACACATCCGCATATTCTGCAACCACTGGTATCTCCTCCACTTTCCTGTCTAGTTTCTGTTCCATGATATCAAGGGCATAAATCAAATAACCCTCATGTCCACGCTCTAACAAACGCGACATTCGGATTGCTGATACCATTGAGTTCCAGTATCAGATTGAAATCTCACAATCTTTTGACTACAATCCACAACAGATTGATATTTACTCAATACATCAATTCCAAGGATGCAATCAAAATCTGACATATCTAATACAATCAAATCAGTCTGTAACCCATACTCAGTCTCAAACTGAATAGCACAATCAGACACACTCTGACAAGTCATCATAGTAGTTCCCATGGGTGTCAAGACATAAAGAGGCATCAACAGTGGAGACGAGCATATATGATACTGATCAACAAAAGATTGTGCAATAAAAGAATGTGATGCACCAGTATCAATCAACAGAAAAGCAGGATAAGTAAATAAAGTACACTTACCCGCTATCACAGTATCAGGAGCTGCCTCTGCTTCCTCCCTATGCATACACCTGAGCCTGAGGTGTTCCTGCCCTCTGTCCTCCACCAGACTGTGGTACACCCTGTGGTCTCTGCTGCACTGTATTCTCTGACACTGGTCCTCTCCTCTGTTGTCCACCCACTTGAGGACAATCACGAATCACATGTCCTGGTTTCCCACAACGGAAACAAACCACTGTATCAAACTGTGGACAATTCCTTTGATAATGTGGCCCTCCACATTTAAAACATTGTAATCCACGTCCACTACTACTACTACTGCCTTGGGACTGTCCTTTCGATTTTCTATCCTCCCATTTCCTTGATCCAAAACGTTTTCCACTAAACCTAGATGAAGATGCACCACCTCGTGGTGATTTAAATGATTCCCCTCTAGGTCTCATACTGTCAGATGTAGGTGGTTGGGCTTGTCCAACATCTGTATATACCCCTACAGCAATCTCAGCCATCTCAGCTCTAGTCAACGCTTCTTCATATGATGTAGGGTTATTGGACATGACCCTATCAAACAATTCAGGCCTCAAACCTTTCACAAATTGTCTGATCTTAGCTTTGGTGTTAACAGCAATATGTGGCACATACCGGAGCAAAGAAGAATAATGCACAGCATAATCAGATACTGTCATTGATCCCTGTCTCAAATGCGTAAATTCATCCTCTTTCCTCTGCCTTGCAGCAACAGAGAAATAATGCTCCAGACACTTCGTTCTAAACACATCCCAGTTCACTGTATGTCCTTGAGCCCTCAACTCAAGCACTGTGGATTTCCACCACATCATAGCTTTCTTAGCTAACTGGAATTCAGCTAAGCGTAACCACGCAGTCTTGTCACACGGTGCAGATACAAATATCTGTTCCACACGTTCCAGCCACTCCTCTGCCAGTTCCCCTGACTCAGTCCCCTCAAACCTAGGTGGCTGATAGCTCAGAAATTGCGTCAATGTCAATTCTCCAGGCAACAGTACCTGTTCCACTGGTCCTTGCTCAATCGGTGGTGGTGGTACATGCACCATTCTCACACTAGCATTGCCACTCAGGGCATCCCCAACATCCTCATGATACCCTCTGTCTGTCATAGCTGTATAACAAGGGTTAACAATAACATTACAAGTATATAACATGTTAGAATAACATCATATTCCAAATCCTAACATGTTAGTACCATTCTCAAAGTGTTTCGGTAACTCCCTAATACACTTCCTCTACCCTTGTTCACCCCGTTCTCGAACCACTGCTCTGATACCACTAATGTGGGGTCCTCTTTACTTAATCCATTATGTATCCATTAAACATACATATGTGAGTCTGAATTAAGTAATATACCATGCACGGATTAAGAGTTCATACTACTTAAGTTGTTTACAAGGTTCTCAAAAACCTAACAAACTATACATAACAAGTACATAAACAACCTAATCCAAAAGAACTCCTAGGCAGTGGTTCCCCTCGCAGCGGAAATCATGACTCACGCTCCCCACGTCTATGAGTCCCTACAGAAACATTCACAACGTGAGTATAGATAACAATTATCTCAGTGCAATATCAAACCACAATATCAATATCAATGATAAAGCACAAATAAATCATCAATACGTGAATGTTGTATCATGCATCCACAAATGCACTATGTCATGACATGTCTCAACAATTTCCCTATTATCACGAGCCCCATATGATATGCCTAATCAGCTCAATATGTCAGTGGAACCACATCACATCTGCATATTAGCAGCACATATCATAGTACCATGCTCATCGGTGATAATAGCCGGAGTATATACCCACACCAGGCGTATATCTCTCAAGCCAAAGCATATGTAGTATATCTATCGTGGCAACGATCCCAGCCAAAGCATATACCACACCAGGCATATCTATCGAGGCAATGATCTCACCAAAGCATATACACATATCTATCAAGGCATCCATCCCAATCATATGAAATCCATGTATGAACATGCATATGAACTACCAATCATATGACACAAGATCACATAAATCATATGATATTAAAACCATAACATCATCATTGCATCATATCTATACCCCGTACGTCAACACGTACCTGTATTGCGACACAAAAGCGATAAATCAGGCGTTGATAGCTAATTGCCTCTTTGCCCTGTCCCCTGAGATGATGCTACAACAATGCCAACAATATATCATGTTATCATAGGCATTAAAATCAAATTCTACAAAATATAAAATTTTTCAAGATTTCTAAATCACCGATCGATCGCTACAAACACCGATCGATCGCCATCACATTCTGTCCCCTCGCGATCGATCGCAACAACTTGGCGATCGATCGCCACAATGCTCTGTTCATCGCGATCGATCGCGACAATTTCACCGATCGATCGCCACACCTTTTCACCGCCTTAAAAATTGGCTGTCTTCGGTGATCGATCGCCAAAACGTACCGATCGATCGCCGATGCCCAGAAAGGTTAGAGCATGGCGATTTTCAAGCTTATCTCCATGGTTCTTCTCCTCTAATTCAATTTGAACCATATCAACTTGTTTCTTACAATCTCTAGGACCATAATAACATGTTTCTATCATCAAAGAATCCAATTCATAGCATATAAACATGATATGATTCTTTACATGCACACTTGATCTTTCCTTTCACATATCTTAACATCCATAACATAATTCAAGTGTTCAATCATGAATTCCTTACCAAGATGCTAAGAAATCACTTCACCCAACTTCCTAGCTCACTTCACAAGTGAAAACTCAAGCTTTGCCTAAGAAAATCTCCAAGGGTTGGAGAGGAGCTTTGTAGAGAATTTTAGGTGAAAAGTGGTGTAGTATGTGATTTCTCCTCTAAGCCACTTGATATAGAACCTTAAGTCCCTAAGTTACTTGATATCATGTCATTTGGAGATAATTACATGTTAAGTGTCATGTACCTGAAGATGACATCCAAATGTAAATGCAACTCCAAGTCAAATTCAATTCACATGCATATTCAAATGCCCACTTGCAACTCAAATACACATGCTAATGCACCTTCAAATGCATATACATTTCATATTTCTTGATATATTATGGTTCAACTCATTGTACACCATTACCATATCTCTTTTCATACATGTAGTAAGTCATTCTTGGTTCCACTCGAACCCCCATTATCATACTGCCACGTGATATAATTACACCATAATCATATCACACGTATATAACATAAATCGAGGCATTACATTACCGATCGATCGGTAGCTTGGACCGATCGATCGGTAGAGCGATTTTGCTGAAAATTATTTTCTTAGCTTAATTGATGGAATTTTTGGTATTGGTTTATAAATTAGCTTCTAATATTGGTTTGTGTGAATGTGTAGAACAATCCCAGGTGGCAACATAGCCAAGGAGATAAGTCCTACGACATCTCCACTTTTGGAACAAAGGTACGTAGTGAGACGTACGAGCATTGGACGGTAAAATGTATTTTACGCATTGGATTATGCATTTTGGTTACATATATATATATATATATATATATATATATATATATATATATATATATGATGGGATATGCATCATGGTTGCATTCATACATGGGTTGTGCATTATGGTTGCATACATGAGTGTGGTTGATGCATTATGGTTGCATACATGAGTGTGGTTGATGCATTATGGTTGCATACACACATGGAATGCATTGGTGCATGTGAGTGTAAGTCGGGATTATATTCCAGTGATGAAGAGTACTTGTCGCTGTTATGGTGTAGGGATGTGAATACTTGCCGATGTCATACCGTAGCGATGAGAGAATATTTGCCGCTAATATGTAGAAGCGAAGAACACGCTGCTGTCATATTATAGCGAGGGATATTATTTACCGCTGGTATTGTCTAAGCGATGAGTATTTTCGTTGTCATGTTAAAGCGAGGGGTATTATGCCACTGATATAATAAGACTTGGGAATTGGATATTGGTATTGATGGAAATTGGTGCATGTCATGACATATATTATTTGTATTATATCTATTGATTATGATCGTGGACAGGGACAACCAAAAGGAGCAATTGAATGAGTTAAATACAGGAAGTGATTTGCACTTACGTTTTATGCATTTTTATATCATAGTCTTGTGGATGTGATTATGGTTATTATATGCTCATGGTTTTGGGGTTGTTCCTGTAGGTACTTTTGGATGATGAACTAAGGACCGGGTTGATGCGGTGAGCTTGTGAGGACCGCTATTGGTATAGGAAGACATGATTCTTTTGTATAGTCTCTACTATAGGAATATTGTAAATCTATAGGATTAACATTCGTTTAACTGGGAATGTGATTAATCATTTTTGGAATTTTATTTTGGTACTGTAATCCTAGTAGTTCAAGGCATCAACACGAATTTTTATACTCTGATTATGCACACTTAGTTCTTATTGTACCTAAATCCTCACTTAAGGAACTAGGGTCCTTACAGCTTGTGACATAAAATAAGATTTTATGCCACTGTGAACGTTATAAGATCCTAACAGGTCACACAAAAGACTAAATCAATAAAGGGAGATAAAATTTATTTGCTAAATTAAATTGATTAGGAAGAGTCATAATCATAAAATAATATATATATATATATATATATATATATATATATATATATATATTGGGCTAAGAGTTTGGTTTTTCGAAAACCATATTTTGTTAATTAGCCGTCTCATTTTATCTATATATATACACATGCATATTAGGGTATTCAGACTAACCATCTACACACCATTACAATAGGTGCAGACGTCGCCTCGTTCTTTCGTTGTTGAATTATCAAGTCTAGCACCTTGATAATTTCAACACCCCTTTAACGATTTGATCGTGTGGATACCGTAGAGACAAATCTGTGAAGTTTTGCTAGACGACTCGTGGACGTTCTTCTGCATCAAACACACTACAAATGTGTAACTCTCAATACCGATATGGTTTCCTTCGTATAGCTCCTCGGCTGGAATCCAAATTTATTTATTTATTCCACTGTGTTTGCTTGTTGGATTCCTTACACGTTGTACGTTTATTATAACTTCACATTAGACTTAAATATTTTTGAATTGATCACAGTGTCTTCTAAAACAATACGCATACTAACAACATTGTTATTGTGTGACGAAGTGTTATTGATTAATCTTGTTATCAAAATCTTAATGAACATAATTCAAAAAGTATCCTTCAATATAAAAAAACATATTATAAGTTAACTTAATACATAGTGTGTATTTAAAGAAAGTGAATATAGGTCAGCATAATATCATTATTTTATAAAATTATTCACTAAATAATATATTAGGTATTTTTAAAAGAAACTATACTATGAAATGCATTGCACAAAAAGTATAATATAGATAATACTCTCGTACTCTTATGTTGTGATTGGATGGATGGATTTCATTTAAATATAGTGAATGATTTGGTAATGGATTTGAAACTTGGATTTGAAATTACAATTACCTTAGGTGTATTTCAAATCCATCATACTTACAATTACACTTACATAAATTAGTAAAAAGATGGATTTGAAATACACTCAATATAAATTAATCCAAACAATTAAATAGATTTGAAATCAAGAATTTGAAATCTACGACTTTAAATCATTCGATCAAAAAACATCCTTAATGCATTTCATCAAAACAGGCAATTGACCGGCATACAAAGAATTGAAGGTTTATTTATTTGAAGAATATAAAAATTAAATGTATTAATCAAAATAAAATTTTATGTTTGCCAGAAACAGAAGGATAAAGTGGTTGGTTTCTGCTAACAGAGCAATACTTTTTTTATATTTTATTTTTTGATAATTGGGGAGGGGAATGTGTTTTAACAGATCTCGAACATGATATCAATCCCAAATTTGGGATAAATTTTGTCAATAGGGCAAGTGGCCCTGGGCACATAGCAATAAATTTTACAACATCTTGTTCGGGTTCAATTTTCCTTCAACCCGTTGCATCTTGAATTCATCCAGAGATGTTTATACATCAGTTTTAAACAATTTCTTCACCTCGAAAGGGTATCAAAGTCATCCCTCGTTTATTTTTGGTAGTTCAAGATTTGGAATAGCCAAAACAGTGGTCAGGGTCATAGAAATTCTCCATGTTGCACAGACACTCATAAAAATTACTCGGTGTAGTGTCGGATACTTCTCAGACACTGACACTTATCGAACACTCCTCGGACAACGTGGCGGACACACCACATGGCGTGTCTTTTATTTTATTAAAAAAATAAACCGGGACACTCATGTCGGACACTCGCCTCAAAATCGGGAACCCACGTCGGGCACGGTCCATGGGCGTGTCCGACACAGAAATGACACTTTTGGGTGTTAATTGTACAATTTAAAAAGTTTTTTGCTAAAATAAAATTTTAACGTGTTAGTTAAACTTGATACTAATTGAAATAATATACCTATATACATTTGTTGTTAGTATGAGTGATATTAAGATGATTTCATTGATATTCAATTATATATATTATTTTTGAATCTGTAGGAATTTTTTGATCATATATTTTATTTGGACGTATATTAACTACAGTAATATGTATTTTTGTTAGTATAAGTGATATTATGATAATTTCAGTGACATACAGTTATATATATTATTTTTGAATCTGGTAGGAATATATTTGGTCATATCTTTTATTTGGACGTATATTAACTACATTAATATGTATTTGATGTTAGTATGAGTGATACTTGATGATTTCAGTGACATGCATTTATCTATATGCTTATTGAATTTGGTAAGAATATTTTTGTTGATTTTACATGATTTTAGAATTTAGAAAATGTGAATTTTATTATTTGTAATATGGTGTGTATATATATATATATATATATATATATATATATATATATATATATATATATATATGATGTGATCCGTGATTTTCGAATATAAGGTAGAATAAGGTGTTAAAGGAAAATAACGATAAACACACCAAGATTTTTACGTGGAAAACCCTCAAATTGAGAGAAAAACCACGGGACCTAGTCCAGTATAAAACTTCACTATAAAATGTTGATGATTTACAGGACTCTCTAGACACAAAAAATCATTGTTCAATGACTTACACAAACTGTTTATAAAAATAACAGAAAAGACCGAACAGACATAAATTTGCTCTCTTCGGAGTCTTTTTGCCCAGAAAAATCCAACCCTTTCTGTGATGATATCTGCGGGTATTTATAGGACTGTTCCTAGTGATTGGCTCGCGGGAGATCCGGAACACGATGTCCTCTGATCGTGGCTTAACTGGAGCCCCACACTGTTGGGATATGCCCTAAGACAAGTCATTAGATGATTGTTTAAGACATACAATGTTTATGGATTTATGAATGGCAATTCATTATTATATATTATTTTTTTAACTGTGCATTGTGAATTAATATATATGTTAATGTCCTTAGAATAATATTGTATTATTCTTAAAGATGTTCCTAGTCAAGTATTATCGTGAATGGGATAATGATAATACGTAGAGACTAGTATATGTTGATCGATGAATTGTTCATTGATATGAGATATCAAATCAACATATGGGTACATGTTAGAGAACGATGTACTGAACAGACCCACCATGAGAATGCAACATGGATAGTTATATGATCGTCATATGCAATTCTCATAGTGATAATAATGTATGTAATCCTTACGACTTGTGATCATCAGAGATCCCAACATAAGGAGTTATGTATCTTGATATCGTCAAACGTTACCCGTAACAGGGTATACTATAAAGGCGACTATTGGATACACTACGAATTATGTAGAGGGATGTTGACTGATCGAGATAGGATTTGTCCCTCCTATATAACAGGAGATGTGTTTGGCCCTTGATCAAGTGAGAACTAAAATGCATGGTCATGCTCGAATGAGTCGATATGAGATATCGAGCTTATTCGTTTATTCTAGTTCTACTTGGGGATCAAGAAATAGAGATTGAATATACGAGTATGACTATTCCATGACTCGTGTTCAATCTAAACACAAAGGACAAAGGGATTAAGTTACATGATTAATATTGTCACAAGTTCTAAAGGTTATGTCGAGTCATTGACATTCTCGTAATTTGGGTAGCATCGATGTGTTGCTAGATACCGCTCGATGCTTGCGACATAAAATGAGATTTTATGTCACTGCCAACATTACGAGATCCTATCGGGTCGCACAAAAGATTAAATCGAGAAGGGAAATTAAATTCATGGGATGAATTAAATAATTAAGTGGAGTCTTAATTAATAATCATAAGGATTAATTAAATCATGGGCTTAAGCCCATGAAGCTTTAAGAAAGCCTTTAATTAATTATATTTAATATGATTGCAAGGTGATTAATTGTAAGAGAATTCATAACACTCAAAACCCTACACAAGCAAGAGCAAAACGGCCGCATCATCACAAGAGCTCTCGGCCTCCTTCAAAGTCGAGGGGTTCTTGGTGGTTTGGTGGTTGTTTCGATTGTGAATCGAGTTTGTTTCGTGTATAGGATTAATAACAAGTCTAGCAACTTGTTATTAAACCATCCCTTCGTTCGATTCGATCGTGTGGATACCGTTGAGGCAAAACCATTCGTGTTTTGCTATTGACTCGGAGAAGGCGTAGGACGTGGTGCAGCTCCGTGGATTCGGCTTCAAACACGCTACAAGGGTAAGACACTTGTAATTCTCTAATCCGATATGAATCCCTATGTATAGATCGCTGGTTTGTAATCCCAAAATTTCATTCCGCTGCGTTGTATGCTCATGGGGTTACTTACAGTGGTATCAGAGCCGTGTTCAAGGCTCATATCGGATTTTATGTGGTTAAATAGTTTAATCATGTTAGAATTAATATTGCATGCTATTTAAAACTGTATTTTCATATATGATATGGAAAAATCGATTTTGTGAAGATCATCGTATGATAATATATATGATATAATTGACGGATCGAAATATATGATAATTCGTGATCAAAAACCGGAACATGGCTCGTGTAGGCTCACGGCCGAGGCCACCTAGGTGCTAGGGTTTCGAACCCTAGTCACCATGGCTCGGCCGCCGCTACAAAGTGGCCAGGGTTTTGAACCCTAGTCAAATTGGCCTCTCGACCGCCGCCTAAGAGCTAGGGTTCGGACCCTGGCTCGAGCATGGGTCAAGCCGTCGCACTATCTAGGGTTTTGAACTCTTTTGGCTCGATAAAGTATTGAGAAGGTGCAAGTTGGCTCGATAGAATCAAGATGGTGCAAGGCGGCTAGGGTTTTGAACCCTAGCAGCGCCGCACCCAAGCCGCCGCATGGACCATGGCTCGGCCATGGGCTAGGGTTTCGAACCCTAGGCCCACTATTGGTCCAGCCGCGGGTCTTGGTTCGAATCATGGTGGTTCGTGTTTTAGTCGCTTTAGTTCGTGGCATGTGATGTCCCGAGCGTACGATAATTTTTCAAAAATTATTTTACAGTTTTAATTAGAATTAAATTTAAATTGTTTAGAATTTAATTAATTAAATGTTAAGGCATGCTTTATGTGTTGTTTGAGCATGGTGCGTGGTTATAGCCCTTTGACCTATTAGATAGGATTTGTGTATGATTGTAATTTATAATACGACCTGCGTGTCGTGCCTTTCTCTATTTCATTCTAAATGTTATCCCTCCCCTATGTTCCCCTCGAATGTGAATCGAGGAATTCTATATCTTGTAAAATAGTGTAGTTTATTTTATTGATGGTGATCAATGAAGATGGAGCATCGTGCCGGGATGAGGAGGCCATTCACAAATTGGAGCCAAAGGAAGGTGCTTATGAAGTTACCTTAGGTTGACTAGAGTTTCTCATTGGCTTGAGAAACTCATTAGTAGGGGCTATAACCATGTCACGTTTTAATTATGTATGTTGATGCATGATTTATCTTATGTTTTAGTTTGATAATAGTATTACACATATATGTAGATATGTATACAACTATATGTAGTGGACATATTTTAAATTATCAAATTAATCATGAGATCAATAAATCCCTCTAAAATATTAAGTTTTAGATGCCTTCCAAATAAAAGTACTCGTCAATAACTTCGATTGTACATGTGTGGGTTTGCCAAAGCAAAGCACCGTGGCAATCTTAGTAAGGCGCGAAAGGATAAAAGTGATATCCGTCATACTTTAATTGGGTACGACTTAACTAGGTTATCTCAATAGGATTGGGAACCTAGAGGCATGGGTTGGATTATAATTCATTTGATGAATTGAACAAAGTGTTGTTCGTCCAACTATCCAAGAATTATATGTGATGTAATTGACAAAGTGTTGTCTACCTAAATAACCGAGTCTTGGGCGATTAGCCAAAGCTAACTCAAGATTAAGTGAAATATGGATCTTGGCCCACTAAAGGTTTCGAGGGTTGATATTTTTCAAACAAAATAGTGGGAGTGTCATTTAATATAAGACCATGTTAAATGATTTAAATCATAAACTTATTTTGCATATTTATATTGTAGATATCCATGGCAACTACAAACGTTACTAGCACTTTATCACTGCGATCGGTCCTTGAGAAGGACAAATTAAATGGGACAAATTTCCTAGACTGACATAGGAACTTGAGGATAGTCCTCAAACAAGAAAAGAAACAATATGTCCTAGAGGAACCCTTACCCGCTGAGGAACCTCCCCTAACGGCTACTAGAACTGAAAAAGATGCTTACAAGAAGCATCAGAGTGACGCACTTGATGTTGGGTGCCTCATGCTTGCCACCATGAACTCTGAGCTTCAGAAGCAACATGAGGAAATGGAGGCGTTCGATATGATCGAACACTTAAAGCAGTTGTACCAACAGCAGGCTAGACAAGAGAGGTATGACGTCTCTAAGGCGTTATTCCAGTGCAGGATGGTAGAAGGAAGCTTAGTTGGAACTCATGTGCTCAAGATGATTGGGTACATTGAGAATCTGGATAAGCTAGGTTTTCCATTGGACCAAGAGTTGGCCACTGATGTAATCTTGCAATCGTTGCCGGAGAGCTTCAGTCAATTTGTAGTAAATTACAATATGACTGATATGGAAAAGACTCTACCCCAGTTGCTTGGCATGTTGAGAACATATGAAGCAAATACTAAGAAGACTAAGGCCACAAATGTCCTTATTGTGAATAAGGGCAAAGGAAGGGCCAAAACTAAAGGCAACAAGAAAGCAAAGAAGGTCTTTGCTAAATCTAAGCCAAAGTCTTCTGCACTAAAGCCAAAGGGAGGGATAGCAAAGGAAGGGAACTGTTTCCATTGCGGTGAGACCGGCCATTGGAAAAGAAACTGCAAAGTATATCTGGAGGATCTAAAGAAAGGAAGTGTGACTTGCGCTTCAGGTATTTTTGTTATAGAAGTCAATTTATCTACTTCTTCATCTTGGGTATTAGATACTGGATGTGGATCTCACATTTGTGTAAATGTGCAGGATCTCAAAAGGAGTAGGGCATTGGCAAAAGGTGAAGTTGATCTCCGAGTTGGAAATGGAGCAAGAGTTGCTGCATTAGCTATAGGAGATTATCATTTAGTTTTACCTTCTGGTTTATCGTTGATTTTAAAAGACTGTTATTTTGTGCCTTCAATTACTAAAAACATTATATCTATTTCTTGTTTGGACAAGTATGGTTTTTCATTTATAATAAAGAACAATTGTTGTTCTATTTATTTAAATGATATGTTTTATGCTAATGCACAAATGGTGAATGGTCTTTATGTATTAAATCTTGATATGCCTATCTATAACATAAATACTAAAAGGATTAAAAATAATGATTGTAATCCGACTTATCTCTGGCACTGTCGCTTGGGCCACATAAACGAGAACCGCATATCTAAACTTCATAAGGATGGAGTATTAGATTCATTTGATTTTGAATCATATGAAACATGCGAATCTTGTTTAATGGGCAAGATGACTAAAGCCCCTTTCAAGGGACATGTTGAAAGGGCAAATGTTTTATTGGGACTAATACATAGTGATGTATGTGGACCAATAAGTACACAAGCTAGAGGTGGTTTTCAATACTTCGTTACATTTACTGATGACCTCAGTAGATATGGGTATGTGTACCTAATGAAACATAAGCATGAAACCTTTGAAAAGTTCAAAGATTTCAAGAATGAAGTACAAAACCAACTTGGCAAAAGTATCAAAATCCTTCGATCAGATCGAGGAGGAGAATACTTAAGCCAAGAGTTTCATGACTATCTAAAGGAGTGTGGGATAGTCCCACAACTCACTCCTCCGTATACTCCACAATGGAATGGTGTATCCGAGAGGAGAAATCGAACCTTGTTAGACATGGTTAGATCAATGATGAGTCATGCAGATCTTCCGATATCATTTTGGGGACACGCTCTAGAAACAGCGATTTTCTTACTGAACCGTGTTCCATCTAAATCAGTGGAAAAGACACCATATGAGATATGGACTGGGAAGCGTCCTAGTATGTCTTTTATGAAGATTTGGGGTTGTGAGGCTTTCGTTAGACGTCACGCCACTAACAAACTTGGACCCAAATCTGATAAGTGTTTATTTGTGGGGTATCCTAAGGAAACGAAAGGATACTATTTCTATTATCCCACCGAGAACAAAATAGTTGTTGCTCGGACTGGTGTATTTCTTGAAAGAGAATTTATTTCTAGAAAAACCAGTGGGAGAAAAATAGAACTTAGTGAAGTTCAACCACAAGAAAACACTGAACCTGAAATTGAGATGGAAACAGAGCAGGCACCACAAACTGTTGTGGAAGAAGCACCTGCTCAAGAGACACAAGCCCAGCGTAGGTCTGTAAGAGTACACCGGGAGCCAGAGAGATATGGATTTCTTGTGACTCAACAAGGTGACTTACTACTTATTGATGAGGATGAGCCGTCATCTTATCAACAAGCTATAATGGGCAATGATTCTGAGAAATGGCAAGAAGCCATGAAATCTGAGATGGAATCCATGTATGCAAACCAAGTATGGACTTTGGTTGATCCACCTGAAGGGGTACGACCCATAGGGTGCAAATGGATTTTCAAGAAAAAGACCGATATGGATGGTAATGTACAAACCTATAAAGGTCGGCTGGTTGCAAAAGGATTCAAACAAATTCATGGTATTGACTATGATGAAACCTTTTCACCAGTGGCCATGGTTAAATCCATAAGGATCTTACTTGCAATAGCTGCATTTCATGATTATGAAATCTGGCAGATGGATGTCAAAACAGCTTTCCTTAATGGAAATCTGCTCGAGGATGTGTACATGACACAGCCCGAGGGTTTTGTCGATCCAAAGGATGCTGGAAAGATATGCAAGCTACAACGATCCATTTATGGATTGAAGCAAGCTTCTCGGAGTTGGAATCTTCGTTTTGATGATGCAATCAAAGAGTTTGGTTTTATCAAAAATGAAGATGAACCTTGTGTCTACAAGAAGGTCAGTGGGAGCGTAATCATTTTCCTAGTGTTGTATGTAGATGACATACTTCTTATTGGAAATGATATCCCTGCCTTGCAATCTGTAAAGATTTGGCTAGGGAATTGCTTTTCGATGAAAGACTTAGGAGAAGCTACCTATGTGTTAGGAATCAAGATCTATAGAGATAGATCGAGAAGGCTTCTTGGTCTAAGTCAAAGTACATACATAGACAAGGTGCTTAAAAGGTTTAGCATGCAAGAATCCAAGAAAGGATTCGTGCCTATGACACATGGTATTTATCTCTCGAAGGAACAGTGTCCTTCAACACCAGATGAGAGACAACGCATGAGTAAGATTCCATACGCATCAGCTATTGGATCTATCATGTATGCCATGATATGTACTCGTCCCGATGTATCGTATGCTTTGAGCATGACGAGCAGATATCAAGTTGATCCAGGTGAAGGTCACTGGATTGCTGTCAAGAACATCCTGAAGTACTTGAGAAGGACTAAGGATACATTCTTGATTTATGGAGGTGAGGAAGAGCTCAATGTAATGGGTTACACTGATGCGAGCTTCCAAACCGACAAAGATGATTTTCGATCGCAATCTGGATATGTGTATTGCCTGAATGGAGGTGCTGTGAGCTGGAAGAGTTCAAAGCAAGAAACAGTAGCCGATTCTACAACGGAAGCTGAGTATATTGCTGCCTCGGATGCAGCAAAGGAAGCTGTTTGGATGAGGAAGTTCATTTCTGAACTTGGAGTGGTGCCTAGCATTAAAGATCCGATAGAACTCTATTGTGACAACAATGGAGCGATCGCATTGGCTAAGGAACCAAGATCTCACCAAAGATCCAAGCACATACTTAGGCGTTTCCATTTCATTCGAGAAATCGTTGAAAGGGGAGATGTTAAAATATGCAAAGTACCAACAGATGATAATGTATCTGACCCATTGACGAAGCCGCTGTCACAGCAGAAGCATGATCGTCATACTAGATCTCTAGGCATTAGGTATATGTCTGAGTGGTCTTAGTGCAAGTGGGAGATTTGTTGGGATATGCCCTAAGACAAGTCATTAGATGATTGTTTAAGACATACAATGTTTATGGATTTATGAATGGCAATTCATTATTATATATTATTTTTTTAACTGTGCATTGTGAATTAATATATATGTTAATGTCCTTAGAATAATATTGTATTATTCTTAAAGATGTTCCTAGTCAAGTATTATCGTGAATGGGATAATGATAATACGTAGAGACTAGTATATGTTGATCGATGAATTGTTCATTGATATGAGATATCAAATCAACATATGGGTACATGTTAGAGAACGATGTACTGAACAGACCCACCATGAGAATGCAACATGGATAGTTATATGATCGTCATATGCAATTCTCATAGTGATAATAATGTATGTAATCCTTACGACTTGTGATCATCAGAGATCCCAACATAAGGAGTTATGTATCTTGATATCGTCAAACGTTACCCGTAACATGGTATACTATAAAGGCGACTATTGGATACACTACGAATTATGTAGAGGGATGTTGACTGATCGAGATAGGATTTGTCCCTCCTATATAACAGGAGATGTGTTTGGCCCTTGATCAAGTGAGAACTAAAATGCATGGCCATGCTCGAATGAGTCGATATGAGATATCGAGCTTATTCGTTTATTCTAGTTCTACTTGGGGATCAAGAAATAGAGATTGAATATACGAGTATGACTATTCCATGACTCGTGTTCAATCTAAACACAAAGGACAAAGGGATTAAGTTACATGATTAATATTGTCACAAGTTCTAAAGGTTATGTCGAGTCATTGACATTCTCGTAATTTGGGTAGCATCGATGTGTTGCTAGATACCGCTCGATGCTTGCGACATAAAATGAGATTTTATGTCACTGCCAACATTACGAGATCCTATCGGGTCGCACAAAAGATTAAATCGAGAAGGGAAATTAAATTCATGGGATGAATTAAATAATTAAGAGGAGTCTTAATTAATAATCATAAGGATTAATTAAATCATGGGCTTAAGCCCATGAAGCTTTAAGAAAGCCTTTAATTAATTATATTTAATATGATTGCAAGGTGATTAATTGTAAGAGAATTCATAACACTCAAAACCCTACACAAGCAAGAGCAAAACGGCCGCATCATCACAAGAGCTCTCGGCCTCCTTCAAAGTCGAGGGGTTCTTGGTGGTTTGGTGGTTGTTTCGATTGTGAATCGAGTTTGTTTCGTGTATAGGATTAATAACAAGTCTAGCAACTTGTTATTAAACCATCCCTTCGTTCGATTCGATCGTGTGGATACCGTTGAGGCAAAACCATTCGTGTTTTGCTATTGACTCGGAGAAGGCGTAGGACGTGGTGCAGCTCCGTGGATTCGGCTTCAAACACGCTACAAGGGTAAGACACTTGTAATTCTCTAATCCGATATGAATCCCTATGTATAGATCGCTGGTTTGTAATCCCAAAATTTCATTCCGCTGCGTTGTATGCTCATGGGGTTACTTACACACACGTCCGAGAAATCCGCGCCCCACTATTGCACGTTCATTCGCCGGTTAATTTGTTAGTTATTCCCGGGTCTTCCGCTAATCTTTGACCATAAAACCGAGGAGGGTTAGCAGCTGTTCGGTACAAACCCTGCTCGGTGCTTTCCGTTCGGTGTACTCTGTTCGGTATATGTCTTTGTTCGGCCCTTGAGGAATTTTACCCGAGGAGGTCAATATATCATATGACATCACCTCACCCCCCTAAAGTAAAGCAAGACGAGACTTTTGAAGTCTTGTTTTATTGTCTTCGGGTAAAATCCCAAACTTAACCTGCTCGGGATATTTTTGCCGCCCTTTTTTCCCGCCCAAATATTTCAAATGCCGCGTGTAGGATCGAGCGCTTACCGCTTTACCAATAACTATAGTTAAGGGTAATGGCGCAACATCAATCTTTTCAACCATACACTGGCACAAGCGCCACGTGTTCGACCGATCACAAAGCAGAGGCAATTGTTGAACCCCAACAATCCCTCCCCCAATAATTGCACACTCTGCAACTCATGGGAATCGAACACGCGACCTTGGCTCTGATACCAATTGTAGGATCGAGCGCTTACCGCTTTACCAATAACTATAGTTAAGGGTAATGGTGCAACATCAATCTTTTCAATCATACACTGGCACAAGCGCCACGTGTTCGACCGATCACAAAGCAGAGGCAATTGTTGAACCCCAACAATCCCTCCCCCAATAATTGCACTTGTGTTGTCGCAAAATATCGGAGAGTCAACAGCTTGGATGCCATAGTCTTTGAGCTGGTGTTGAATCCAGAGCATTTGAGCGCAACAGCTTCCAGCGGCTAGATACTCTGCTTCAGCTGTGGATGTGGCAATCGATGTCTGCTTTTTACTGAACCAAGAGATCAATCTTTCACCTAGAAATTGACATGTTCCACTGGTGCTTTTACGATCAATCTTACACCCAGCGTAATCTGCATCTGAATATCCGATCAAGCTGAAGTTCGAATCTTTGGAGTACCAAAGACCAACGTTCTGAGATCCTTTTAAGTATTTCAGAATACGCTTGGCAACAATAAAATGTGATTGCTTTGGTTCTGACTGAAATCTGGCGCACATACAGACTGAGAACATAATATCAGGCCGGCTCGCTGTAAGATACAATAGCGATCCGATTAGTCCTCTATACATGGTTACTTCAACTGCTGTTCCCCCTTCATCTTTGTCTAACTTGATTGTTGGACTCATTGGAGTTGATGCATTTGAGCATGTTTCCATTCCAAATCTCTTAAGGAGCTCTTTGGTATACTTGGTCTGGTTGATGAAAATACCATTGCTAAGCTGTTTGACTTGGAGACCCAGAAAGAATGAAAGTTCTCCCATCATGCTCATCTCAAACTGTCCCTGCATTAGCTTAGAAAATTTCTCGCACAATTTGGGGTTAGTTGACCCAAAGATTATGTCATCAACATAAATCTGAACTAATAGAGTATGTTCCCCCTTAATAAATTTAAATAGAGTTTTATCTACTGAGCCGATCTGAAAATCATGGTTCAGCAGAAATTGAGATAGAGTGTCATACCAGGCTCTTGGAGCTTGTTTCAGACCATACACTACTTTATTCAGTAGATACACATGATTGGGATGCAAATGGTCTTGAAATCCAGGTGGTTGCTCAATGTAGACTTCTTCCTGAAGCTTTCCATTAAGAAAAGCGCTCTTAACGTCCATCTGATACACTTTGAAGTCTTTAAAGGCAGCATATGCAAGAAAGATCCGGATGGCTTCAAGTCTGGCGACTGGTGCAAATGATTCATCGAAGTCGATTCCTTCTTCTTTTCTGAATCCTTGTGCCACCACTCTGGCTTTGTTTCTTACCACAGTTCCATCTGCGTCCAGCTTATTTCTGAAAACCCATCTGGTTCCAATGACAGGCAGATCGCTTGGTCTGGGGGTTAGACTCCAAACTTCATTTTGTTTGAATTGATTCAGCTCTTCTTGCATGGCCTTAATCCAGTTGAAATCAGTTAGAGCTTCATCGATTTTCTTAGGTTCCAGAGTAGAGATGAAAGCAACATGTGTGAATTCATCCATCATCTGTCCTCTGGTTCTGATCGGTGCGGAGGGACTACCAATTACTAGATTGGGTGGATGCTTCTTAGTCCATCGATAGCTTGACTCTGGATTGTCTGGTCCGGTCGGATGAGTAGCAGCATGATCAGCATCTGCTTTAACATTTGAGTGAAGATTGTCCGGATCAGCTCGATCTAAAGAGGCTTCAATGGCTTGAACCGGTCTGTCTGGTACTTCTGGTTCTGGTGGATTGTCTCTTGACCTGTTAGCTACAATCTCATCATCACTGTTAGCTTCGAGATGGATATTTTCCATCTGATTTTGAATTGATTCTTTGTTGCCCTCAACACATAATGATTCATCAAAAACTACATGAACAGATTCTTCTACAGTTAAGGTTCGATTATTAAAAATTCGATAAGCTTTGCTAGATGATGAATATCCTAAAAATATTCCATTATCTGACTTAGCTTCAAATGCTGTAAGATGATTCTTACCATTGTTGTGAACGAAGCATTTACAGCCAAAAACATGAAGGTGAGAAATAGATGGTCTGTTACCAGTCCATATTTCATATGGGGTAAGGTTCAGCTTCTTGTTGATCATGGACCGATTTTGAGTGTAGCAAGCAGTGTTTACAGCTTCTGCCCAGAACTTTTGTGAAATTCCAGAATCAGCAAGCATTGTTCTTGCTGCTTCCTTGAGCGTTCTGTTTCTTCGTTCTGCAACTCCATTCTGTTGAGGAGTTCGAGCGGCTGAAAACTCATGCTTGATTCCATGATCTTCTAGAAAGGATTCAAGATTCTGATTTGAAAACTCAGTGCCTTTGTCACTACGAATCCTGTCTATGCTGGATGATTTCTCGTTCTGAGTGCGTTTCAGCAGCTTGATCAACTTCGGACCGGTCTGATCTTTACTGCTCAAAAATATAGTCCATGTAAAGCGTGAGTAATCATCAATAACAACAAGAGTATACCGCATTCCCCCTAAACTTGTTATTGGTATAGGACCGAACAAGTCCAAATGCAATAATTCTAAACAGCGGGAGGAGGATTTGGCATTCTTGTTTTTGAAGGATGATCTGATCTGTTTGCCCATTTGGCAAGCTTCGCAGATCTTATCCTTAGCAAAATCGATCTTGGGCAGACCGATAACTAAATCATGTTTACACAGGCTGGAAATGGTCTTAAAGTTTATATGATTCAAACGCTTATGCCACAGCCAATGTTTATTATCATTGTTAGCGATGAAGCAAGTAGGATTATCAGGTTGAGCATGATTCCAGTTAATCTTATATGTATTTCCATTCCTGATTCCTACGAGCATGGTTATACCGTTCGATGATTTAACAGTGCAAGTGTGTTTGTGAAATTCTACGCATAACCATTATCACAAAGTTGACTTATGCTGATCAGTTTATAGCACAGATTTTCAACTAACAGCACATCATTGATAATAATGTTACCATGGACAATCTTACCCTTGCCCACGGTCTTACCCTTTGAGTTATCTCCGAAGATGATCTTGGGTCCAGTACATTCTGTGACTTCAGACAGCAGCTCGATGTTTCCAGTCATGTGACGGGAACACCCACTGTCTAAATACCAGTCTGATGCGAGTTTCTTCGGTACCTGTCATCAAATATAATTATTGTTGGTACCCAATCCTATTTGGGTCCAGAACGTATTAGCCCTTTGGGAACCCACACCTGTATCAGCTTCAATGGCTTGTGTGTGTAGGGTGTGCTGTGTGCTGGTCTGTTTTGATGTTGTGTGTGATAATGTGTGCGCTGTGAAAACCTTTGATTCTCATAAGGTAGTCTATATCTTTGTTGAATCGGTTTCGAATTGTAGTAATTGTATTGTCTTCCTTGCCTCAGATCTTGCACCTTTGGATTTGGTCTGATAGACGCAAATCTTGCTGGTGCCTTTTCTTTGGCTTGGTCAACATAACCAATTCCTTTCTAAGATTTTGATTCACGTAAGAGACTCCTGTTTGAATCTTAGGTGCTTCAGTCTCATATACTGTGCTGGATTTAACAAATGTCATTTGTTTGACTTGGTTCTTTACCAGCAACAGCTCAGATTCATCTTTGGTGCATTCTTTGGTGTCAAAGCCTATGCCGGTGAAATCACCGACGTTTCTTTGAACCTCTTGTAATTCTTCCAAGGATGTTCTGGATTTTGTCCATGTTTTGAATATATGAGAGAGCTTAGCATTTTGTGTGCTAATTCTCTTATTTTCTTCATGGAGCTGATCATAAGAGATTTTCAGCTTATTCAGCTCGATCGCACTCACCCTGCTCAGAGCAGCTTGGTTTGTTGTGCTCATCCATTTGATCACTGACTTTAGCTTTATTTTTCTCAAATGATTCAGCTAAGATCCTATAATCATTAGCCATGTCTTGCAGTGCGGACATGAGCTCTTCTCGTGTAAATTCATTTGAGTCAAGATCATATACCTCGTCTGTCTGACTCATCTCTTTGTCTGCCATAAGACATTGAATATCTTCTTCACTTTCGCTGGAAGAATATTCAGAGCTTTCCGAGCTGTTTCCTTCTTCAGCTACTAGGACTTTTTGGGATTTTCCATGATTCTTGCGGTCTTTGTAGTGCTTCTTCTTCCTATCATCACGATGCTTCTCTTTTCGTTCTTCTTTCTTCGGTCTGGTGCAATCTGCAATAAAATGTCCGGTCTTACCACAATTGTAGCAAGCCTGATCGTTAACAGTATAATCTTTCCTTGATTTATAATGATGAGAGGGTTTGAAGTTCCTCTTATTCTTAGACATAAATTTACCGAATTTCTTGATAAATAATGACATAGCATCGTTACTTATCTGTTCAGCAGATCGGTCTGATGTTGAAGCGATCTGGTCTGGAATGGCTGCCAGGGCCTTGTTTGGTTGAGAGATGAATGGCTCTGCTTCACCTCTGCTTATCAGTTCAAACTCATAGGCCTTAAGATCTGCAAACAGATCATGAAGTTCAACCTTGTTAAGATCTTTTGATTCCCTCATGGCAATGGTCTTAACATCCCATTCCTTTGGCAGAGCTCTCATAACTTTCAGAGCGATCTCTCTGTTAGAATATTCCTTCCCCAGACCATTCAGTTCATTTATGATGCCAGTGACTCTTTCATCAAACTCATTTAGAGTTTCTCCAATTTTCATCTTTATGCTCTCAAATCTTTGAAGAGCAACAGTTAACTTGTTTTCTTTGGTCTAGTCGTTGCCTTCATATAGCTGTGCTATCTTCTCCCAAATTTCTTTGGCAGTAGAGCACATTTTGATTTTGCTGAACATGTTCTTGTCCAATGTCTTGAACAAGATGTCTTTGGCCACATTATCGAGATTTGCTTTCTTTCTTTCCTCATTCGTCCAGAGGGATCTGTCATTTTCTACCATTTGTGGTTCTCCACCAGTAATGGCGACTGCTTTATTTATTTTTAGAATCTTCATTGGTCCATCAGTGATGACGAACCACATATCGTCATCTTGAGCTGCTAGATGAGCTTGCATTCTGATTCTCCAGTCATCATAGTCTTCTTTTGAGAACATAGGGATTTTGTTGAATGATGCCATCAGCTCGAGTGATTTAGCTGATTAAGATGACCTGCTCTGATACCACTTGTAGGATCGAGCGCTTACCGCTTTACCAATAACTATAGTTAAGGGTAATGGCGTAACATCAATCTTTTCAACCATACACTGGCACAAGCGCCACGTGTTCGACCGATCACAAAGCAGAGGCAATTGTTGAACCCCAACACCGCACGACGTTTCGTTTCCCGAGGCTCATTTATAACCATCCATTCCCTTATTTTTGGACGGTAAAGATTAAATGACTGTTCACATGGTCCCCGCTATAAATACCCCTCCTTTTTCTTCATTTGTCCTTACTTTGCTGAATTTTGCTTCCGAGCTAGCACCAGACGATCGAACGACTTTCCCCAGCAGTCCTTTTTTAATCACCTAAGTATGGTTTCTTCCTCAGCTGATTCTTCATTGCAAGCGATAGATAGGTTTAACGAAGGAGACGCTCTTAGCCCCTCTCATCAACCCTCTTCCTCTTTTGATAGCGACAAAACCCTAAGCTCTTCTGCTGAGTCGGCTGCTCGTAAGCAAGAGCAGAAACGTGCTACAGAGCGAGATTTAGTTAAAGCCCGTGTTCCTTGGTTCGAGATCTTCGAGTCTGAGGTCAAATTGCCTCAGCAACTCATCAATATCCGAACTAAATGGGGGATTTCTGAGGGGACATCTATTATTGCTCCCCCTTCTGGATCTCGTCCCCACTTACCCCCTAAGGGGTATTTTCCTTTCTATATAGACCAACTCCGAGGAGGCCTCCGTTTTCCCGTCCCTTCTTTCTTTATTGAAGTGGCCTCCTATTTCTGTGTTTCCCTTAGTCAATTATTTCCCAATAGCTATAGGTTATTAGCAGGCTTCTTCATAGTTCATTCTTATCTGGGTTTTACCCCTACTCCCGAGCTTTTTCATTGTTTCTTTCAATTGAACAAGAAAGAGATCGGGCTTTTTTACTTTTCCTCAAGGACAGGGATTGGCTTCCTCAAAAAATACCCATCGTCCATAAAAAATTGGAAAAACTCTTACTTCTTTGCTCGTCCCCTCCAGCCTTGGGACTGCCCTATGGAGTGGAGGGAAAGTCTCCCGAGGGGGAAATCGATCAAGGGTCCACCTTGAGGAGGAACCGTATTTGTCGGTTCGTCGTGCACTTGGCGATCAGTGTTTTAATTTGATGGAGCTGATTGACGACGGACTGCTATACTTGTTCCAATTGAGCCCCAAGGGTGTATCCTTGAAAGTGTCCCTCGGTGAGTGCTTTCCAAGTAATCTTCTTCGTTTTACTTTTAACTTATCATGTTCGGACTAATATTTCTCTGCTCTTTTCAGAAACAAAAATGATGAAGGCAATGATAGCCGAGAAGCTAAGGGAGAAGAGCCAAAAAGGCCAAACTTCTAAGGTTGCTGCTATTCCTGCACCTCCCCCTTCTATTGAGATTTGACTCCTTCTGAGGAGAAGGCTTCACCTGAGAAGACTCATGCTCTTCATCGCAAGAGGAAGACTACTCCCGAAGGTCCAAGTTCTTCGCCACAAGCACCTCCTACTAAGAAACTTCTTCTTCCCTCATCCCTTCCGAACCTCGAGCCTCCTCTCAACCCGCTCTCGGTGTATCTCGGCCTACTTCGAGATACCATATCCTTTCGTGGACGTACTCCCCTACTGTTCCATTACTGAAAAACCCGATCCCAAAGCCTCCCATTCCATGTTGTGCTATACCCCCAACCCTGCTGATCGAAAATACCTCGGGGAGCTGGCTTTCAGCAACTTGGTGAACGACTTCTCCTCCTCCTTTACTCAGGTAAATGTTTATACCCATTAATTTGTTCCGTTTGTCTTTTTTCAATACCTTCATTTGTTATTTTAAACTTTATATATGATCTGATGCAGGCCCACATGATGGCGGGTGAACTTCTCACTCGCTTTCATTCAGTTCGATTGGCTGATGGGCAAAATCAGAAGCGCATCCGGACAGTTAGAGGGTATGGGTGAGGAGTTGAAGAAAACAGTGAGCCTTTTGGAGGAGCGGCACTCGGCCCTGGTATCAGCTCGGGACAAGGCGGAGCAGGTCCTGGCAGAGGAGCGGACAAAGTTTGCTGCTCTGGAAGGTGCTAACTCTACTTTGTCAGAGCAGTATAAATCCCTGGCTGAGCAACATCAAGCTGTCTCCGAGCAGCTTGCTCAAGAGAAATCTTCCACGGCTGCTCGTGTGGAAGAACTATGGCTCTCGAAGAAAGCTGAGTTTTTGAAGTCTCCAGAGTATAGCAGCATGGTGGCTGACCGTGCTTACAAGTTCTTTGATCATGGTTTTGAAGCATGCGTCGGCCAATTTAGATCTCAAGGCTACCCTCCTAAAGGGGCTTCTAAAGATTTCCTTGACGTCAATGCTGCTCTGGAGAACCTCCATGAGGAGCTATTTCAGCCGTAGGGTAGAGCTTTTACCTTTTATTGTATTTCTTTCTTTTTTATTAATGAAATCATTTACTTGTAACTTGGAACAAACTTGCTACTCCGAGCGCAAACCCTTAGGCAATTTTAGGTTTAGAGCGTGGACCAAACATCCCGATCCCACGAGTAAACAACTAAAATTCCGAACGAAGCTCGCTACCCCGAGCACAAACACTTAGGCAATTTTAGGTTTAAAACGTGGACCAAACATCCCGATCCCACGAGTAAACAACTAAAATTCCGAACAAAGCTCGCTACCCCGAGCACAAACACTTAGGCAATTTTAGGTTTAAAACGTGGACCAAACATCCCGATCCCACGAGTAAACAACTAAAATTCCGAACAAAGCTCGCTACCCCGAGCACAAACACTTAGGCAATTTTAGGTTTAAAACGTGGACCAAACATCCCGATCCCACGAGTAAACCGATGATAATGTAATGTTTAAACGTGGACCAAACATCCCGATCCCACGAGTAAACCGATGATAATTAATGTTTAACCGTGGACCAAACATCCCGATCCCACGAGTAAACGATTGATAATGCAATGATTCCGTAAAAAAAAACTCAATGAATCAAATCCTTTTATTTTATTACTGCTGAATTCATAAAGTAAACAAAAGAGAAAGATTACACAAAATATTTCTTCAGGTTATGAACGTTCCAAGGTCTTACCAATTTCCGACCTTCATGATCCTCCAGCCTGTAGGCTCCTCTTCCGATTACTTCCTTAATTTTGTAAGGGCCTTCCCATTTGGGTGCCAACTTTTTCACCTCACCAGCAGGATTTGTTCTTCGTAACACTAAATCACCAACTTGAAATGTTCTCGATCGAACCCTTCGGTTATAGGCGTTGGTAATCCTTACTTTATATAGCTCTGTTCTTGCTACAGCTTGTTCTCTTAGCTGATCAATCTCATCTAACTCTTGCCTTCTCTTAACCTCGTTCTGCTCTGGATCATAACATTGTACGCGGAGGGATTCAATCCCAATTTCCGCTGGAATGAGGGCCTCCGAACCGTATACTAGACTATACGGGGTTTCCCCTGTAGATACCCGAGGAGTTGTTCGATAAGCCCACAAGACTCCAGGTAGTTCATTTACCCATTCTCCTCGGGCCCCTTCCAGCTTCGTCTTAATCCCATGTAATAGAATACGCTTAATAACTTCGACTTGCCCATTTGATTGTGGATAGGCTACTGACGTGAATATTTGCCTGATTTTCATCTCCTCGCACCACTCCTGTAGTTTCTTTCCCTGAAATTGCCTTCCATTATCTGAAATAATTCTCCTCGGTATTCCGAATCGACATACTATGCTTCTCCATAAGAATATGATGATTTCATCCTCAGTTATTTTTGCTAGAGGTTCAGCTTCCACCCATTTAGTAAAGTACTCAACTACTACTAGGAGGAATTTTCTTTGTCCCGTGGCAAGAGGAAAAGGTCCGACGATGTCCATCCCCCATTGATCGAAGGGACAGGAAGTAATACTGCTATTTAAGACCTCTGCGGGTATATGAGATAAATTTGCATGTTTCTGGCAATTGTTACATTTTTTTACAATTTCTTCGGCATTTTCTCTCATACTGGGCCAATAATATCCTGCCCGAAGGGCTTTCTGATATAACATATTACTTCCCGAATGATTTCCACAACAGCCTTCATGAATCTCCTTTAACAAATGTTCTCCTTCTTGCACTGATGTGCATTGTAAGAAGGACGCTGAAAATCCCCTTTTGTACAATTTACCTTCTGCTAACACAAAACGTCTCTCCATTCTCTTCACCCGAGCAGCTTCCTTCGGATCTAATGGCAACACCCTATCTTTCAAGAATTTGATGATATGCTCCCGCCAATCGGATATGATACAAGGCTCTAAATTCATTATACTGTTGATAGCTATGTGCGAGACCAGAAGATCTTGTACCAGCACTTTCCTGTTCTTCCACTCATGAATGGAACTGGCCAACTTTGCGAGTGAATCTGCTCGGTTATTATCTTCTCGTGGTATTTGCTTCAATTCTACTTCCTGGAACTGAGTCGTTAATACTTGAGCATTCTCCACATATTTTCTCAACTTTTCTTCTTTCACCTTGTACACCCCATTTACCTGTTGTACAACCAGCATCGAGTCCATGAACACTTTTACTTTCCGAGCTCCGGCGTCTAATGCTACTTGTAAACCAGAGAGGAGAGCTTCGAATTCGGCTTCATTGTTTGAAGAATGAAAACCGAACTGAATAGCTATAGCAACTTCCTCTCCTTCTGGACTGATCAGTAGAACTCCTGCACCGCTTCCCTTTTGAGTAGATGATCCATCTACAAAGAGGCTCCAATGTTTTTCTTCGCGAGTATGAGTTACTTCAACCAAAAAATCAGATAAGGCCTGAGCCTTAATGGTATTCCGAGGCTGATAAGAAATATCGAAATCGCTCAATTCTGTGGCCCATTTCACCATCCTTCCTGAAATTTCAGCTTTTGACAAGAGCCTTCCTAAAGGAGTGCTCGTTACCACCATGATAGGGTGAGATAAAAAATACGGCCGGAGCCTTCTTGCAGTGATTACCAGAGCCAAAGCTAACTTTTCAATTTCAGGATATCTTTGTTCGGCTCCTTGCAAAGCTCGGTTGACATAGTATACCGGTTGCTGCTGTCCAAATTTCTCTTGAATTAATACCGAGCTGACAACTTCCTCGGTTACCGACAAGTAGACGAGGAGGGTCTCATTGTGCTCGGGTTTATTCATTAAGGGTAACCGAGCTAAATATTCTTTCAAGTCTTCGAAAGCCTTCTGACACTGATCATCCCACTCGAACTGCACTCCTCGCCTTAATACTTTAAAGAAAGGCAAACTCTTATCAGCCGATCTAGATATGAATCGACTAAGTGCTGCTATTCTTCCCGCTAACCTTTGTACTTCGTTCAAAGTCCGAGGAGGGTTCATTTCTTGGATTGCTCGTATTTTCTCAGGGTTAGCTTCCACACCTCTCTCTGTAACCATGTACCCCAAGATTTTCCACTATGAATTCCGAAGGTACATTTAGCTGGATTTAACTTCATGCCAAATCTTCTCAAAGTGGCAAAGACTTCCTCCATATCTTCTATCAGATTTTGGGCCTTCTTGCTCTTGATTAGGACGTCATCAACATAAACCTCCACGTTCCGTCCTATTTGATCTCTGAACATCTTATCGATCAGTCTCTGATAAGTAGCCCCAGCATTTTTCAATCCGAAGGGCATGACGACATAACAAAATGTTCCTTCCGCTGTGACAAAGCTAACCTTGGACTGATCTTCGCGGGCTAAGGGGATTTGATGATATCCCTGATAAGCATCCATAAGACATAATAGCTCATGTCCCGCTGTAGAATCCACTAATTGATCAATCCTTGGCAATGGATAACAATCTTTGGGACACGCTTTGTTTACATCCCGAAAATCTACACACATCCTCCACTTGTCTCCTGTTTTAGGTACTAGAACCACATTTGAGAGCCACGTAGGGAAACTGTTATATGACCTGCCTTCAGCAACTCCTCTACTTGTTTAGCTATGACGGCATCCTTCTCGGGTCCGAAATGCCTTCTCTTCTGTTTAATTGCCCGAGCACCCGGGTCAACATTTAGATGATGCTCAGCAATCTCAGGTTTTACCCCAATTAACTCAGAGGTATTCCAAGCGAACACATCCACATTATCTGTTAAGCATTTAATCACCATTTTCTTCAATTCGGGATCCAACTTGGACCCAATGCGAGTAGTTTTCGCCGGGTGACCTAACTCTATACTCATAAATTCCTCCTCGGGGACTATCCGCTCCTCCTCCTCGGGCTGTCCATGTTTCCTCTTATTACTTCCTCGCTCCCCATCTTCTCTATTTTTTCCTTTGTCTTGCTTCAACTCTTGCACATAGCATTTTCTTGATGAACTCTGACTTCCCCTTACTTGTCCCACTTCCTCTCCTACCGGGAATTTTATCTTCAGGTGGTAAGTAGAAGCAACTGCTTCGAAGCCCGTTAACGCCGGCCGACCCAATATTATATTATAGGAGGAGGATGCATCCACTATGAGGAAGGTGATCATCTTCGTCTTTGTCTTGGACTCCTCTCCTAATGTGACGGGTAAAGACACTTGTCCTATAGGACTTATGACTTCTCCAGTAAACCCATGCAAAGAAGTATTTACTTTTTGCACAGCTATACTTCCCAATTCCATCTGCTTCAACGTACTAAGGAAGAGCACATCTGCCGAGCTGCCTGTATCGACGAAGATTCTTTGCACATTGTAGTTGGCTACTGTGGCCGAAATTACCAGTGCATCCTCGTGGGGAAAATAAATCCCTTGTAAATCAGCAGGTCCGAAAGCTATAGAAGGACTCTCCTGAGCATGACTTGGATTAATGGATAACACTTCGAGTCTTCGAGCATAACTTTTTCTTGCTCGGTTAGAATCTCCACATGATGTTCCTCCCGAAATCATATGTATGGTCCCTCGGTTAGGAACATTGCTCATGGTTCTTTCCCTAGTAACTTGATTTCCTCCCTCCACTCTTTCCCCCCGTACTGCCCAAGGAACTAGCTGAAGTACTCCTCTCCCTGGATTAACATTATTCCGGGGGAAAGGAGCACTGTTCCTCAGGTCATCGTCAGCTCCTCGCCTTACATCCATTCTTCCTTCATGAACACTTCCTCCTCGGGCACTTCCTCTTCGGAATACTCCTATTCCATAAGGTCCCCCCGACCCCTTTTCGGCATAATTTGATTCATGGCTACCTCCCGATAAGGTCTCATCGGTAGGTACTGATCAAAGTTCCTCTTGGGCTGTTCCAATGGCCTCTCCTTCCTATTGACTTCACCACCATTTTTCATTTCCTTCTTCTGTTTCATCCTCTGCGCTTCCTCCAAATTAATATATTTAGAGGCACGCCCCAGTAATTCATCATAGTCTGACGGTGGCTTCTTGGCCAACGATCTGAACAGATCCCCCTCTCTCAACCCTTGGGTGAAAGCGATGGCTAGTATTTCAGATGTCACATGAGGAACATCAAGGCATGCTTGATTGAATCTTTTCAGAAAATCCCGCAGGGACTCCTTATCCATCTGCCTGAGACCGAACAAGCTCAAGGCTGTTCTCTTGCAACTTCTACTGCTCGCGAATTGATGAAGGAACAACGAGCTGAATTTGGGAAAGGAATCCACTATTCCTGATGGTAACTTCTTGAACCATGACTGAGCAGCGCCGGCTAGAGTAGTCAAGAACACTCTACATTTCACCCCATCTGACAGCTGATGAAGGAGTGAGGCATTCTCAAATCGAGATAAATATTCTTCTGGATCCGTGCTACCATCATAATTCCCCACACTTAAAGTTCTGAAATTAAGAGGCAGAGGATCATCAATGACCTGAGGAGTGAATGGGGTGCTTCTTCTTGCCGAGTTAATACGGCCTTCCATTTTATTGTGCATTCTTTGTAGCTCCTCCTTTAAATCCTCCATTTGATGGTGCAAAGCCCTATCTATTTCATCATTTGAACGATTAAGAAAATCTTTCGATTCTTCAGCCTCCTCCTCCGACTTCTTTATAGAGGTTGAATCTTCTTCCTCTTCTTTATTTTCTTCCTGACAAGGGGGAGGGGTCACGAATTGCTTCATAACTTCTCCAACAGTTTTGGCAATCACCTCAGCTAAATGTTCCATGGGTATTCCTCGGGTAGGTAATACTCGTGAAACATTCTGCGATGATCCAGCCTCTCCAGCTCCTTCTGGTTCTGGGCATGAACGTGGGGGGGTCATTGGTTTATTCCTCCCCGACATTGGCCCTCGCCCTTTGCTTTTAACCATTTCGCCTTGGACTCTTAATGAAAAAATCCCTGCTTCAACGTCTTTACTCTTTTTTGTTCCCACAGACGGTGCCAATGATGTGATCCGTGATTTTCGAATATAAGGTAGAATAAGGTGTTAAAGGAAAATAACGATAAACACACCAAGATTTTTACGTGAAAAACCCTCAAATTGAGAGAAAAACCACGGGACCTAGTCCAGTATAAAACTTCACTATAAAATGTTGATGATTTACAGGACTCTCTAGACACAAAAAATCATTGTTCAATGACTTACACAAACTGTTTATAAAAATAACAAAAAAGACCGAACAGACATAAATTTGCTCTCTTCGGAGTCTTTTTGCCCAGAAAAATCCAACCCTTTCTGTGATGATATCTGCGGGTATTTATAGGACTGTTCCTAGTGATTGGCTCGCGGGAGATCCGGAACACGATGTCCTCTAATCGTGGCTTAACTGGAGCCCCACACGTCCGAGAAATCCGCGCCCCATTATTGCACGTTCATTCACGCCGATTAATTTGTTAGTTATTCCCGGGTCTTCCGCTAATCTTTGACCAGAAAACCGAGGAGGGTTAGCAGCTGTTCGGTACAAACCCTGCTCGGTGCTTTCCGTTCGGTGTACTCTGTTCGGTATATGTCTTTGTTCGGCCCTTGAGAGATTTTACCCGAGGAGGTCAATATATCATATGACATCAATATATATATATATATATATATATATATATATATATATATATATATATATATATATATATTTGTGCCCAAGCCGTGTTGTATCCTGAAATTTTTTGTAAATCCGTGTCGCCGTGTCTGTGTCATGTCGTGTCAGTATCAGTGCATCATAGGAAATCATGCTGCCCGGGTTTTTAAAAATATGGACAACTTACATTATTTAAATGATTTTAGAATATTATGAAACATAAATGATTTTATAAAATTATGAAATAAAAAATTTTAAGAATATTTTAGGTCAATTTCAAGTTAACAAACTAATTGAGGGTAAATTGTTAAGGAATTTATTAGTTATGGGGTCATCTTAAATGAAATATGATTAGCGGGAGGATTGTTGAATTTTTTTTAGGTTGTTTTTGGATTGAAGGATTTAAAATGAGTGAATTTCAAATTACTTACTCAAATCTATTATTTATTTTTGTATAACAAATTGTAGTTAGTATTTCAAATTCTTCATTCTTCTGACAATGATGTTATGAATTGAACACCTCAATTCCCCACAAAGAATTCAATTTTTGACATCCCATTAATCAAGAATCTCTACTGATATCATTAACCCAGAAACACCCACTGAACTCTTATGTATAAGGTATAAACTTGTGATTAATAACCACTGATTATGATGCACATCAATCAAGACACACAAGATAATCACAGCAAGAATCAATCAATGAAATGACATAAAAGAAACAATAACACAACACAAGAGTTTTTACGTGATTCGGCAAACAATAAGCTACTTCAACGGAAGGAGTTTTCATTATTTTTCTTTCGAGTATACAAGGCATACAATACATGAATTCTCATAAGTCACTTTATGTTTTTACAATGGATTAGCACATGAGTTCACTCATACTCTTTATTCATAAAAAAACTCTCATTGAACTGCACCGATTCTGACTCACGATCACTCTGGTGTCTCGTATCTTTTCCTTCTTTTCTGTGCCTCTCCTCTCTCATACTGTCGAGCCCTTCATGCCCTTTATATAGAGGTATAAGCATGTCATTGGTTCAGCAGGTAAAAGCTCCCCTCATCAGCCAGTCAATGGGTCATGCTTAACTACCTTGAACTGCCTTTGGAAGCTTCTGGTGTGCCGATGCACCAGCTAATGCACTGAACCAATTTGCATGTGCAAACCTTCATGTATGTGACTGATATTATGGAATAAGTTGATAAATTTTTCAACAAATGCATTTTTATTTGTATTTGGGAGGATTTGAAATGACAACCAAGTACACGTTATTTCAAATCCATGAATACCAAATGTTTAGATTTATAATCATTTCCTTCAAATCAAATCCTTCACGCAATGCTACATAGATAAAATGTAAATGATATGTTATAAAATTCATATTCCATGTCAAAAAATGTATTATCATAAAATAATATTTATCAGAGTAGAATCGATTATTATTATTTTATTAAACTTAGGCCTCCCCAAAATGTTATTCAATATCACTAGGGAGGCCTAGATTTTAAATTTGTTTTGATAAGGGCTATGCTTGCAAAAATGTATGAGCTTCATTCATAGACCAATTCAATATGATTGATATAACATTATTAATATATTAGTTTATGTGTCAGGACCGATTCCGGGGGTGGGTTGCCATTCCACATACGAGTTCAACCAACTTGAGCTTCAATAGCTCGTGTTCTTGAATTCATGCACCGAGAGATTATATCGAGTTCGATTACAAAATCGAGCGGAAGACACTCGACATAACCCGCTCTAAACCGATTAACTATTTGAAAGACATTTTAAAGATATGCAAGTAAAGTAAATAAACAAGCATTTGTTTATGGAAGTTCGAAGGTGGTGTAATCCTTCTACGTCTCCCCTTCTTCCACCTCATGGAAGGATTCCACTAGAAGACTTTGATTTATACAATCCCGTTGTACAAACCCGATCCAGTTGGGAATTCCCCATCCAACTAGAACTCCTAGCAACTCAACTATGTATGTTCTTTAATGTCTCACATACAAAGACCTCTCATCGGTTGTGATAAATCATCAACCGTTACAATGATATTCACTCATCTATTAAGCTCTCATATACAATGAACAGAGTGAATATAACAGCACAAATGATTCCATAATGAATCTGATACAGCAAGGTAAGAGGTGCCAAAGGTTTGAGGAGTGCTCTTCATTTAACAACTTTTGTCTTTTAAGTTCCTCAATTGAATCCCAAGTGGGTTTGCTTTGGAAGGCTTGGATTGATCTTCAATCAGCTGTTATTGAGCTTCCAAATCATGTATATATAGCCCCAAGTAATGATATATACGTTAGACAGAAGAATATGCCCGTTGGAAAAGGTTCTGCACCATTCCCGAGCTTGCAACGGTCATATTTTGGTTTCTGGGCTATTTGTATTTCGGACCGGATTGGCCGGATCAGCTTTGGCAGATCAGTCTGGCCGGATCAGCATGGTAGATCAGTCTGGCAGATCAGCACGGGCATATCAGTCTGGTCCGGATCAGCACGGGCAGATCAGTCTGGTCCGGATCAATTTGGACAACCAGCTTGATACAAAAACAGATTGATAAACTTGCTCTTTGATATGTTGCTTGTAACTCTTGATTCTTTGATTTCTGGGCAACGTGATCTACATAAAGGTTGTAGCCCTTTCTCTTATCTTTCCACGGAATCAAGAATCGCTTGATTTCGAGTTTGTATGAGAGAGTTATGCTCGAAATACAAGGCAATGCTCCTGCTGTCTGTTTGCTGGATGCAGCAGCACATGGCGTTACTTGCAGAAGTTTTTTGGCCATCTTAACGTCCGATTCAGTCTTTCACTTCCAAAGATGACTTGTATATCATTGTCTTGGCTTTCCAACCCATACTGAATCGTTCCGTTCCGATAAGCGAGCTGAGAGTTATGCCCACCAGACTGACAGTTGCTTGCTGAAACAACTTGCTGTTTCTTCGCGGTACAGCTCGATCTTGCAGGCGTCTTTTCTCCTTGATAACATTCGAACTAGCCGATCTGTTGTGAAATATGACTTTTAGTATTTTGAGTTGGCTGTTCAACCTCTTTAGAATCACGCCATTTCAATATCCGAGCTATGAGATATGATCGAAACAATCCGCTCTGCCAGGATTTCAGTCTTGGTCCAGCTTGATATTTCCAAGCTACTTCTTTGTAATTCATCAAGCTCTTAATTATGATCTATGAACTGCACACTTGATGAAATATGTTAGCAACACAATAACAAGTTTTGTTAACATCAAAACCAAGATTATTTGGGTTCTCAAAACCCAACAATCTCCCCCTTTTTGATGATCACAAAACTTGAATAAAAATATGAACATTAAAGCACAATGTTGCATAACAAGAAAAATCATATTTTTTAAACAACATATTTCTCCCCCTTTTTGTGTGAATCATAAAGGAAGACAAATAAAATTTACTCCCCCTCAAGGATTGAGATTAAACTCTCCCCCTTAATTTTAAAATGTTTGAAAATTTAAGTAAGAGAGGGGCAAATGGGGTAGGCTAAAACAAATTAAAAAAAATGCAATGCACATTAAATTTTTGAACAAAAATAACCTCTTTTGATGATGGATGAAGCATACTTGGCAACAAATTTGAATTCCTTGACAAAACTCAACAATGTCTGTTTCATCTTTCAGTGGTGGCAGCACACTTAGTCCAACTTTACAGAATAAATTGTATCTCCTCGTGAAGAATTAGGCTGCAAGACCTATACCGTTACGATCCTCTATGATTCTAGTTTGCAATGCAAAAAACGGTTCGTCATTTGGACATCCGAGCAAGATGTTATGCCAATTTTTCCAAAGTCGCTGCAAGCTGCCAGAATACTAAAATGCTTCGAAAATTGTAAGATAAAATCTCAAAATAAAATTTTAAACTTAAAATGAGTTTAGAACAATTTGAAAGAGAATTAAAACTTTGAAATATATTTTAAAATTATTTTTCGTGCAAAATGAATGCAATGAAATTGATTTTTATGCTAAAAAATTTTATACACCAAGTTTTGAAAAAATATGCTATGAAAATAATTTCATGCTCATGAAAATTTTTGAAAATGATTTTAAAAGATATCCGCAAAAAAATCGGTTAAAATGCTTTCCAAGAACAACCTGCTCTGATACCACTTGTCAGGATCGATTCCGGGGGTGGGTTGCCATTCCACATCCGAGTTCAACCAACTTGAGCTTCAATAGCTCGTGTTCTTGAATTCATACACCGAGAGATTATATCGAGTTCGATTACAAAATCGAGCGGAAGACACTCGACATAACCCGCTCTAAACCGATTAACTATTTGAAAGACATTTTAAAGATATGCAAGTAAAATAAATAAACAAGCATTTGTTTATGGAAGTTTGAAGGTGGTGTAATCCTTCTACGTCTCCCCTTCTTCCACCTCATGGAAGGATTCCACTAGAAGACTTTGATTTATACAATCCCGTTGTACAAACCCGATCCAATTGGGAATTCCCCATCCAACTAGAACTCCTAGCAACTCAACTATGTATGTTCTTTAATGTCTCACATACAAAGACCTCTCATCGGTTGTGATAAATCATCAACCGTTACAATGATATTCACTCATCTATTAAGCTCTCATATACAATGAATAGAGTGAATATAAAGGCACAAATGATTCCATAATGAATCTGATACAGCAAGGTAAGATGTGCCAAAGGTTTGAGGAGTGCTCTTCATTTAGCAACTTTTGTCTTTTAAGTTCCTCAATTGAATCCCAAGTGGGTTTGCTTTGGAAGGCTTGGATTGATCTTCAATCAGCTGTTATCGAGCTTCCAAATCATGTATATATAGCCCCAAGTAATGATATATACGTTAGACACAAGAATATGCCGGTTGGAAAAGGTTCTGCACCATTCCCGAGCTTGCAACGGTCATATTCTGGTTTCTGGGCTATTTGTATTTCGGACCGGATTGGCCGGATCAGCTTGGGCAGATCAGTCTGGCCGGATCAGCATGGTAGATCATCACGGGCATATCAGTCTGGTCCGGATCAGCACGGGCAGATCAGTCTGGTCCGGATCAATTTGGACAAGCAGCTTGATATAAAAACAGATTGATAAACTTGCTCTTTGATATGTTGCTTGTAACTCTTGATTCTTTGATTTATGGGCAACGTGATCTACATGAAAGTTGTAGCCCTTTCTCTTAGCTTTCCACGGAATCAAGAATCGCTCAATTTCGAGTTCGTATGAGAGAGTTATGCTCGAAATACGAGGCGATGCTCCTGCTGTCTGTTTGCTGGATGCAGCAGCACATGGCGTTACTTGCAGAAGCTTTTTGGCCATCTTAACGTCCGATTAAGTCTTTTACTTCCAACGATGGCTTGTAGATCTTTTTTCTTAGCTTTCCAACCCATACTGAATCGTTCCGTTCCGATAAGCGAGCTGAGAGTTATGCCCACCAGACTGACAGTTGCTTGCTGAAACAGCTTGCTGTTTCTTCGCGGTACAGCTCGATCTTGCAGGCGTCTTTTCTCCTTGATAACATTCGAACTAGCCGATCTGTTGTGAAATATGACTTTTAGTATTTTGAGTTGGCTGTTCAACCTCTTTGGAATCACGCCATTTCGATATCCGAGCTATGAGATATGATCGAAACAATCCGCTCTGCCAGGATTTCAGTCATGGTCCAGCTTGATATTTCCAAGCTACTTCTTTGTAATTCATCAAGCTCTTAATTATGATCTATGAACTGCACACTTGATGAAATATGTTAGCAACACAATAACAAGTTTTGTTAACATCAAAATCAAGATTATTCGGGTTCTCAAAACCCAACATTATGTATTTTTTATTTAACAGATATCGTATTTTAATATCGAGTTTATGTATAAATGAGTTCAAACCTGATGCATTTATATTGATAACTTAATGTCTATTTTCGATACATGATCATGTGGAGATGTGGATAGGATGATCTATTGATGGTTTATCTTTTTCCTTCGTGAAACATGATCAGGTTCAGATTTGGAGAAGGCCGACCAAAATTATGGCTAGATGCATTGTGGCCAACCAAAATCTCTGGTACATGAGCTGATAGCAAATTACGTTCTTGTAAACTCACCATGTTGGTTAGGTTGATGAATGCCTTTAAGGCTCTCTTCAAACTTTAAATGGTTCCCATCCGTGTAGGTGGAAACATTCACATTCAATAGTATTGCAACTTCTGATATACTGTCCTGGTGTAACAACAACGAAGCTAGTGAATTACAACCCCCGAGCTGCCCTGTAGGGGTAGCAACAACAAAGCCACAATTTTACTCTATTTTCATTCATAACAATATAGTCGCATGATTATAATAACTAGCAAGTACGAGTCGAGTGGAGAATTGTTGTAATTAATCGATTCAATTACATTCGATTAATTTAAATTCAAGATCAAATTAAACTTAATGTGAATTACAAGATCAATCTCATTTAAAAAGTTGCACATTTTTTAGCTTAAAAAGCTTGAACTTATTACCACGATAACAATGGCCTTAGCCTCTAGTTCAATTTGGAAGAATTAGTGGGTTAGATATGCACCTACGAGTGAATATTAGGTCAAAATTGGACTGATCAAACCGAATCTGTAAAAATCAAACTGATGAAATTTGTTTTTCGGCCAATCGAACCGACTGGTTTATATTATTAAAATTGAACAAACCTAACACCGATAAAAAAAATTGTTTATTTTGATCGTTTACCAATTTAACCGATATTTTCTAAATAACTAATTTTTTTAAAAAAATGATAAATTTTTAAAAAGTAATAATATAATATAATATAATATAATATAATATATCGATTAAATCTATCTAATCGGTTAACCTACATTTTTTAAATAAAAGCCAAAATCGTACCGATTAAATTGATTTTTAAAAAAAATGAAAACCGAACTTTCGAATTAACCGAATTGAATTTCCGAATTAATTGGTTGAGGCGGTAGTTCGATTAAACCAAACTTTTACCGACTCATATATACACCACAGATCAGAAGTATAGTTAATTTATGAGTTAATTAAATTGAAAGAAAATAAAGTTAAATGAGATTGTATTGGGAAAATATGTACTCATCATGTGCTTGTATGCCTTAAAAACTGTATTCTATCTATATACCATATTAAAATATAATTATTTTTAAGCTAGTCATAATTATAACTCCATTGACGCCTAGCCTATCTGAAACCAATTGTAATTATGACCCATAGATATCGTATTTGAGTCTCCGTACCCCATCCCAAAGTAATTGTAATAGTTGTTAAAAAACTTTTTAACTCCAACTTCCAAATAATAGAAATACCCTTATATGATAATATTATTTTGAACTTAATTTACTTAGTGGGTGTGCAATTACTTTTCAAAATTGATTATCTGTTGTTCAGACCAAAAAGTAGATTTTGAGTGTTTTATTTTATTGCTTCTACTATTACTTCTCTAAAAATAAGCAAGTAAAAGCAGAAGTAGATAATCAGGTAATGTGATGTTTTTCACTCATTTTACTTTTGTGGTGGCATTTTGGTAATAATTTGAAGTTCATCAAATTGTTTTTTTATTTTAACAGCAAACACTCAATTATTTTGCTTAAAAAATAATTTTTTCATTGTTTAAATAAAAACAATATAAAAGTACTTTGAATAAACAACTGCAAACATAATTTTAATTAATTGTGCACGTGTATAGTTACGTCTAAAAACGAATAATGGAAATATCAAGCTAAGACAAGATTTTAAAATATTTATTTGAGATAGATGTATAGTGCCCTATCTCATCGATTTTTTTTACCGAAGAGACAAAATATATAAAATTCGAGCAACAAAGTACAATATCCTTCAAAAAGAAAATGCAAGAAACCAAAGTATCTGATATATGTCTTAATAAAACAACTCGAGAGGCTAAATCATGAGCAATTGAATTAGCCGATCTCCGATAATCAGTAATTGTGAATCCCAAGATCCTGTCACAAAGAAGTTTTATCGAACTAATGAGGAACCAACAAAAGAAAATTTAAAAAGAAAAAGAAAAATGGTTAAGTGCAACTAAGATCTAAAAAACATTTTTTTGTCTCCTACTGAGACAACGCCTAATTGATTAATATTCTCAAAAAGAGCAAATCATATATTAATAATGAAATGAAGAGAGCTTGTGGGATTAGTCCATATGGTTAGAGCTCATTTCCCCATTTGGGATTGGAATTGGAAGTGACTCGATTTTGAATCTCATCCAGCGCGAAAAAAAAATATTTGACCGCACTAGCCAAAAATAATAATAATGAAATGGGGAAAATATGAAATATTCTATAATACTAGAAGCGGAATTGCTATTGGATAATGTATATGGTTGGATGGAAAGTGATACAATAAACAATCCGATGGGTTAATTGGGTAATAGCAGTAATTATAGGGGGCATGCGAAACTAACCAACCCTATCTGATATTCACCTATCTTTCTCGTCTGAGAGACATTATTTGCAATCCAATAAGCCATAGCGCCGCAAGAACGCATTTGGGTTCTAAATTTTTGTTCCCCTTTGATACAGAGGTGCATACAGCAAATGGGTCATACCAAGGAGCAGCTCCTGTCTCTTTTGAAGGTTTTTTTTTCTTTCGGGAATTTATGTATAATTTTATTTGCATTTTTCAATAAGCACAAAATGGGCGAAATTAATTGAATCATTTCTGAGATTCGGATGATTATTGCATATTGCTGAAACTAAATGAATGATAGATTGGTAGATTTGTAAAGAGTGTCCGCTATATACTGAGTTGATGCGCTAAAATTGCAAGAAATTGGTTTCAGAAGTAATTTGACTGATTTGGTGAATGGATTTCATTGTAATTTGAGGATGACATACCTTTCTTCACTTTGTTTACTTCAACCTCAGGCTTTCGAGTTTCGAGGAATTTGGGCTAGGCTTCGAATTAGTTGTTTATAGGGGGAAAATGTACCTTTTCAAAAAAAAATTGAGCTATAAAATTTGAAAAATTCTTTTATTTGAAGGGATTTGGTTTTGCTTATAGCGATTCTTTTGTAGCAGAAAGTTATCCTAGAATGTTTACAAGGGAGCTGCATAGTCATTGAATAACGAAGTAAAAATGTAATTATTTGGTCTAAACGCGGACCAAATGGTTGATCCTATTCGGTTTGCCCAATATGTGCCAAGCACTTCACAAAAGCATGGGAATTTGTATTAAATGTTCGACTTCCGATGGTACTTATGTTGTTTGTTTCGTTTTGCTTTCTAGGGAGGTGCACAGTTAAATTTTATTCTTGTTCGAGTAATTGGGCGATCTGGAGATAACTCATGACTTGTTGGCTGGTTTTGTTTCGAAACTTGCTAGATTTGTATTCATGTAATCTATCAGACATTCGAATATGGAAAGCATTTGTGGGACCTGCATGAGTTACTGAAGCTATAATTTAATCGCATCTGTTGTTAGTTTTTGTAATAAGCTCTATGTTAATTTCTTATCAGGAACTTAAAATTGAATTTTCCCAGTATGAGCATCCTGTTGTTTTGACTGTTGAAGAGCAGGTAAGCTAATCTAGGACCTTGGTGTGTTTCTTATTTTTACGATAGTTTAAGCATCCTTTTCTTTTGTTTCAGGAAAAGTATGTTGGTGACATGAATGGTGCATTGAGCAAAAATTTATTCTTGATGGTAAAATAAAATGATCCATGTGTATATGGATGCTTATTACTTCCGCTTGTTTATTTGCCTGAACATTAATTCCTGATGCTTTTTGTTCTGTGACAGGATAAAAAACGAAGATTTTACATTGTTTCTGCTTTGGTAGACACAAAGGTAGATCTGAAAGGTATGCACTTTTAAAAATTCATGTTCTCATTATCTTATTAGTTGGATTAGCTTTATGTTTATGAATCACTGGCAGAATCTTGTTCATTTAATACACTTTTGCGAATCCATATCACATATTTGAAGTCTAAAATAATAATATTGTCCTTCGTTATACACTTATGACCCAGAGGCATTGAACTCTATAGTTCTTTTTAGCTATAGCCTGTTTGTCTTTCGTTGTACCTAATTTTGTCTGAATATTGGAGCTCGCAGTTTTGTCTCAGAGACTTGGTCTTGGGAAAGGAGGTCTAAGAATGGCTCCTGAAGAAGCACTTACACAAATACTTAAGGTATGTACAGCTTTGAAGAATAAATTATGTAGTTTACGAGTTTGCTTGCTAATTTGCTTTTCTTTTCTTGATGAGTTTTGCTAATTTATTTTCAAGGTGCCTCGGGGTTGTGTAACTCCATTTGCACTTCTGAATGAATCAGCCAGGTATATCTTTTCTGCATTCTAGAGTCAATGCTGTTATATTTTATACAGTTTTTTACATGCTGTTGCAGAGCTCTATTTTTGTCACGTTTTTTATTTTTTTTTAAATTTGTGAAGGAATGTTTCGTTGTTGTTAGATCAAAGATTCAAAGATCGAAAATACTGTTTCTTCCATCCATTGTCTAATGATATGTCAATCGGTGAGCAACTCAACCTTTTTACGTATAGTTACATTAAATATGACCTATGTGAGCCTTTTTTTTTGGTTTCACTACGTCATTGTATTTTGTATGTGAATTTACTACCATTGCTCACCGTCCTTGTTGACTTTCACATTCTCTTACTCTGCGGATTCTCTTATATTATTAAGAACACAAGTGAGAACTGATGTTTATAGAAGCGAGGTGAATTTAGTGATAAGTTATAGAGTTTAGGCTTTTGACAAAAATTGTCATTGTCATCTAGTATGTGCTTTATAAACAATTTTGCACTAGTAGAAGATGTATTTATTTGTATATAACCAATTGTGAATGATTATTAGATCGGCTTTCCTTTGAGGATTCACCGTCCTTTTGTCTAAGGTGCACTGAAGAATACCTCGAGACTTTTGCATGTGCCTTGGCCATAGCAAAGGTGGGCTTCACCGAAGGGCTGTTCCCTGGCGTACCCTCAGAGCGACAACCGATTCTTGCTGTTTCTTTAGCCTAGGAGCCTTGTGTGTTTACGATAACTATTTTGCAATTTCACATTTTGTTGTGTAACCAAATTGTGTGCATTGGAGTTCAAAGTATTTGTTGAATGTTTTAATAGTTGATGATTCTACCCTGGTTTCTTCTCATATCAAATGATACTAATACAATTAGTGACATTACTTCCAAAGAGCAAAATGAGACATGAAATAGAAAAGTTTAATTGCTCTCGCTAGGTCTCCGCCAGTCCATAGCATGTCGATTTGAAAATGGTTCGAACTAGTTAATCCCACTAATTTGTTTCCAGGACCTTAACCTTATGTTCTATGTTGTTGTGTTGTTGGTTCCAGCTCTTAATTCGAATGATGTTGACAAGTTTCTGAATTCCATTGGAAAACCCTCGGCCTATGTTGACCTGGAGGTAAATGAACAATGTTTCATTAATGCCCACAATTTTTCTTAATAATAATGGTTTGATTTTAAATTCTTACGGTGATTTTGCAGGCCGATCCTACAGTAGGGAAGGATCAACCACCAGATTTAGCAGTTCTTGTTCCGTCGGGTGCAACTGTCTTGCCTGACAATCCAGAGATCAAAGCATCCACTCAAGGCCCTGAAAAGACTCCCGTCTCTGTGAATAACAAGCCAACTGTTGTTGCAGGTATATATATAATATATATGGTCATAAATGTGTAAATCTCACTCATTTTTTCTTACCTTGAATAAATATATATGTATACTAGTTTTTTACCTCATTCAGTTAGTTTATAACGATATGGCGTAAAACTGAAAAGAATAAAGTTTGACGGGGCTAACTTATTATTAGGTCATAATATGGGTTAAAAATTATAGAGCATATCATTATTTTATTTTAAGTTTATAGGAAAATATAATTTTGTTTATTTACTCTATATCATAGTGTTTTATGATTTACTGAACTTGAATTAATGTGAACTTTTATCAATACGAAAAGCTGTAAAATCATCCAATGCATCCCAAAACGAGAAATCACGTGCTACTGCAAATTCTCCCATAGCCTTTGCCGACCCTGAAAAATTCGTTGAAGAAATCTTAGAGAAGACGGTGTCCACAGCTCTTTCTGAGGTTTGTATCCTATATATGTACTGTGCCTATGTATTTCTTAGACATGTCTTTCGATCTGATTTAATTTTGGCCAGCAGATTAAAGAGCACATGGAGAAAGATCAGGAACAACTTTCTAGTACGATATCAAATCATATGAGAAAACAACTTGGTGCGCAGTTGAAGTTCATTGCTGTGAGTATATATTTTGTCGAAAAGTACCATTGCCTTTTATCGTATTTTCATGTAAGTTCTTTTTATGCTCAGACGAAATCCTGAGCTTCAAAAATGATAATTGCTTGCATAAAATAATAAAAATGTCAGCACTCTCATGTCATTTGGAGTAGAAGTTATATCTTATACTTATCTAGTTATCTTGCTGTCTGATATCAAGAAAAGAGGGGTCATCGATGTTCCATATTAGTAATCCATAGCACGAACAACACGAACATAACATTTGAAATGTTTGTTTTGGTTTCGGTTTTTTGGGTTTTGTTTGAATTTTTCCCAACCTCGAAATTGCCTTCATTTAAGTTTAACAAGTTATTATTATTATTTATTTTAAATTTTGCTGCAGACCATATTCAAGAACACAGCATATACGGAAGGGTTTCGTGCTGGTATTCATTGTCAACCGAACAAATGGTAAAATTAATTGACATTAATGGAAAACATTGTGGAAGAACTGTTCTGTTGCATTTTTTGATGTCCTTGTTCAGTTTGATAGGAAATGACATTTTTAATATATTAATATTTTGCAATGAAGTCTTCACATTTTAATTTTCAGTTTATGAAGTAAAATTCCTTTCAATTATATATATTGAATCACGTGTTTGATACCTCATGACATTCAACCTTAGTACATAGATCATGATACCGGAACCTTATTCGGAACCTCAGTTCAAGGCTGGGTGCTTAGTCGTGTGGCCATGGAAGTTTCCAATATCCAAACCGAACGGGCTGGTCGTTAGATGCATGCCTTTCACTGATTGCTTCATCGAGCTAATATTCATGTTCACTGGAAATGGCCTTGGCAGCAGATTGTCAGGTCTAGGGAACAAATAAACGAGATGACTGACTTTTTAAGTGATCTTGCTCGATCTATGATTCTTTTTCAAAATTAAGTGCTCGGTTTTGCTCATGCCAAGCTCGAATATTTTGTTCGTATTACAAATATTTAAGCTCGAGTTCGACCCATTGGGAGTTGGAAGCCAAGGTGAGAATAGATTACTAATATATTGAAATATTAGTTGTACTTCAAGTTCGAATTTTCACTTGATATAGTTTGATATTAAACCTAAATATAAAATATTTCATTTTCAAATTAAACTTCACCGAATGAAGACTCCATCGCGGTAGATTCTATGCTACATGAGGAGTTTTACCCCACATTGAACTATCGAAACTCCTTATGTATTTTGAAATATTGGATGTAATTTGAATTATTGGACGTGAATGATCCCAGATGGGATCATTTCATCCAATGGCTATGGCTACATTGAGAGTGTTACTCACTGGCAAAAAAACGAAAGTTTTTAAAAACGTAAGACACGACACAATATATTCATGTGTAACTTTAAACTCTTAATCCATCACAATTTGAATGTCAGATTGTTACGATCAACGGGTTAATTAATTTGAATATTTTTATAACAATAAAGCTGATTTATCTTAATTTTTTGGATAATATTAAAAAAAAAAAAATTCTAATAATTAATATATTGAAATATTCAGAATGAAAATATTTGACCATATGATGGAATAACATTACATTAAAAAGGGACGGATCGAGCATTATATACTAAAGTTGGAATTTTTTTTAAATAAGGTTTATTTTTTTACAACAAATCATAATACTAAGGTTTAGATAATCTAATATAAAATACATTTTATTGTTGCGTGCTTAATAAAATTTTGATATTATTTCCCTTTGTCATTTACAATAACAAGAATGTTTTAGATAAAAAAGACATTTGTACTATATATATATACTCAAATCTTTGGAGTACTAATTAGTTTGCCATGTAAATATGTGCGTGGAAGCATGCATAAATAAACAAATCGGCTACAATTTGCCATATGGTTAGTAGATGAATAAAATATTTAGGTGAATAAATAAATGATAGGAGGAAGGCTCAAGCAAGCCAAAAACCCTACATTACTTGCATCTTGATAGCTTGTACATAATGTTCAATTACAAACAAGCCAAAACTAATGTTAGGTTCCGGTATTGCCAACGGTTCTTTTGATGCTGCAACTCAAACGCTCTGTTCTTGAGAAAAATTGGACCATTGATGTGGCACACTCAATACTTTGGTGTGCCACATCCTTTGATGTACTGTCATTGAGGACAACCACAACATAAACTTACCAACGTGTGCGGTCGTCAGATAAGCCAACCTTATGATAACTCGTAGCTAGGTTCAGAACCTTTTAAAAGTTGTGTTTTAACCCTCAAAAATTAATTTTACACCCCCTTAAATTATATTTTTATCCCCTAAAATATTTTTGGCCTCAATTTTTAAGTTTATATTTTTTTGCACCTTCTTGAAAATCCTGTGCCCGCCCTGCTCAATGCATTTACTGCTTTACTTTATTATATTTTGTATCTCACTTAGAGAAAACTCCCATCAGTAGAAAAATATTAACGATATAGCATCCGTAACCGAACACGCTACCGCAGTAGCCGATTTACTTCGCATTCCTTTCTTTTTTATATATATGTTTTATTTTAGTGATCTCTTTATTTACTATATTAATAAATTAATAAATGTAGATTTGAAAGTATTTAGTGCTGATTTATCGATATTATCATTTTATCACTTTACATAAATATACTATAATATATTAGTATAATAGTATACTTTGAATATAAAAAAAAAGAGTCAATTGACAACATCAAATAACCGGAACAAATGAATGGCTTAAGGCATGATGAGTTGGGAAAATCATAGGATCACACGTTTGTCTTTTACCAAATGATATAGTTACTGATAATGATGTAACTCTAGCGTCGCAATTATATCTCTAATGATTCAATCTATGGAAACCACAGCATTTTAGAAGCTCATCTAGGGAAAAAAAAAAAGAGTTCATGTGTGACGGGTTACTAAACAACCAACAAATTTTGGAAAGTTTAATTTTTGACTCTACATTATTGACTTTTTGGATTTTGTGTTTAATTCCATGGGAGTGTAATATCATCCGCTTAGAGAAGACTGATGCACGTGTTCGACCATACTTGATTCTCTCTATTGTTCATCTAGCATACTCATGGGATTAAAGACTTAGTTGTTGACTTCTAGTTGTGATAATGTAATATCATCGATGATAAGTCTTGAGTTTTGTAAACCAAAAATTGGCACATATATTTATGGAAAAGATTAAATGTGCAAGAACCAAGAAAGAAAACATAGTTTTATTGCTACCATAATCATATTGAGTTTATTAACGTTATATAAAACACGAAGCGAAAAACATGATTGAATAACACCACAAATGCGTACTTGTGTTAAAATTTAACAAGTTCCATAACCCACAATCCATAGGCACAACAAAAAACCTTAAAATCCCCAAAACCAGCTTTAGTTGACATGGCCTCAAATTCTCCTTTTGTCCTTTCCTTTCCTCCATTAACAGCCAACATAATAAGATCCAGTTCAGAGATATGTTTGGAATAAAAATCAGTTTGTGGAGGCTGAGGAAGAATATTTTCCACGACGATCACTTTTCCTTTGTTTGGCAGTGCTTTGTAGCAGTTGTCTAGAAGTTTTAAACATTCTTCATCACCCCAGTTGTGCAGCACCGCCTATACATTATTAAATTATATAACCAATAACTTGCTTTTAACAGCCAAGTTTTAGGTTGATTAATCCAGTATTAAGTAAAAAATGTCGCACCTTCAACATAATTGCATCTCCCTTTGGTACTTGGACGAACATATCTCCACCAATATGTTCCACTCCTACAATATAATTCGAAAAAAATTGTTTATTAATATCACATGGTGAATGAACCAAGTAGGTAAAAAAACGAGTCAGTGACAATTTATACACATGTGGTATCTTTAATAGTCATTTTATCCCATGTGATTTGTAAATAGATTTTTACCACACTTGGTTTGTAAATATAACATAATATCCGCTCAAATATAATACACAGAGGGATATTTTCCACATATTTACAAATCACAAGTAGATAAACGGTTTATTTTCAAATCACATGGGTAAACTGTCTATTTGAAAAATCACTGAGGGTTCATTGCCAAAAACCCTAAAAACCCAGTTAAAATCTTTCACATATTAACATACATATATCTTGGACCATACTTGTATCAGTTGTATGAATCTGGTTTGAGTGTCAGTTATGAACCAACTTAGTAGTATTTGTCTAAAATAGTTGATGTATTAGTGTATTTAATTTTTTTATGTAAAAGATGTTGTATTTATATATCGAGTTGGTATATAAGAGGGGTCCAAAACGAACATACAAAAGTGTTTTTCATATACCTTTATAGGTCGGAGCATTTTGTACGACATGTGGCAAATCCAAGTTAATGCCGCTGATGTGAGGGTACTTAGAAATTATCATATCGAGAGTTAAACCGTTACCACCACCAACATTGACTATTGTGCTAAATCCCTCGAAGCCATTGTACACCTTGAGAATCTTTTTCATCGTCAGAATAGATAGAGATGCCATCGCAGTGTTGAATAGCTTATTAGTTTTGGGATCTGATGCTGCGTAATCGAAGAAACTTTGGCCATGATATCTTTCAAATAAATTTGCACCTTCCAGAACTGCATCTTTCAGTCCCTTACTGCAAGAGATTTATAAACCATAAAAAAAGAAATTGTTATGGAGGACATCTGAAGCTGTGAGAAAATAAAACAACTATTCACAAATATTGTCATTTTCAACTCTTCATTCTTCTAATTTTTCGAAGAGTTTTTAACAACAAATCCCCGTAGGTTTTTCAAATAGGTAGTTTACACCGATATGATTTTGAAATAATCCACATATGTGATTTAAAAATAGGCTCAAAATAATCAGTTTACCGATATGATTTGGAAATAAGTAGGTTTCTGAAATAGATAGGTTCAAAATAATCAGTTTACCCTATATGTTTTGAAATATATAATTTATCCCCGTGGTTTATGAATATGTGCAAAATACCTCATTTATGTATAAACTTGTGAGGGGACCAGTGTGCTATCATTTTACAAATTATAGAACGATAAAATGTCTATTTATAAACAAAAAGGGTAAAGTGTGTTAAAATTATCATATTTAAGTAAAATGTATATTTATAAAACACATGAACTAACGTGTATATTAGCGATGATGAATAATAATTAAAGTTTACACGCAACATGATTTCAAGCCAATTTATTTGGACTTCAAGGGCATTATATTGTGCCAATGACATCCCGCTCGCGTCCGCGATAAAGAATTTAGCTGGCGAGGCAAGCGCATAACGAGTTTCAGTTGCAGAAACATGAGCAGTCAGAAAAGAGTGAGTCGCCAGCACCCGAAGCATGGTGTCGAGCATTCGTGTTGCTCCAGGAACATTACGTGTCGGGAGCTGAGAAGCGATTTCGAAAGCCGAGACGTGAGCTCCATCACCGGACTTATTGATGATCTCGAATAGGTCAAGTTCGATTGCAGCAGTCAAAACCATTTGGAGGACACCAGATTTGCATGCCATTAGGCCATGAATAAATGCTTCATCATCTTCATCACCACAATATCTGAAATTGTTGTTGAAATTAAGGTTACCTTGCCTTTCCATATTTTTCTTTGTAAGCAAGAATTTAGAATTGGAAATCAGTGTACATGAATGAGGAACATATATAAGCACTATTGCGTATAATTTACTATATTTTTAAACCTGAAATTTTCGTACTCGATAAATTCAATAGCCACCACAAATTAGTGAATGTATAATTAGGTTTGGCAGTTGGCACCGCTAATGTGAGAACCAATTAGTGTAGGCCTTAAATATAAGATGTGTGGTCTCAATGGGGTGTTTGAGTTGGTGAAGCAGGGTAATCTCGAGACAGTAAGATCATGACTCATGAGTTTGATTTCCCATGCCAACACTTTCTCGGTCTGAGCCTGTTGCACCGAGCTTGCCTAAGTTTACTTGGTTGACGTGGTTTGAACTGCATCAGCTCGGTGGTGTATCAAATGTGCACCCCAAGGGTAGCGGTTACATCAGCTTGGTGGTTTATGAAAATAGTATATAAATACTTTTACCAAATATACTCCAAAAAAAATTATTTTTTAACAGAAGTGGTAAACAAACCCTTAATAAAACATGGGACCAGTGTTGTCAAAAAAATAATTTTTTGGGACTATATTTGATATAACACTTATGTGAGACTACTTTTAACAAAATAATTTCTTTGAGACTATATTTAATTATTTGTAAAAGTTTGAAACTAATATTAATACTCAGATTTTATGTGACCATTTTTGTAATTTATCCATTAATAAAAAGATGCTTGTAAAGTTGTAATATGTACATAGAATTTTATAATACTATTGGAATCGCATATGGGATGTTTAAAATTTCTGAATTTTTTCAGTTACATGTCTTGCCCGTGATGCGATACTTCTCCTGTTTTACTTTATTTCTTCCCATCTAGGTTAGGGAAATTTATTATTTTGCTAGAAAATCATAGATGGTGTATTCGCTTGGTAAATATGTAATTCAAATATTTTAAATCGTAAAATTATATAAACACCATGTTTTAGTCGTTCAACATAGAAAATTATTGTTATCTAATATATAGTTCTGTAGTTCTGTGAGCTAATGTAGAATAGCAATATAGCATCGTTAATGAACCAAACCAGCTACCATTAGCCTAGCATCTATAGTAATTAGTAATTAAATAAATATAAAATGTCGATAGGTCATACGGTTAGTGATATATATATATATTTATTTATTTCAAAGCCAAAAATGTTTATATTTATTTCTAAGTAATCTTTATCTAATATTTTTATTTTTAGAAGATAAAATGTATGAGACAATTGCGTGTTTATGTATATTATATAGTTAGTATTGATTTTTTTAAAAAGTATACTTATGTATGTGGATATTTTTTATCTAAAATATTTAAATTAACTTATTGAATACTTTATTTAAAAGTACATGTTTGTTTTGATATAAGTATCTGACTGTCTTTTATGAAAGTTTAATATAATTGTATGAAATTTATAATTGAAAAAGATTCATACAATATTTTATCATAATAACTAATTTAATAGATATTCTAATCAAACAAAGATTAATTAAATTTTAAAAATCATTTTTGATTTGAACATAATACCATTTTAAACATAATATTTATGAGGACAATTATGGATAATATATTTGCAAGTAAATATTAATTATTAAGTTCTTGGCTCAAATTAAAAAAAATTATATTAGTTTTTCTAAATATAACTAAAATAATTATTTCCAAACAAAGTTTGATTTAAACCTTAATGCATGTTGTATTAATTTTATTAATTATTCATAAAATATTTTGATTAAAATAATTAAATTAGAAGCATATCTCAATCAACTATGATTAAATGCTTAATAGTTTATTGTTGTAATTAATTTAGAAGATATTTTAATCCAAAAAGTTTTGTAGGCCAAAATGGTAATATTAAAGGATGTTAATATAAGCTCGATTTTCTCAATGCACGCTAGATGATAACCAACGTACAGTCGGCGGCACGTGGTGGTCGACGGGACCACCGGAATTGTCCTCGCCGAGTAGATCGCTGATGCACCAACAATCCGCCGACCATCCTCATCTCTGTGCAGACAAGTAAGCGCTTTGTATTTTTAAAGATATAGTTGAAATTATTCGGATCCGAATCGGTACGATATGCTGTCTGTCTGCCACATACGAAGCCCAATAAGCCCAAACAAAACCCCAATTTAAATTGTTTCTCCTCCTTCGGTTAACCTAATTTTTTTAATTGACCTCTTTCAATTGGGAAATTTTAGAATATAATCACCGAGTAATATGAAGCTATTCGGCGACGGCGACGGCGACGACGACGACGAAAACAATGACCTATCGAAGATTCAGATCGACCACGAATTTGCCAAGCGCTACGAGTACAACAAGAAGCGAGAGGATTTGCAGAGGTACGAGGAGCACAAAAAGAATGGCCGGCTCGGGGATTCTCGCTCGGGCTCTGAAGATTCTTCTTCTTCGGATGAGGAGATTTCTGTCAAACCGAGTAATAAGGACTTCGAATTCTTCGATGCGTTAATTAAGGTTAAAAATCAAGACCCTTTCTTGAAAAATAAGGATGCGAAGTTGTTTTATTCTGATTCCGAAAATGAGAGTGATAGTGTTAATGAGAAGACTAAGGGGGGTATTGGTGATGGCAAAAAAGGTAAGAAGCCGATGTATTTGAAAGATGTTGTCTCTAAGCAGTTAATTGAGGCAGGCCCTGAATTTGATGACGAAGATGACGGTGAAATGGTCAGTAAGGGTAATGATAATGGTAATAAAGTGAAGACTTATTCTGAAGAACAGGAGGAGTTCACGAGGGATATATTGAAGGCAATCGAGGAGGGGAATAATCATGAAGATGAGGATAAAGATTTTTTTAGAGTGAAAGAAGGTGACAGTAAAGAAGGAGAAGAGGAAGAGAGTGAGATTGGGAATAAGCTGGATGAGTATTTCGGCGGAGATGGGAAGTTGGACACAGATACCATGTTTTTAAAGGATTATTTTCGTAAAAGGATGTGGCTTGATGATGGCAAAAGTATCGATGCTGGGGGTGACGAGATTGAGTTTTCCAATGATGAGGAAGAAATAGAGAAGCAGGAGGATTACGAGAGGGAATTCAACTTCCGTTTTGAAGAGAATGCTGGGGATAGAGTGATGGGTCATTCACGAAGAGTGGAGGGCTCGGTGAGGAAGAAGGAGAACTCAAGGAAATTGCAGAGGGATAGGAAGGAAGAGAGAATATCTCAGGCTGAGTTTGAAAGGAAGGAAGAGTTGAAGTATTTGAAGAACTTGAAGAAGAAGGAGATCAATGAGAAGTTGCAGAAGATTAGGGAGGTGGCAGGGATTGACAAGGATAATAAAAGTTTGTTGGATGAGGATTATTTGGAGGAGGACTTTGATCCCCAGGAGTATGATAGGAAGATGGGGGAGGCATTTGATGAAGAGTATTATAAAGCTGAGGATGTGGATCCAGAGTTTGGGAGTGGGAGTGATGAAGATGGGAGTACTCTTCAGAAACCTGATTTTGATAAGGAAGATGAGCTACTTGGACTTCCAAAGAGTTGGGATGATGTGAAGGAGTCCGGTGAAGGCTTTGCTTCAGCCAGGCGAAGGATTTTGGAAAGGACAGGGGGTGATGGAGATGAGAATAAGCTTTTAGAAGATGGAGACAATGAGTCTAAGCGGAAGAGAAAAAGGAAGCCTAGTGAAGTGGAGAAGGCAGTCAGAGAGCAGTTGATGGAGGAGTATTATAAATTGGATTATGAAGATACAGTAGGAGACTTGAAAACAAGGTTCAAGTACCAATCAGTGAAGCCTAAAAGATATGGATTGACCCCTGACCAGATTTTGAAGATGAACGAGAAGGATTTGAATCAGTATGTTTCCTTGAAGAAGTTGGCTCCATACAGAGAGAAGGAATGGAAGGTTCCTCGTATTAAGACTATTCAGCTAAAACAGATTAACAGAAACCTTCTTCATGGAGAAACTTCAGCTTTCGTAAATAAAGATACAAAGAAGTTAAAGCATGGTGATCAGGAAAATATTAAAGTTGTGGATTCTACCGAAGATGATAGAACACAGCCTAATGGGTTAAACGGAGATGTGAATAACATATCCAGACGGAGTAAGAGAAGGCAGCGTCAAGCTGATTTTAAGCTATCTCGTTCTAGGCTTATTGCATATGGGAAAATTCAGCCGAAATCTAAGAGCAAGAGGCATTAGTGGAACATGGTTGAAGTTTCTGTAATTCCTTCAATGGGAGGTAATTTCATTTTCTTGCAAGCTCACTAATGTTCTTAGCTTGATAATTTAAGTTCTTTTGGCCCCTTCACTCATATTTTAGATTTTGACCTTGTTTTTTTTTTTTTTGACTAAATATATGAAAGTAAGGGAATTTCATAAGGAAGCAATTATAGGTGACGGAAGCGTATTATACTTAGTTTTGAAACGTTGATTATTGGAAGTTTTCTTAGATGTTTATCAAACTAGTACTGCGATTCAGTATACTTGAATACTGATTCACGAGCTCACGAATGATCATAGTTGAGGTCATTCTTATTTCGAGCTGTCTGATACTGAATTAGCAATCAATACTTGTTCTTTAACAATTTCACACTAGTAAATTTCTAATTTTCAATAACTAATGTATTCTTGATCTTATTATATATTGTTTTTTCTATCTTACATTGGCAAATTTCAGGAACTTAAAATGAGAATAGCTTATTGACTGGAGTTAAACTGACAGCTTTGTATGTTTACGCATCCACCAAAATCTATGATGATGAAAGATCTTCCTTTTAAGTTTCCATTCTGTATCATACCATGTATTAGATAACCACGGGCGTAGTCAATATTATATTTTAGGGTGGATATAGTCATTTATATAAATAACATCCAACTTTATATATATATACTTACACATATATATACACATACATACATTAGGGTGCGCTTAGCCCACCACCTACTTTTTTTTTTTTATATTAGGGTGGAGTTATCCATTTATATACACATACCTACGCCTTGCCTACGCCCTACCTCCTCCCCTGTAGATAACATTAGATGTCAAATCGCAAGAAATGTGTAGTAGAGTTTCAGCTGAAAAGTGAATGATTAATAGTTTATGTAATTCCTGAATTTCATTGATGAAATAAGCATCTGCTTTTCTAAATATTGACCACCATTTGTGTAATATTCTTTGTGCTCGAAAGACCATTGCTCGATTTTGTTCAGCTGTTCCACATGCATATTCTTGAATAAATGTTTGAAGTGTAGAGCCTTTACCATGATAGCAGTTTTAAGGTTTACACGTTTTTGATTGTTTGTTATGCTGTGTTATGTCAAGTCGAATCAAAGTAGGTAGTAATGCCTTGAATAAATATTTGAAGTGTAGAGCCGTTACCATGATCGCAGTTTTAAAATTTGCACGTTCTTTATTGTTTATTATGCTGTGTAATGTCATGTCGAATCAAAGTAGGTAGTGATGCCTTGTGTGCTTAGACCTGTCGCATAATTCAAGATTTTTACGTCGAGGGGTAATTTTTTAGGTGAATTGTTTGGTTCTCATTTTCAGGGTCCATGAAATTTTCCGAGTGCATCTGATAATTCTCAGGTCAAGAACCTCAAAGTGTGGTTGCTTATGATCGTTCTGTGAATTTCGACCGTCTTTTTTCCAGGTTCTTTCTTAATGGCAAGTTGGAAAAGCTTGTGGGCTTAATATGATTTCTTTGTAGCAGTGATTTCATGTTAAACTCGTGTTAATTTTTTACGCAGCGACAGAAGATTTTTGCACTCGGTAAAACATCTCTGCTCTTTGCTTAACTTTTTTATCCGAAGGCTTAGATTGAAGTTAGAGTTGAGGTGATGGATCATCCATATCCAGATTTTTATATCCAGAGACTTTGAAATATTTAAGTTGTTAGCGTGTTGTTGTTCATTTTAATTCTAAAAAAGATGCAAGACAGGTGAATATTTTACTACCTTCCTAATTTACAATGTTACACTATATGTTTCTTTTATTTTCTTGTTTTTCGTTTGTGTTGCTGTAACTCGTGTTGTTGAGGTGATTATTGCCTCAAGATGTGCTCAGTATAAGGAGCGGACCCAAGCATTCGGGAGAGGGGAGAGGGGCCTAGAAAGATACATTTGAATCCGATGGTGAAGTTTTACAGTTCAAGACAAATGAACATATGATTAATATTTTTATGTGATCGGTTGGATCTTACGAGGCATCTAATTTGACATAATTCAATGGAAGACAAGTTAATGTATGGTTAAATTTGTAAATAAAATGTAATTAATAAATTTCACGTGTTAAGTATTATCGATTTTTGGGACGGACTAAGCGAAACAGAATTTTGATTATTTGTTAAAAAAGGAAAATTCATGCCGCTACTACTTTATCGAGGAAGTTTATTCATTCTAGTCCAGTCAAAGATATTGAATCATTGAGGTCTATTTTTGGAGGAAATGACCAAAATAGCCTCTCCCGCATTTGACTTCATCCTCCTCTACACCATTTGTCTTCATCATTCATTCACACGAAACTCATCCTCTCCTCTCAAACTTTTCTCTCATTCAAAATTTCAATAAAAAATCTCTCGCTTTCAGTTACGGTTTCTTTAACTTAGGGTTTCTGAATCCTCCACTCTATCTCTTCGATTTTTCATTCCATTACTTCGTTCTAGATTTTTTTTCAAATTTGGTATATATTACTTTAGGTTTTGTTGCTTAAAGTTTGATGTTATATAGTTGCGTTATCTCTTCATCTCTTCGATTTTTGCTATATATATATATATTCTATGTTTGTTGTTTTGAGCTTTTTAGTTGTGATTCATCGATGTCCGCGCTTGTTTGCTCATTTATAGAAGCATGACAACAAAACTTTCAAAGAAGAACACGGATCAGAAAAAAGTAAGTGGTGCACGAAACTTATAAAAACTAACTGGTGCATAAATTTTAAACTAACTGGTGCACGAACTTATAAAAGTAATTGATGCACGAATATATAAAAGTAATTTGTGCACAGACTTAGATGCACGAATCTTAAACTAACCGATGCACGAACATAACTGATACACGAACAAACCAGGTGCACATATTTTACCATATTATGCTCGGCAGTTAAATTTACAAGTTTGTGCACCGATTGCTTTTATATGTTCGTATATCAATTACTTTTATAAGTTCGTGCACCAGTTATTTTATATAAGTTTCGTAAACAGGTTACTTTATATAGGTTTTGTGCACAGTTATTTTTCATAAGTTTCGTGCGCAATTTACTTTTTATAAGTTTTGTGCACCAGTTACGTTTTATAATTTCCGTGCACCAATTACTTTTTCTCTTGGTGATCTTCCTCGTTGAAAATTTTACTATTAGACTAAATTCTGGAAAATGCGAGCAAGCCCGGATGCAATGAATCACAACTAAAAAATATCTTACCAGCACATCTCTAGCTCCCCACTTCTTTTAGGATTTTGGTGATGAAAACCGCGTTTCTTGAGAGGGAATTTAGTCACAGTAACTCACAAAATTGAGAATGAACATACAACTAAAACAAAGTGCATTGAGATGTGAAACTTGCACCATAGTGGTGATGCGATGTTTCATGGGGTTGAAACATGTTTTATGTTGGAGATGAAAAGCGGAGATGAAAAGCAGATCTATTTTAGTAATAGAAAAGACTTAAATAACAGAAGTTAAAAAATTGACTTACGTAAATAAAGTTTCTCAATCGTGGATTTAGTTGCACACTTTTTTTTGCGGACTTATATGAATAAAATTTCTCGAAATGGTACCTTCATGCAATTCCACCTTAAAAAAAATTAAGTATATTTTTTACAAAGCTTTAATTTTCTACTTGATTTACTTTTTAAATATTATTTTTCAATATATTATTGAATTTATATTAAAATTTGTTAGTTTTCTCCACATCAAATTGATGGAAAGTTATACCATCGCTATAATTTACATGGGTGCAAGTATTTTTTTTTTTCGTTACTTAAAAAATAATATTAATTCTGTTTAATGATGATATAATAATAATCATGTTATTCGGACATAGTAGTTTTTAGATGAGAATTAAAAAGAAAAAAAAGAAGAAAAGAAATGAAGAATAATTTGGGCATAATTACTTTATCGCTCCTACAATCATTCATTGTAAGTTATGAACTTATGATTTCTTTGGCACTCTTCATCATTTGTTTAGTTAAAACTCTCTTACCACTTTTATTCAAAAAAGGGACGCCTTTTTTAGCCATGACCAATGTCGTACCTGGGTGCGTACCAGATGACATTTTGCGGTCAAAACCATCCCGTCTACTGTTGGCACCTTCATTGTTGTCCCTAAAATGGCATCTATATAAGAAACCTTGCAAGTGTAAAGAATGTTGGTGTCGTCCCGTTTTAAAACAGGATCGGGAATAGTATCGATGATAACAAACAGATCTCCAGGTGGACCTCGTCTCCGTCCGGCATTCCCTTGGGAACGGACCCTCAAGCGACTGCCAGAATCTACCCCAGCTGGAACTTTCAAGCTAATCTGTTTCGACTTTCTTACACCCTCATCTCCACCACATGTATTGCAAGGAGTTATGTTTTCTCCCGTCCCACCACAAGTGGAACATGTTGATACCTGTTGAAAAACACCTAGTGTCCTTGCAGATGAGATGACTTGACCTTGACCGCGACATGTTCCACATTTAGATGCTGTGGTCCCTGGTTTTGCTCCTGATCCATCACAAGTGCTGCAGCTCTCAAGACGAGTTATTTCAATCTCTTTGTCGACACCAAATACAGCTTCTTTAAAATTCAAAACCAGATTATAGATCTGATCTTCACCTTCTGTGGCTCGGTTGCGAGATCCTCTTCCTCCCATGCCCATGCGACTCATGCCACCCATACCACCCATTCCTTCAAATAATGACTCAAATACATCAAACGGATTGCTGAAATCCTGCCATAGAGAAGCATACGAGGTTGGAATACTAACACTCTGAAGGACTGTATTTGGAAGCAGTCCTCTTCTATCACAAATTTTTTTACGATCTTCTTTCTACTTATGTAGCAAAAAGACTTACCCCCATACCCATTCCAGCACCTTTAAGCCCCGCCTCTCCATACCTATCGTAAATGGACCTTTTTTCTTCATCCAACAAGACCTGTTAGGCAAATTCTCCAATAATTCATTAAGTTGTACATGCTTCCACAGACAGGTATAGTTAACGGAAGGAAACCGTATACCATTCACAAGGATCAGATACTATACCTCATAAGCATTGCTAATCTCCTTGAATTTTTGTTCTGCTCCATGTTCTCTGCAATTGCATGCAATATCTTCAGCAGCAAAAATGCATCGCTTCAAAATTTCATATCTCAACTAGTATACCAAAACTTTTCTTATATGGCACTTTTTAATTCTCTTTCTAGCAACAAGTAAAATACCAAGCAGATAAATTGATAATTACCACTACTATTTCTACAGATCATGGTCTCGTCAGGGATGATGAGACATTTTTTAGGCCTTAAATTCTAATGCAACAGCTAATTTACACAATCAACACTTAAATAAGTCAGTTTTATCCTCATAGCCTCTCTTTTCGCAATATATTCATATCCAATTTGCTTCAATGCTTAATCTACCCCTAAAATGTTCGGTGAAATACCAACCCGTAACAACACACTCATATATGGCTTCAACATGCATATAAAAAGTACCAGTAACCATTATTAGAAACCAAAAGGCCAAATGAAGATAACTAGCAGCTGGAACCAAATAAAGAGTAAAGTGTATGAAGACTTACTTGTTTACGTCTGGATGGTAGCTCCTGGCGAGCTTTCAGTATGCTGAAGAAGAAACCATAAATAAATGAAACTTAATTGAATTCTTACATTTCCTGACAAAGACTGCAATTACCATGCGTAGTGTCTACTGAATAAAGAAGATATTTCAACATGATGTCATTGAGGAAAGTTAACAAAGTAGACAAAACTCTGATTCCTCAAGTGACGACAAGATATGCAAATAGGCGACCTATATTCTTAACGAGTACATCAAATTTCAAAAACCCAAAGCGATCCAAAGCTTTTATGCAGGGACAAAGTCCAATCACTAACAACAAATGAACACAGGAAGAAAAGGCCTCCCTAAGCACCTCATACACAGAGCTCAAACATAAGGACACAAATAAGAGACAAGTTAATACACACAAGTTTTAATCTGACTTGCTCGCATTACTAGAAACATCAAGCACAGGAGAGTAATACTGTGAATTGAATGTAATAAATGAACATTTTTTTATTCAAAGCATGAAAAGAGGAAAGAAAACTAACACCTTTTTTTCTTGATGACGTCATGTTTAAAGCTATTGCAGAGTGATACTCACACGACTCACACTATAAACACCTTTCCTTATGGAGGCTAGTGTATGCCTGATTTTGTGTTACTGTTTAACTTTCAGGGTGTAGGGTGTAGGGTGAAGGGCAGGTAAGGTTTGATGACCGATTCCATGCTACTTCAACACAACTTAATAAATCATGTGAAGAAATCCCTTACATTAACAACACAAAAGTACAGAGTACAAAGATATCTCACTTTGTCAGCTCTAACAAGAAGACAGGATCCTCTTCTCTGACATGAATTGCGATATGACCCCAAACTGTAAAGTAGATTCAACGATTCTTGAGAAAATAATGTTGAATTTATCGATGCCAGTGGCTTCATACTGCTTGACGTACTGCATGGACCAAAACAAAATATCATGGATGACCTTACATACAAACACAATCCAGTGTACGATTCAGTCAGAGGAGAATCTACACATGACCAAGAACTCAAGACAGTTTGCAAAAGAAAGAGTTATTGGAAGCCAAATAATGTCAAGCTCAATATGTCATAGTACTGATGCTGCAAGGAAAATAACTACCTTTCAGTAAAACTAACAATTTGTTTTGTTTTCAAGCCCTTTGCTTCTTTCTAAATATCTAAGAGCATCTCATAACATTCAGACTGCACATGGGAATTAAACGACAGTAGATAGTTTAATTATCAATGAAAAATAAACCTATATCCGTGCAATATAAGGACATAATAAAGTGAGCTAATCCATCGGACTTTGTGCTTTAACTTCTAATTCGACTTATTCACTTCATTGCACATCCCCAAAAAACTAATGAAGCGTAAATTCCCCACTACCAAAATGGCACTTTCCTCTCACATTTACTGGGGGCTAATAAAAGGAGTTGTCGACAACTCTCATTTTTTATAAATTTGACACTCATATCAAGACCAGATGAATAAAAACCCAAAAAAAAAAAAAGAAATAGAAAAATACTCAGACCAGCACAGATCTCCAAAGCTACAAATCAGGAAACGGTTAAAGTTGCTACCCCCACGGGCAATACCCTGGGTAATATTCTCATTCGATAGTTGATCTCGCCCTAATGGAGTACTCTTAGGGGAAGCATCAACCAAACCTAGTGAAACAAGAATGAACTGCCAGCTACTGAAAGGCGGTACCAATGAACAAGTGAGAATTACAGATTGTACATAGTAAAAACCTGAAAATGTAGTTCAAACTTTGAAATAGATTGATTTCAGCATTTCAAAGCAAGATTTCAGCACTACACTTACTAATGTGGAGATGTCGATAATTTATTCATATAGAGGATTCTTAGTACAAGCTGAGGCTGCACTCCACACCCATATATCCATTCACTTCCACAAGGTATGATTGCCATCCACTTTACTACACATTAAAAAGGCAAATATAAAAAAATAAAACCGAAATAGAAACATTGTAACAACAGCAAAGTCTATTTATATATTAAATATATAAACCACACAGAGTAACGCGTATTATTATAGTTGCAAAATAGATATTCACATGCATTGTTCTCTTCACCGTCAAAGAATTAAAAATTTTGCAAAATAAGTTAGCTTGAGCGCGTCCTCAAAAATTAACGAACCTGACAATATATACGGGTTTGAGCCGGAGAATTAGAAGCTCCGGTTGCTCAAACAACAGAATATGCAGCCGAATGCAGCGAGGGGGGAAAAAGAACTTCTTTAACCTTTGAAGAACAGAATTACACCGAATAGTTTCAGGTCCGGATTAACAATAAATAACACAAACCAAATTAATGCCAAATCAGAAAGGTTACTCACATGGATAGGGAATAACATACAAAATCAAGAGCTGAAGAAGTAGTTACACTATGCGAATCAAACTCTAATTACATGTTTAATACCTGGAATTTAGAAAAAATTGGGTGCCGGAGATTGAAATTGGAGAAGAAACCTACAAGAGAGAGAGGCTACATCGTTTAAGGATAGGGCTTTCCTCAATTCTAACATCGATTGGTTTATTGGTGAAATTGTGTTGTTCTAACGAGTCCACCACAACCGCGGCTAAATTTGTTTTTATAAAAGAAGGGATAATTACATATGTTAGTAGGTAGAATAGTTATTTTATAAATTTCCTACTTTTATTATGTTGATCTTTCTCAAAAATAGATATATTACAATAATAATCTCTATAGTTTATAAATATATAAGAAAAATTACAATTATCTTTCATGTGACTTGACATAAATATACACTGTAGGGAGGATAGATGCTATTATTCAAATTAAAGAGGCTAAAACGATAAGAGATAATTACATATGTCTCCCTTGTAGAATAGTTGTTTTACAAATTTTTCCTCTAGTTTAAACAATTACATCTGTCTCCCTTGTAGAATATTTGTATTACAATAACACCACATCTAGTTTGTAAATATATTAGAAAAATTACAACTATCTCCCTTATGATTTGACATAAAATACACTGTAGTGGAAGTATATGTTATTGTTCAAACTAAAGGGGCTAAAACGATAATTGTAAAAACTATAGAAGATCTATGTGAAGTTCATCCAAATAATAATTATAAAAACTAACGAAGCTTATACGAAGTTCATCCATTAAAAAATGTAAAATAAAAGAAACTACAAAAATAACGTTAAAAGTATAATATAATAGTTTTAAAAAAATAATGTAAATTTATCTCATCACAATCTTTGAAAAATTTGATTGTATTATATCCTCCAACAAAAACTTCTTCCCCCATAAATTTTAGTGCGAATAAATTATTATTTTTTAATTTAACTAAATTTAGGATAAAAATTTTGAGAAATGATAAATGAATGGAGCGTAATTTCATAAATTTCAAATATATTGGAATCGTTGGTTTGGATGCGAGAGCTTATTCCTTTATTGCCCCTTTATCAGTTTATATTTCTCGTCCATCCTTTAGTTTACCTTCAGAAATATTGAAAGTTAGTTCACTTACTTGTCCGCGTAATGAGCTTAATGGTTTGACTGTGATGTTTATTGCACCTTTATGGTAAAGGCTCGTGTTTTTGTAATATTTCACTTCTATTGTACATCTTTTAGTACACCTTTTCTTAGATGTGTATTTGTCTTTACCCGTGACTGGAGTTGGAGCTTGGATTGTGTTGGTTCACATGTTTTACTTCTTAGTGAGTGTGAGCTTGTAGGTTGTTATTGGGTCTGTCTTGGGTGCACCCGGTGTTTGGTGTACCCAAGACACATGTGTATTTATACATACATATAGATACACATGTATGTGTCTTGGGTGCACCCAAGACAGACCCGTTGTTATTTCAGAACTGTGATGTAATTGTCGACTTGACTGTTATATAATTAATAATTGATGTATATTGTCTTTTTCTGTTCAAAAAATTATAATATGATGTTAATTTTAGAATATTAAAAAATGGTGTCATTCGAATATTCGATAAGTTGACGTGGCAAGAAGAAAATAAAGTGTCGTCGAACCAAGAGCGCCATGCCGCCATTCGGCAATTTCAAATTTCTCTCTCACACACCACACTGAGGACACAGTTTTTCCATGGAAGTTCTGTAAATTTGGTTTCTGGAGTTTTGCATAAAGTTTTTCTTAGATTCGAAATGTTTGGGAGATTAATCGATGGAAGGAGAGCCTGACCTACAACTTCCACCGGCTGATTCGAACTTTTTAAAGACGAACCCAAGCCGTCCGATCAGCGTTAACCCAGATTCGATCAATCTAAGCCGTTCGTTCAATACCATCTCCACCTGCACCTCAACCACCTCGATTTCTTCCTCTTCTCCGCAGGATTTGGTCCAGCAAGTTCAAGCCGCCTTCAAACGCCATCGTTCACTCGGTACCTTTTTTTTTCATTTATTTATTTATTTTATTCTTTTGGCAATTTAGAATATGAAAAGCTAGTGAATTGTGATATTATAGCCTGTAGACTTCAGCTTGTATTTATTTTTTTACATTTAGGGTTTCTGATGAGCTGTACATTATGCATTAGCTGCAGTAAGTATTCAAGATCTGTTTTGTTTTTTCAAAAATTGAATTCTAGAGAGTTTTGTCGAAAATAGTTCCATAACATGCTTTGTTTAATTTTCCTTTCATGATGGTGCTTTGAAATTACTTCCTAAATTTATAATTATTTTTTTCCTGATGGCCTTCTAGGAATGCTGCAGCCAAGTGGTGCTCAACCAAGGAGACTTCTGGTTCCTCAACGCGAAACTTCAACAAAATCAATTCTAAAACCTGCTTCAACTATTTATGCCAAAAAAGGTAAAGCGGAGATTTCACAGGGTGACAGACCAAGTGGTTCCATATCTAAGTCCAAGATTGGGGTCTCTGTTACTGGAGAGAATCATGAGGATGCATCAATCACCCCACCTTCTGAATGGGGTTCCTCCTTAAATACGCAAGACGAAAACTTTAAACCATGTAATGTTCAGAGAGATCAACCAGGAGTTTCTTCGAGGTCTGGAAGCAGAGGTGCAATTGCTTCATCAGATGCAGCATATGGGTGTGCTCCAGTGGCTGAAGTGCAAAAGAAGGTTCATTTTTCCAATGGAAACAATGCCACATCTTGCGGTAATAATTATTTTAGCGCTAATATCTCGTGTGAAGCAATCAACAATGTCTTGCATGTTTAAGTATCAAATCCAGTGAATTGCTGGCACATGACGTAGTAACATGGATGCCAACTTGTATGCTATAGACTAGGGTGAGTAATAATTTGTAATTTATAGCAGTTATAGCTAAACGTTTATTGTCTCACATGGATTTACTTGCATTGACAGAAATGGAATGGGATGCTCGAGATCAAGCAGATTCTTCAGCTGCTGTCAGTGAAGTCTGGCGGCATCAAAATTTCCAAAATATGGAGATGGACATTATTAGTTTGATGTCTGAGGGTGGGATTTCTTCTTTGCCATCTAGAAGAACAATTGGTCTTCAGGATCAGCTACACAAATTCCAAATTTTTTTACAGAACGATTTGAGTAATGCCATGACACAATCTTCAGTGGTTGGGTCGTCTTGTGCTACCTCGACATTAATAAATCCATCTTGTGCTCCAATGATTAGCTCAACAACCTATTGTTCACAACCTCATCAAATGAGTAGTTCGAATTTGAGCTCCGAACCAGTAGGAGAAGCTGAACCACAACTGGATGTGGTGCAACCTTTGCATTCTTCATCCGAGTATGCCGGTGGTGTGATATCTCATCAGCCAGCCGTTCCATCACAAGCTGTTCCATCACAGGCTATTCCATCACAAGCTATCAGCTCCAGTTCTGCTATGTCAATGGAGATTAACAAATCCTCTGTCCTGTCTAAGGAGCTGCCGAGCACTTCACCAAAAGAATGTGATATTTCTAAAGATTCTTTTCTTGAAGAGAACAAGTCAACCGTAGGGAATGAACCTGATAAAAAACATGAGCCTCCATTATCTAAATTAAATCCATCAGACTTGAATTTGGAAAATGCGAAAGCACGGAAACTTGAAGTAGCTGCAAGTGGTAAAGCTGTGTCAACAACTCGGAAAAAAGGTTATGATCCCGACTTATTCTTCAAAGTTAATGGGAAGTTCTATCAAAGACTTGGAAAAATAGGTAGTGGAGGAAGCAGTGAGGTTCACAAAGTCATATCATCAGAATGCAGAATCTATGCTTTAAAGAAGATAAAACTTAAAGGTCGTGACTATGCGACAGCATATGGATTTTGTCAAGAAATGGAATATCTAAATAGACTGAAGGGGAAGAACAATATTATTCAACTCATTGACTACGAGGTGCATGCTGTAACTTGATGCTCACTGTGAACTCAAATGCAGTTAATTAAATACGTTTTAGCACATTATCTAAGCCTCTTCTGTTTTTCGTTTGTATTTCATCGACCCACCTTGTCATCTAATACAGCACTTTTTCATAGGTGACGGATAAAACCTTACTTCAGGAGGTAATGAATGGTTTCATGAATAATAAGGATGTCAGGGTCAAGGATGAAGGGTATATATACATGGTACTTGAATACGGGGAAATTGATTTGGCACATATGCTTTCTCAGAAATGGGGGGAACTGGATGGTTCTAATGCAACGATTGATGAAAACTGGCTCCGATTTTATTGGAAGGTTTCACTGATCCACTTCTTTGTATATTTGATTTTAATTTGCCATACTATTTCTGAGAAACTGGAAATTCACGAAACATGTTGCTTGATAATATTGATTGTTGTGAAGGAGTGTAGTTAATTAGGGCATCATTAAGCTTACCTGACATGTAACTTTGTCAAAAATGTTTCAGCAAATACTTCTAGCCGTAAACACCATACATGAGGAACGTATTGTGCACTCAGATCTGAAGCCAGCTAATTTTCTTCTGGTGAAAGGTTCACTGAAGCTAATTGATTTTGGAATTGCCAAGGCTATAATGAGTGATACAACAAATATTCAACGGGACTCACAGGTTTTTCCATATACTGGTTCTTTCAAATTTTGTGGTAGTTACTCAATGAAGCTGGTTTCTTTATTGGATCTGTGATTGTATACTACCAGTCAAAAGTTACTCCAACATGACACAAAAAAAAACACACACACAAGTTACTTGCGATTGAATGATCCCGCCATCAGATATCTGGGGCCAGAATGTTTATTCTTGCAAAAATACTTGAATGCTTGTACTCTCCTTTCTAACATTATACTAAGATCACATAATAACTGCAGGTTGGAACCCTAAGTTACATGTCCCCTGAAGCATTTATGTGTAATGAGACAGATGGAAATGGAAACGTGATAAAATGTGGTCGGCCATCAGATATCTGGTCTCTGGGTTGCATCCTTTACCAAATGGTTTATGGACGAACCCCCTTTTCAGAATTCAAAACTTTCTGGGCAAAATTCAAAGTCATAACCGATCCAGACCACAAGATTATATATGAACCCTTGTCGAACCCATTGCTTCTTGATCTTATGAAGAAATGCCTTGCCTGGGACAGGAACAAAAGATGGAGAATCCCTCAGCTACTCCAACACCCGTTCCTTGTTCCTCCCGTTCCACCCCAATCACTCAGTCCTGCCAATCATAGTTGTAACTTGCTTCGACTAATAAGTCAATTGAGTTTGAGTGATGAAAAGACACTGATGCTATGTTCTCAACTCCAAAACATGCTAAGCAATCCCGGATCATTTCTACCATATGAGGAATTTGTTTCAAAAGGCCAACTACACGAGATACTTGGTAAAATTTCAACCCTTTTCTTTCAGCTCCAGGAACAGTTTGTGGATTTAGAAAGGGACTCAAATGACGGATGAATTATATTTCAACTTTTGGCATTTTACGTCGCTTAGGATAGCAATATAGCTTGGTGATCTTAGGTCAATCTGGTTCTTGTTGTGCTGCACTCAAACGAAGTTGAGTGGTATTTTAGAATCTTGTACGGAATTTACATTTATATACTGCTACTGACTTGTGCTATAACTGTTACGTGTTTGAAAACTACTCTAATTAAAATAGAGCAGCAAGATGAGGCTGTGTAGATTTTTTCTCCAAAGAGTATGTACTATAAATTATTTTTGCAGTCCTCCAAATTAAATGGTAAATAATAAAGTGAGAATTAATGTTAGGGGAGTGTTCTTATTCATACCCCACTTGTTAATTAAATAAAGTCCAACTTTTTTGTTAAATAAACTTGGTTTTTTGTACCATAAGGGTGCGCTTGGTATGTATGATAAGATAAGTGATGGATAGATAATTTGGTGGATAAAGAGATAATAATTTAAGTAAGAGATAAATAATCTTGTGTTATAATTGAAGCAAGAGATAAATATCTTGTGTTTTGTGTCTAATGATTGTTAAACAAGGAAAAATGATAATGAGTTTGGTGTACATAAATTATGTATAGATGTAAAGTTGGTAGGAAAATGACCGAAATATCCTTAAATGATTATGGAAAAATGTTATGATCGATTCCGGGGATGGGTGCCCAATCCACTCTCGAGTTTAACTAACTTGAGTTCCAATAGCTCGTATTTTTGAAATAATTGCATCGAGAGATTATATCCAGTTCGGTTACAAAATCGAGCGGAAGATACTCGACATAACCCGTTCTATAACCTATTAAATATTTGAAAGACATTTTAAAGATATGCAAGAAAATATATAAAAAAAGTAAGATAAATAAATGCAGTGAAGTAGATAACACAATAATTTGTTTCTGCAAGTTCGAAGCACAAACGCTTCTACGTCTCCTCTTCTTTGATCTCATGAAATGATACACTAGAAGATTTGATTTACACTTTTCAGTATACAACCTACTTAAGCTAATATCACACAAATAGCATAAACTCATAGCCCACACAGATCACAAAGAACATGTTCTTTAGAGTCTCACATGCAAAGACTATCTCACCAGTTGTGAAGAATCACCAACTGTTACAATGGTATTCGCTCTACTATTTTAGCTCACAAATACAATGAATAAAGTGAATACAAAGACACAAATGATTCAATAATGAATCTGATACAACAAGGTAAGATGTGTCAAAGGTTTGAGGAGTTGTCTTCATTTAACAGGTTTTATCTTTGAAGTTCTCAATTGAATCCCAAGTGGGTTTGCCTTGGAAGGCTTGTATTGATCTTCAATCAGCTGTTATTGAGCTTTCAAATCATGTATATATAGCTCCAAGTAATGATATATACGTTAGATACAAGAATATAACGGTTGTGGCAGTTTTGGTAAGCTTTCAAACATTGCAACAGTCTTATTCTGCTTTCTGGGCTATTTTTGGAAGTCCCTGGTCGGGTCCGCTGCCCGTGTCCGCTGATCGAGTCCGCTGGTCGAGTCCACTGGCCGCTACTGGTTCAAAGTCTGCTGGCCTACGGTCAGCTGGGACCCTGCTGTCCAAAGTCCGTTGTTCTGTTTTCTTGGTTATAGCTCTTGATCGTTGATTTCTGGGCAAAGTGATCTAATGAAAGTTGTAGCACTTTCTCTTAGCTTTCTATGAAATCGAGAATCGCTCGATTTTGAGTTCGTATGAGATATTTATGATTGAAATATGAGGTGATGCACCTGCTGTTACGCTTGTTGATTTTGTCTGCACATGGCATGATTTACGGAAGCTTTTTGGCCATCTTAACGTCCGATTCAGTCTTCGACTTCTAAAGATGATTTATAGATCCCATACTGAATCTTCCCATTTTGATAAGCGAGCTGTGAGTTATGTCCGATATACCACAGCTGCTACAATCTGTCCGCTGCTGTTCAGCTTTGTACCAGCAGACACTTGCAGACATATTTTCTTCAAGTAAACCTTCGAATCTAGTCTGCTGGCCTAAAATATGAATTGTAGAGAATTGAATTGGCTTTCCAACCCCTTTAGAAGCACATCATTTCGATGTCCGAGCTATGAGCTATGATTGATTTAGTCAACAGCGCTCGGGGCCTAGCAGATGTTGGATTCTCATTTCAGCAACCAAACTCAAAGTCATTCATTAGCACATCACCAAGCTGTAAGATATCATCTATAAAATGCACACTTGATGAAATATATTAGCAACACAATAACAAGTTTTATTAACATCAAAACCAAGATTATTCGGGTTCCCAAAACCCAACAAAAAATATATACTACAGTAAAAACTTTACCAATTTACACCAACTTGAGATGTACAGGAAGCACATTTCCCCCAACTCTAATCATGAACGCAAGTAACATGCAGACGACGAAAAAGATATTGGGGCTTTGTTTTTATTATGAAATGCTATTAAGTTACATGGACGTGGAAGAGTTCTTATTTCAATTTAATTAATTAATAATATTCAATGTTAAATTGTTGGGGTTCAACAATTGCCTCTGCTTTGTGATCGGTCGAACACGTGGCGCTTGTGCCAGCGTATGATTGAAAAGATTGATGTTGCACAATTACCCTTAACGATAGTTATTGGTAAAGCGGTAAGCGCTCGATCCTACAATTGGTATCAGAGCCAAGGTCGCGTGTTCGATTCCCATGAGTTGCAGAGAGTGCAATTATTGGGGGAGGGATTGTTGGGGTTCAACAATTGCCTCCGCTTTGTGATCGGTCGAACACGTGGCGCTTGCGCCAGCGTATGATTGAAAAGATTGATGTTGCACCATTACCCTTAACTATAGTTATTGGTAAAGCGGTAAGCGCTCGATCCTACATAAATAATAAATAATATATAATCTATTATGGTAATATATATTATAAATATATTGTGACTAATATATTAAATTATTTATATAATAAATTAATGGTATAATATTATTAACTAATTTAATATATATTAATTAAATATTATAGTAGTTATTTTAAATTTTATTAATAATTTCAAAATATTAAGAAAATTATTAATATTATAATATATAATTTTATTATGTAAATTACAAGTATTTTTTAATATTATAAATAATATTAAGATAAACCTGCTTTTAGTACCATCTTTTCATTTACCTACATGATTATATGGGATTATGAACAAACCAACCAAACATTGGTTTAACCCCAAAATCATTATCCAAACCCATGTAATAACCCATATCAAAAGGCTGTATATGTTTTGTGGTTTGTAGATTTCGAAATTTTTAGTGCTACTATTTCAAAATATTGTTTGTTGTGTATAATGAGATGAATTGCTAATAAATATAAGCATAATAATGCGATAATATTATTTGAAGGACAAAAAATTCAACCATTGTCTCGATCAAATAAATCATGTATTATTTTTGCCGAAATTACTATAGCCATTTTCTTTCTTTCATAATATAAATTAAAATTAGTGACAAGACAATATTGTTTTAATGACGATGAGTTCATCCATTATCTCGATTAAATAAATTATATTATTATTTTGCCAAAATTTCTTTAACCATCTTTCTTTCTTCCAGAATAATTTCCTATGTCACCAATGGAACATAATAAATTCACAAAAGTGCAGCTTTCCCCACCAACGATTTGAGAATAAGGCAATCAAATCAATAAATTATCGGTCAACATTTTTAACAAATAAGGACATAACTGAAAAGGACTTCTTGGGTCGTTGTCTTGTTGGGATAAATTAAGATATTTCATAGACCCAATCAAGAGCCATATATCACCCTGAACCGATCCAAAATCAGCTAGTGATCAACGGTCTATTTAACTGGGTCAACGGTTCGACGGTCGTAACCGGCCCATATATAGGCGATCTGGTTAAGGGTCATAATTTGCTTCAACCCTAAGCTATAAGAGCCATATTGGTCTAAATAGTTAATGAAACAAATATATCTTACATATTTAATTTTATAGTTTGAATTTATTTCACGTTATTTTATAATTATCCCATGAGAAAAACACATTCAAATATTTTTTACACATTTTTCAAAAGATAAAAATAAAAATAAATCAATCAATGTAGTCGTATGAGGGGGTTTTTAACAAAATAACCCATCTTTTAATTCAACCCATAAATTTAACCCAAATTTTTTTTTTAATAAACTAACCTAAGTCGCCATCTCAGATGGCGACAATCACCAAATTCTATTAATGTCGCCATCTGAGATGACGACTACATAAATTTTTTTTTTTTTAATGTTGTCGCCATCTCAGATGGCGACAACCAACAAAAATTATGTTAATGTCGCCATCTGAGATGGCGACATTATAAATATTTTTTTTTATTGATGTCGCCATCTAAGATGGCGACATCATAACATTTAATAAAACCCTACCTTCATTCTTACACGGCCGCCGTTTCATAACAATTTCCTCTTCAAAAATTTCCGATTCTTGTGTTTTGATAATTTTGTATCACAATTATTTAAGGTATGTTTTTTTATTTTTGTTATGCTTTAATTTTAGATAAATCATGATATTTTATATAGAATCTTTTGTTTGATTTTTGTTATTGTTTGATTTTAGATGAAATATGAGTTTGATATGTAAATTGGGAGTATATGTGTTGTGGGTTAATATTTTGACGATATTGATGTTAAAATGTTGGTTCCGGTGGGTGGGGTGCAAACCCACGTTTTTTTAGTATCTCCGGCGGCGGCCGGACGGCCGACGGCGGTGGGCAGACTGGGTGGCTTCCGGCTACGTGGGTTGGCGGTTGTTGACGGTCGTTGTGTGACGGCAGTAAGTAGTCGGCGGATATTGTTTGTAATGTTGATATTAATGTTTATAATTTTTTGTATTATATTTCAGGATGGATCAAATGAGGCAACCAGGCCCGATAGACACACATCTTTTGTGACGGCCCGCCCCGACGGGTCGCCCGCCGTGTTCAATTGCTTGAACACAAGGCTTCGCTCAATTAATACAAATTCTTTAACAAATCTTCAATATCATTTTCGAACAATACTTCCATCTCCACCATATTTTCCAATTCAAATCCAGTAACCTTCGAAATACAGCCTAAATTTTCGAATTAATTCCTAAAAATTTGTTCTTGACAATTAAACCCCTAAAACTTCAATTTAAATCCAACAAACCTAAACACAATCTCCATACATTCTAAAAAGTTTCGTCCTCGAAACTTGCATTGCATTTTACATCTGGATATTTAGCATATAGTTCTTTCTCTTTTTCCCATGTTGCTTCATCAGGTGAATGATTACTCCACTGAACCTTAACAAAAGGAATTGTCTTAGTTCGCAGAATTCTCTCTTGACGGTCGAGTATCTTGATAGGATATTCTGAATATGTGCATTCCTTCGATATCTCAATCTCTGTTGCCTTAAGCACATGACTTTAATCTGGAACATACTTCCTGAGCATCGAGACGTGAAATACATTATGTACTCGATCTAGTTCCGGAGGTAGAGCAAGTCGATATGCCAACGTTCCTATTCTTTCCAGAATTTCATATGGTCCAATGAATCTCGGACTGTCCATCTGTCTGTGGATGGAAAGCTGTGCTGTATTTCAAATTCGTTCCCAACACAGATTGTAAACTCTTCCAGAATTGTGATGTAAATCGAGCATCTCGATTTGCTTGAACACAAGGCTTCGCTCAATTTCAAAATCTTGTTAACACTTTGAATTTATGAACTTATGTCTAGCGGAAACGTTTTTAATTCTTATCGAATGTTTGGCTTAATAATTTTTACCCGTGACTTTTATCTTAGAAAAATTTGGGCAGAGTCTCTTCTTAAAAATTGCGCCCTGTGATCTACCAGATCACTACCACCACAACATCAAAACCATAAAAACAAAAACTAAACCAAAATAAACTTCAAATATCAAAATCCAACTAAAACATAAATAAATGTTTCATATCCTCAAAATAAAACTTAAACATGCTAACATACTCAAAACTTCATAATAAATCTAAATATCATCCGCATCGTCTAAGTCTTCAACTCCATCTGTAATATGTCACATTACAAGTAAAGGTAAGTTGCAGCATTTTATAGTAAGCATAATAAACATTTGATAAAAGTATCAAAAACGTTTCCGCTAGACATAAGTTCATAAATTCGAAGTGTTAACAAGATTTTGAAATTGAGCGAAGCCTTGTGTTCAAGCAATTGAACACGGCGGGCGACCCGTCGGGGCGGGCCGTCACATCTTTTGTCATTGCAGTCGTCACATCGATCCGAGGATGTATGAGCAGGTGATATGGATAGCATACTGCGTGTGAGAAACCCACATAGCTATTTTTGGGATTTGTATCCACTAGATATACGTGTTGTTAATTTGTTGCACGTGATAGGATTTTATGGTATATATAGGTGTGGTAAGATTGAGCTTGACATGCATCTGATCACGGCTTTAGTTGAGAGATGGCGCCGTGAAACACACACACATTTAATCTTAGATCGGGAGAGGCGTCTATCACACCGCAAGACATTGCAGTAATATGGTCATTGCCAGTAGATGTCATCGTAGTGTCGGGGATTGATTATGATAGGACTCTACCCGATTGGCAAGAATATTGCCATACATATTTAGGTTTCATACCGGATATCAAAGACTTTAAGGGTGCACGTTTGAGATTAGTTGCTTTGCAAAATCATTTGCTGCTCAATCCGTTGAATATACAAAGTACGCCAGATGATGTTGTTAAGTTTACAAGGGCTTGTGCGTTGTTGATGCTTGGGGGGATTATGTGCCCTGATTCATCAGGTAATTTTGTTAGGTTATTGTATTTACAGAAGTTGGAGGATATCGATTCTGCCCATACCTATAGTTGGGGTAGTGCTGTGTTGGCGTACTTGTATCGTGAGTTGTGTAATTCATCAGAAAGAGGGAAAAAAGTGATAGGTGGTGCATTGCAAATCTTACAGGTAAATAAGTTTGTTTATTTTAAATAATTAAATATGTTTGTTTATTTTAAATAAATCTAACTTGTATTATTGATGTCATTACAATAAATGAGATTTGGGCATGGTCACGAATCCCAAGTTTGACTCCTCAATTGGGTGGTCAAAGATCTGATTTTGGGCCACTAGTGATCGGTCCAGATAATGTGTTACCTGCTGCTCCATATGGTGTAAGGTAACACGAATATGTCTTGTATTTTAACTGATTTATGTGTTAATGCATTTAATCATTTATTTGAATATATACAGGTGGTCATGTCATTTGAAATTTACAGAAACTGTGAGTCATTCTATACGCATCATGATGGACATTCTCGATGAGCAGCCAGTAACCCAAGTAAACATGCTGTTAAATTTGTTTTTACAAACAACATTCTTTTGATATTTCTAAAGCAATGTTATTTTGTAGTTTAATTGGCAGCCTTACCCCGATGAGTATACTGAAGGAATTACGGTGTTCGGAACATATAAAGGCCCGTTGATTTTCTTCGACATCGTTGAGATGCAACGATCTGAGAGAATACTCCGACAATTTGGTATGCTACAAGACATACCAGAAGATCCACAATCGGGGGATGATGCATTGCATAATATTGGTCGAAGGGGAAACTTCAACAAAGACTGGAGCGCTCGGCATATCGCATATATACTTTGCTGGGAGAGGGCAAATGATCTACGTATAGACAGACCACGATTTACTGATGGTGGTAACTACGTTGTTGGCGGATACACCGAGTGGTATGAACAAGTCACACGTAGATACATTGGACGTGGCCAATATTTTGTACAGGCAGGATATCAACATGGTGATGGCCCGGCATGGCAGCACGAGTTACGTGAATTACGTGAAATTTTGTTTTTTATAATTGTGATTAGATGTATATATTTTATATTCTACATTTGGACATTGCAGATTGAGCAGATGGAGCAATTAACTACAAGTTATGACCGACATCTGGCTGATGGCTTGCCTATGACGACAGAGTCGATGAGGCAACACAGAAGTGTATTCGAGAATGTGGTGCGAGTGGCTCGTCAACGACGAGACAGAAACTTCACGGCATACAATGAAATCCAGTCTGTTGATACACATATGCCGGCAGATGTTGCAGGTCCATCTACATGGACAGAGCCGGATATGCAGACAGATATTGCAGGTCCATCTACGTGGACAGAGCCAGATATGTGTACAGACTATTATATCCATGTGCCTGCATATGATATTGATATATCTCCCTTCACGCCATATCCCCCCATGTCCACTGAAGCCCAATCCAGCAGCGTGGATACAAATGTAAATATTGGGTTTGCAACATATGCGTCTATGATTTCACCTTTCGATGTCTCTCCAGTTATATTCCCTCAACTGACGCCATTTCAGCAGCCTGCCAACACACCTGCGGCAAGGGAAAGGGCCAAGGAAGTCGTTGAACCACGAAGAGTTAGAAGACAGACAAATCCTCCTCCTTGTGGTACTGGAGGAAAACTTGCTAATCGTCGTCGCCATTGAAGTCATCACTATATTGTAAATTGTTACCGATTCTTGTAGTTATAAAATTAAGTTTGACAAAAATGTTTGCTTTGTGAGCATACAAATAAAAAATTCCGTAACGTACAATAATTTCTGAATAACGTAAAATTTTCTGAATGTCTGAACTTAAGGGAGATGAAGTATGCAAAAATTAGACGCTGAGGCCTTACACAATTACACGCCAAAAATTTATTGATTTCTAAAACTTGAAGCCATTTGTCGTCTTGCTCGGGCTTCTGGCCAATCCATCTCATTTTGGATACGTGTAGTGCGATCACGACCTACCCGTTTGGACTTGCGCAGAGTGGAGTTGTGGAATAACTCGAAGCACGGGGTGTCCCAATACTGCTCTGCCCACAATGGATTGAATTGCCCTTGATATGTGTTCCAGTACTCAGACATATTATAATACTGGATGACTAATTTTTTCACATTTAAACCATAATGTCGACACACTTGTATCGCATGTGAACATGGTATGCCAAATTGTTTCCATTTTCCGCAAGGGCATTCCCTTGCTTTGAGTGTTGACCACGTGTGTATTGCCGCCACATCCCGCTTGCTCTCTAGTGATTACAGAAGTGGTTAATTGTCTTCGATCGAACATCCGAACATCATGGTGAATGGAATTATGATCAGCACGAGCATATTTTTCAAATACATAATCCGGCCAATCTTGATTATTCTGGATCATTCATTCCGCTTTCTTAAGTCGTTCAAGAAAATAGAGCACACAACGATCAAAAGTTAATTGCACAATGGCGGTGATTGAAAGGCGACGAGCACCCTTCATAACTCCGTTAATGCACTCGGACATATTTGTCGTAAGAATACCACACCGCCATCCACCATCATGTGCAAGAGTCCATTTTGACTTGTCAATCCGATTCAAATAATCAAATGCTCTTGGTTCAATACTTTTTATTTCTTCCATTGTAGAATCGAACTTTCTGAGCTGATTTTCTGAACCAGCCTTCCAGCATAAGTCTTTCAAATGAACATTTTTGAACCGACTATTAAAGTTCGAGCACACATGTCTCAAACAAAATCGATGCACTCCATGCGAGGAATTGAAGTCGGCAACACATTCAGCGGCCGCAATAAGACCCGGATGCCTATCAGATATCAAGCACACACCATCAGATCCTTTAACAATGTGCTTGCTAATCAACTCCAAAAACCATTTCCACGACAAAAAACTTTCCTCGTCAACGATTGCAAAGGCCAAAGGTAAGACTTGATTGTTAGCGTCCATGACCACGACAATCAACATCTTATGTTGATATTTTGTATACAGATGTGTTCCATCTACACTTATAACTTTTCGACAGTGTCGGAATCCATCTGCACATGGTTGGAAGGCCCAAAACACGTAATTCAAAGTCATCTCTGTTGGTCTAGCATTCGGTAGGTGATCCCATTCGACGACTGTGCCTGAGTTCCATTTTTGCAAAGCTCTCATGTAATAAGGCAATTTTCTTACAGAGCTCTCCCATGTTCCATACACATTTTCAATAGCACGTCTCAAACTATACCAGCCTTTTGCATATGAGATCTCAAAATCATACTTATCTTTAACAGTTTGAATAACATACTTTACCTCATAGGATGGATCACGTCGAACGATTCCCACTAGCAAACTAGCAATCATATTTTTGTCCAGATTTGCATGATCGATCGATAAATCACTCAAAAGACAAGTGTGAGAACCCCCATATTTTGTTATTTTGAACATTCCATTTTTTTCCCCAATGAGGCGCGTAGAAACCATCTGCAAGGCATATCTGGTGTACTATGTTTGCACACCACTTTCCATAAAGTTTTTGTACTTTTGACAACAATATACTCACGTTTTACAATCCGTACGGAGTAATCCTTCACAGCTGTCTGAAGATGACCTTTATCTTTAAATACCATATTCAGATGGATATCTCCTTTCGAATAATCGTAATAACTCCCCCACTTACCAGTTTGAAGGTCGATCGAATCACCAAATACGTCTGGATGTGTCGTGGAGAAAAATTGAATTGTTTGATAAAGGTCAGGTTCATTTGTTGTGGTTGTGTCTGCTACAGTAACTTGCACTTCTACAATATCAACCTCATCGTCAGCAGACTCATCCTCAGATGGAATCCCCTCCGGTTCAGACTGAATATCATCTCCAAAATCCACAAAATTGTCTGCTAGTGGCTCGGGAACAATATTGTCAGCAACTATCGGAGCATCATCTTGAATCATAGAGGTAGTTGGTCTTTCTGTAACTACTACAGATGGACCACTACGAGTTGTTGGCATTTCTGTAATAAAATCATAAGCACAGGGTTCTGTTTGTATATACATCTCCAAAAAATTATGATTTTGTTCAATATCCAATAACCATGCTAGATTGCAATCGCTGTCAACAGGAAAAATTGTTTGTTTCATCCCTGAAAAATCACTGAATATATATTTACAATATATTTTCAGAATGAACTGGTGACGATCGATGCCAGTAATATCATATACATCGCTCAATAACTGTAAATAATTAATATTGCGAGATATTGTCATGCCTTTTGACGGACCACGATCATATCTAACAGATTCTGAATCTTGTAATATTTGGCCTCCCCAATACAACAAAACTTTAATTGATATACCTTAAAAAATAAAGATAAAATTCATAAATTAATACATGATATATAATGTTGTTAAATATGATTATTTATATAACAACGTACCTACAATATGCTGATCGGAGCAAATAACTGGAGGATATAATGAAAATTTCCTTAAAAATTTGGAAGTAAAAATAAAGCTTACGAATTATGAAATGAGCTGAAGATATGAAATGTATGAAATGAGCTGAAGATATAAAATGAGCTGATTTTGTTCGTATAAATAGAGAAAAAAATTGATTAATATCGCCATCTCAAATGGCGACATAAAATAAAAAAATGAGTTTTTTTTTATTGTCGCCATCTCAGATGGCGACATCAATAATTTTTTTTTTTTATAATGTCGACATCTCAGATAGCGACATTAACATAATTTTTGTTGGTTGTCGCCATCTCAGTTGGCGACATTAATAGAATTTGGTGATTGTCGCAATCTGAGATGGCGACTTAGGTTAGTTTATTAAAAAAAAAAATTGGGTTAAATTTATGGGTTGAATTAAAAGATGGGTTATTTTGTTAAAAAACCCGTCATATGAGCGTGGTTGCAAATTTGGATCCTCGTGAAGGCGTAACATGTAATGTTAATTAAAAATGGTAACCGCGGATTTAGAATTTAAGTTAAAGAGGGCAAAAAATATAATTATAAATACAATTTTAAGAAGTCAAACTGTTATTTTAAGAGTGCAAAATATAAGTTTTTGAAGAAAAATATAATTTTAGAGAGTAATACAAAATAAATGTTTTTTTATAGCATTTGCCCTCCTTATCGTGACATGCTACCGGCCATGAATATGGCACCAAACTCGTTAAAAACATTAAATAAATTATACAATCAAATTATTAAAAATTAAGTTGTTGAATGTACACCAGCTGTTTGACATAAATAAAGTACCTATTTTAAGAACAGTTTTAGCAAAGTAGATTTCGGATCACATGGCTAGCACGTAATTGTGGACCATACGGCCAATGAATATTGACCCAAAAGGCCAAACTGATAGACGTGAGAACGACGTTTTGTTTTGAAGAAATGCCCCTAGTTATAGGAGAAAGAAAAGATGGATGCGGCTTGAATTCGAGATCTCGAGCTCTCTAATGGAAGTGATGTCAGTTGTGTCATAAGGCCTTCTGCGCTACTAGATTTTATTTGACCTGATTAAAATGTTACACCTAATTAATATAGTTTTCGAGAAAATTTGATGTTATCTTTAAGGAGCATGCGTTTTAATATGAAATTATTATATATTTTTTGATTTACAAGGTATCCAGGCTTTCGCCTGACTAATCCTTGGGTGACAGGAACCGGCCCCTCAACGCCGCCACCAGGTAAACCGAGGGATGTGCCCGAGCTGACAGACATCTGTGGGAGAGGACCTACAGGCCACGACCCCAGAGCACACCCCACAGGAATGCGCTCCACACGGGAATCGAACCTGGCGCCGAGGGGATACCCCCTACGTCACCACAGACCTTACCAACTCGGCTATGCCCCTGGGGGCTGAAATTATTATATTTATTGAGACTTAGTGGTGTTTCAGCACGCCACTAGCTAGACCATAGGCCGTATCTATGTGCATTAACGATCTCACTTAATTCTTATTTAATTTCATAAAGATATCCTACCTTTTTAATATGGATAGTTTTTCTTATTTGAGAATTCATTAATTAGATATACCAAATATTACATTATATATTGTAGCAGGAGGCGTTGGTTTTGTGTTGGTTCTACGGTTTTATATTGTAGATTTCAGTGGAGTTGTTGGTTGCTAATAGTTCTACGTCTAGTCGTAATTGTCAAGTTGGCTACCAATTAGTTAATATATTTATTTTTCATGTTCCGAAAAGAAAAATATTACATTATGTATACATATAATGTAAAATACTGATATTTAAATTATGCACCATGGCTTATCGTTGTTAATTTCTTGTAAGCAATAGCAGAAAATGTTGATAATAGTATAATAATTGATCTTGTGTTATCGTTTTAACACCTAGCAGCCACCATCCATCTCAAACTTATCCTATTCTCTTTCACCTATACTTAATATTTAATGTTAATTTGACAGAACATTCATATTCTGGAGATCCAGAGACCAGAGGGTCATGAGGGGGATGGGTCAAGGTGTTCAACGGGCCGGACTAACTAGATCCAGCTCGAAATCGGACTGGTTCAATCCGGTTAAGAACCGAAACCGATGAATCCGGTCTAGAACCCATAACCGGCTAAAACCGGTTATGGGGCGATTCCACGTAAAACGGAACCATTGGACCGGTTCCAGTTCTACACCGCAACCAGTATCATAATTATAAAAATAAAATAAAATAATAATAAAAATAATTTGTTGCCCAACGGCTAAATAGACGTTTGGCAACAAAATTCATGCCCAACGGCTCTATAGTCGTTGGGCATGGATTTATTAAAAAAAAAAATTAAACATTTCCCCAAATATTATTACTCTCAATCTCATACAATCTCTTAATCTTACAACTCTCATATCAAATTGTTATCATATTTTTATCACTTGTTTGGTATTGTAAAAGTCTTAATATTTTCCAAAAAAATATTATGACATCATCTTCTACTGGTCGCGGTGATCGTGTTGGTCTCTCTAATCCACCACCTATATTCGATGTAGGTGATGAGTTTTTTTGCCGACATCGATGATATTCTTGATGAAGCGCAAGTCAGGGTGTTCACGGGCCGGATCCGACCGGTCCCGGACTCGTTTTGTGTGGAATCGGACCAATCCAGTTCCGAACCAGATTGGTCCGGTTCCGGTTCCATGGCAAATGCCATGGAACCGATCCGGTTCGGAACCCCTGATCCGAATTATCGGATTGGTTCGGGATAAACTGGTTCCAACCGGAACCGGTTCGGCGATCGATCGCCATGTTTGACGATCGATCGCCAACTGTTTCTGTTTTTTTTAACCCACGGGGTCTTGGCGATCGATCGCCAAGCCGAATTTTTTTAATTTTTTTTTTTCAACCCAAATCGTAAAGAAAAAATACATCATTTATTGAATATGGAAAACAACATAAAAGATACATCATTTGAAATTTATAATAAAAATACATTACTCATCATAATTTATAAGTATAGTCTTGGCCAATTCTTCTTCTTCTTCTTCGAACTTTCATTGCGGAACTCGTCGATTCCTACTCTCTCTTATTTCTTCTCTTAGCATCGAACCAATCTCTTAGCAGCGTAAGCATGCACAATGATTCTGCTTGTAGAGAAACTCTAAAGTCTCTAATGAGCCGAGCACAAGTTGAAAATGCCGACTCTGATGCGACACTGGATGTTTGAACTGCAAATACATCTCTAGCCATTTTGGCTAAGACTAGATATTGTCTTGCGTTTGCTTTCCACCACTCTAGTACGTCAAAATTTTCATCTGTAATGAACATTTGACCCAGGAAGAACTGCAACTCATTTGAAGCGGTAGATGACACTCCGCTTCTTTCTTCCAAGGCTCCGCAACAGATTAATCCCTCCGCTTCGTGACTGGCTAGCTTCTTCTTCTTCTCCTCATACTACACGCGCCGATGAGCTCTGTCCCTGTTCACTATGGTACAATCCAAACATATTTTGGAGAGAATGCATGATTGACGTCTTTTGATCGTCAACATCTTTATCCAAAAACGTACTGTAATATTCAAAGAAAGTATCGAAAGATCCTACACCCTGACTTGGGTCAACAATGTAGATATACAGTGCACGTGTGGAATTTGTTCCCAATATTTTTTAAACTTCTCCTCCATACGATAAACGAACGACGTCAACTCAATATCATCTCTAAATTCAATAAATTTACAAAACATGTTAAATACAAGTGGAAAAAAATAATGAGAAGTAGGATTACAAACACCGGAGAAACGATCTGTTGCATCTTTAAAGGTTGATAACAAAGCAGTTAAATTATTAACAAAAAACCAATCCTTATCAGACAATAAATAAATTTCATCACTTTCAGGCATTTGATAAGAGTTATAAAAAGAAGTTAAAGCATCTTGATAAGGTAACATCGATTCTAACATTTTGTGCAAAGAATTCCATCGACTTACAATGGGCGGTGGAAAAAGAGTAAACCGAAGGTTCTGACTTGCACACGTATGTTTCCAATCATGCTTAATGCGTGACTGTCGTATCCATTGACAACAATTTTTAAGTTTGTCTATGCTACTACATTCAGCATCTTCATAACCATCTTTTACTGCTAAATTAATTATATGGCATGCACATCTAACATGGAAAAAAACACCATTAAGCATTGATAGTAAATATATTTTAAGTTCACGCATTGCCGCGTTATTATTTGAAGCGTTGTCAAGTGTAATCGAACAAATTTTATCTGCAATTCCATAAAATCTACAAACATTAACAATATATTTAGCAATTTGGGAACCAGTATGTGCAGACTTTAATTCATCCAGTGCCAAAATTCTTTTCTTCAAACACCAGTTATCATCAATCCAATGACCATTAATAACAAGAAAAAAAAGTAGTGCGGTATTCGTCCAAATATCAGTATTAAACTTAATCTGCAGTTAATAGAAGAAAGATGATCAACTAAAGTCTTACGGTAATCAAGAAACACGTCCAATATATTTTTCAAAGTATGCCTAGAAATATGTCTAAAACATGGTTGGATACCATAAGAAAATTCAACAAAGCCATCTTTTTCAGAAAACAAAAAGGGGAGTTCGCATCTTACAATAAAACGAACGAATAATCTTTTGTTCATTTCCGGTGTTAAGATAAAATTAGTGTCAGACTGAGGATTAATTTGAAGTTGGGTTGGTTCTTTACCTAATGGTTGTAAAGTAACATCCATCAAAATTATGTTTTTTAACTAGATGTTTCTTAAAAGTTCCGGTACCGCCAGCGGAACCACCTGTTTTATAATTATATGTGGTTTTACATATTTTACAAATGTTCGTATCTGGTTTTGTCTCGACGTCAAAATGATCCCATACCTTGCTTCGTTTGAGACGGTTACTCGTGCGACTCGAAGCGACGATAGTCGTGGATGATCCGCCGGGGGCCGGATTTTGGGGGGCCGCCGGTTCTGCAACGTGTTCCGCTTCTTCAACATCATAAGCATTATCAAACTCGGCAAAAATATCATAATTTTCTTGGAATAAAGGTGGATTTGAGGAACCACCACGACCAGTAGAAGAAGATGCCATAGTATTAGTGGAAATATGGAAAAACGAGATAATTGAATACAAGATTAGGATTGTAAGAATAAGAGAGTTGGAGATGAAAAATTGTAAAGGAAAAATGAGGTATATAGAAGCAAAAAAAAAAATTTCAAAAGTTTTTTTTATTAAGCCGTTGGGCAACGGCAGTCCGTTGGCCAACGGCTACAATGCCGTTGGTCAACATTACCTTTATATTTTTTTTATTATTTTTTATCGGTTCCGGTGGAACCGGAACCGCCGGATTGGCGGTTCCAGATCTCTGGAACCGATCCGATCCGGGTAAAACCCGGATCGGATTCCGGTTTATAACCGGACCAACCGGTTCCGGTTGGTCCGGCTCAATAAGCACCCTGAAGCGCAAGCTGCGGAAGATGAGGAAATGATTCCTGAACCCGTCGCTTCATCCGCAACTACTACCGCTGCCTCTAGTCATCCGAGTAACCTTCCCAAACGTAGCATAGTTTGGGAACATTTTGATATTGTCACCAAACCAGTTACGAACGACTCTTCTGTTGTTTGTAAAATTTGTATAACAACTTATAATTATAAAACAGACGGTTCTTCCGGGGGCACCAGAACTTTTAAAAAACATTTAGTAAAAAAGACGTCAATCAGACATTCTCTCCAAAACATGTTTGTTTTGCATCATTCTCAACAGGTACAAGGATCATCATCACAGAGAGTAGCGGAGCAAGAAGACACTACTCAATCAAGAAGTTCAGGGATTAATTTGCTGAGAAGTATATGAAAAAAAATTGAGAGGAAGCGGATCGGCAACAACCACGTCGAATGAGTTACAGTTCTTTTTGGGTCAAAATTTCATAACATATGAGAATTTTGACGTCTTGGAGTGGTGGAAGGCAAACGCTCGACAATATCATATCTTAGCCAAAATGGTTAAAGATGTTTTTTGCTGTTAAAACATCTAGTGTCGCATCTGAGTCGGCGTTCTCAACTTGTAGCCGAATAATTGGAGACCAGAGAATTTCTCTTAAAGCATATTCATCATGCATGCTAACATTGCTCAAATATTGGTTCGATGTTGAGTGAAGAAATAAAAATAAAGGAGGAGTCGACGAGTTCGGCAACCAAATTTCCGAAGAAGAATAATAATTTGCGAAGACAATATTAATAAATTATGATGAATAATATATTTTCTTTTTAAGTAAATTTCAAATGTTTATTATTTTACCTTGTAAAATTTTTGAATTCAATAAATTATTTGTTTTTTCATTCCAATTAATCTATTATTTCATCAAAAAAATTGTTATTTTCAAAATATTGGCTAAATATTAATGACAGACAGATTCCGATTATGAACCGGTCCAAACCGAAACCGATCCAGCACAATGCACCGGTTAAATGGACCAGTGTGGTTCCATGGCTCTTGCCATGGAATCGGAACTGGTTCAATCCGGTTGGTTACCGGGTTGAAACGATTCTGCGCGTTTCGAAATCGGGACCGGTGTAATCCGGTTTGAATCCGATCCGATCCATGAGTTACCCAAACCCCAAAAATGTAAAAAATGTGGGGCCATATTTTCAAAAGAAAAAATTGCAACACATTTTTGGGATTACCCTCACTCTCGGACTTCCCCAGGGGGCTTTACTGTAATTGGGAGCTGAGCCGAAGACGTCTCGTATTAGAAATCAAGCAGAGACAGGGCTGGTCGGTGTGACTTCACCAAGAGTCGAGGTGATTATCACAAGTGGGGTTTGTTAGATACTTGACATTAACGATAATATCCTTAATATCAACATCATATACTCGGGATGACCCAAAGGAGCTCATTTATAGAATCTAATACGAAGGATTTTATCGTTACTTACACCCAACTATATTATATATGTATCTTGTGATTAATAAACTTTGGAGGAAATACATTAAAAGGTTCTTGTAATTGTGTTTATTCTCGGTTCGGTCCCTAAATTTTCAGTGACTCGATTTACACCCCAAAGTTCTGTTGGAAAACATACATTGAATTAAAAAAATTAAATGCTCGATCGATCAAGCACAGTTTCTCGATCGATCTAGCGGACCAGAACTTTTCTGGTTTGTCTGCTGCAGGAGCTCGATCGATCGAGCGGGGCGCTCGATCGATCGAGCACTATTTCAGATTATTGAAATGGTTCGTCCATTATGTTTGGGGTGCATTTTTGACCAAATATTGCATCTAAATGGTGTCCTTTGGACTTGGTTTTTGGTCTACTATATAAACAACATATACCCACTTGATTTAAAGATAGAATTTTTGAAATTCATTCATAATTTTTAGTGATATTTGAGAGCATTTGTTGTTCATCAAATTGAGTGCTTTGAACCTTTGTGGTTTGAGGACTTGTGATTTGGAGTGCTCCTATCACAAGTCATAGTCGTTGTATCTTGGAAGACAAATTGACATAGCAAACCGTTAGCACCATAGCGGGGCAATATTGTCTTAAGGACGGAGATTACAAACCTCTCCACGACATAAAATTTGTTTTGAAGCCATTGTTATTTTTTCCTGAGATACACTTTGAGAGAAATTTCATACAAGTTTTAAAATTTTTCCCAATTCAGTCACAAATGTTAAGTCAGCTGTAAGAAGCAAATGGAGAGGGACTGTATCGAGAATATTTAAAACACTAGGGACTGAATTACGAATAAATCAGACCGGGTTTAATCCATAAAAATTTAAAAATATTCTCGAATCAGTCTATCTCCATTTGCTTCTCACGTTCGACTTAATATTGGGACTGAACCGTGAATTTTTTTTTTAAAAGTTTAGGAACTAAATCGAATAATGAATACTTATTGGATTAAATCGAATCACAAACGATATGGGTATTTTGATGTACGATCCCTGGATTTTGGAACCAGTGAGAGACAAATTTGTCATCTCAATGCTTAGAACTACCTTTTTTCTGGTATTTCATTTCCCTTAAATTCAAAATGTAAAGACAAATTTGAATGGAACGCCGCCGAGGCGGACGCGACCAAACACGGAATTCACACAATCTCCACTCTCAAGTATTCAAGAGCCGCGATTTCAAAATCAGCACTTTGTCACCGGAAACCTCTCCCCTCATTTCGCTACACAAAATTTATCCAATTCTCACACACCAACTCCTGCATCTCTGTGCCCATTATCATGTTAACTTACACCATTTTTCTTTCTCATTTTCTCTTTCTGGGCTTTCATTAAAAAGATAATTTCTCCAAACTTTTTGAAAAATTATCTTTTGAATGGTCAAATTATGAACTGAGTTATGTTCATCTTCCTGCTATGCATCCATTCTGCTGTGTCACATCGACACCAACCAGTAATTCTAACATGCCCTCTTCCCCGTCCAATCCGCCACCTTTCGATCCGCTGACTAAAAGTCAGCAAAATCCCGCGATCTCGAGGGTGTCATCAACGCGTGATTCGGGGATTGATCACAATTATGGTGGTGTTCCGAATGGCAACATTATTCTCCACAGCCACAACCGTGACGTGAAGATTAACGATATAGTTGGTAATGGGATATCTGGAATTTTGTACAAATGGGTTAATTATGGAAAAGGGTGGAGGCCTCGTTGGTTTGTTTTACAGGATGAAGTTTTGAGCTATTATAAAATCCATGGACCTGATAGGATTGTTGTTAATCAAGATACTGAGAAAGGATTGAAAGTGATTGGCGACGAATCTATGAAAAGGATTTCAAGGCATCATCATCACCATAGGAATGGGAATAGTGGCTCTTCTGCAAAAAACCGGAAGCCCGTTGGGGAAGTTCATTTAAAGGTTTGATTGTATTGCTTTATGAGTATTATTGTAGTTAGTTGATGTTGTGTGGATGTTTGTGTTTTATGTTAAATCATTGAATTAGCATTAAACATGTCAAAGAACGATTTTTTAGAAAAGGATTTGTCTGGATATGTTTTTAATCTCCCTTAGTTGTTTTTTTTTTTTACCAAATTGGTTTATTTGCATACTTTTGTTTATTATTTTCTTTTGGATGCTACTTCTATTGTTTGTAAAGATTTGGCAGTCTTTGGAGAATTTTTTTTTTCGAATTGAATCTGGCAGAAGATATGCTGCATGTTTCGAGGTTTACTTTTCCATGAGTGGTATGCTCTATAGATTCTATATTACTAGACCTCAAGGCGTTCCTCACAATCACGTTCATTCTTGTGGTAGAAGTTATCCGACTGCTAATTTTTCTTTCAATGCATTCAATTTATAATTGGAGGGATTGTGGTTATGATGAAATTGATAAATGTTTGAGCATTTAAAATGATTAGTTCCTTTGCAGGTCTCGTCTATTCGAGAGAGCAGATCTGATGATAAGAGATTTTCCATTTTCACGGGAACAAAGAGGCTTTTTCTGAGAGCAGAGAGCAGAGAGGAACGAATGGTGTGGATGGAAGCATTGCAGGCCGTGAAGGACATGTTTCCGAGAATGTCCAACAGTGAGTTAATGGCTCCTATGGAAGATGTCCCCATCCTTACAGATAAGTTGAGGCAGAGATTGTTGGAAGAAGGCTTGAGTGAATCTGCCATTCAGGAGAGCGAGCAGATCATGAAGAATGAGTTTGTGGCGCTGCAGCATCAATTTATACTGTTGAAGCAGAAGCATTGGCTCCTCATGGACACACTGAGACATTTAGAGGTACATGTTACGATACATAGAAAACCACTTACAGGTTGAATTCAGTCTTCTTCTTCAGTCAACTGTCCAAAGAATTATTTGCATTAAAGTGCTTTCAGATTTCCTTAGCTAATTGTAGGGTGGCAACTGGCTTGGGCCTTTGTAAGCTGTTTGTTTCTATTTTGGAACATTTAGAATGTCCGTAAACCATTTGTTTTTTTCATATATTTTTCAGTCGACCAATTGATCTGGAATTGACTAATTTTTCTGTATTCTTTTGTAGAGATCGCTTGATCTGAAATTGTTTTTTTAGTAATCTGTACTCGGTGGTTCATTGGTACATGTTTGAATAATTCAATTGAGAAAATTGATTGATAACATTTTTCTATGGTGAATAGCCAGGTCGAATTTATAATCATCTTAAACAGTACTCTTGTTTAGATATTTTTTGTCAAGTATTTTCTCCAGTCTGACATGATTGTGGGATTTGGGGATGCTAGTATTGGTCGTACTTTTCAGCTTCTTTTTCTGTTGGTGCTTTTTATGTCGACCTTGGTTAATATAGTCTTGCGAAGGTTTCTTACTGATATATTTGTAGAGTTATTTAATGAAATTTCACTGAACAGGAACATCAGCACAAGATATAAGTTTCACAGTCACCGATTATTGTCACTTTTTCTAGTGGTGAAAAATGAGAGAGATTCTTGTGCTATACTGGATATATTTCTCCTCGTGTATATGGGAAAGGCAGCAGCTTCCATGTGGCTTTGGCATTTAGCATATGTTTCTTGACACGGCCTAAGGTTTAGAATTTGGATTAGATTGCCCATTGCCAAGAGACATTCATATTCATGTGTGAGATGGATTCTATGATACTAGGATACTTCACGGTGACTAGAAGACAGTCAAAAGTGGATATCTGCTATGTAGTTTATTCTAATACAACGTAAAGATAACTTAGTAGTTAAGTATAAATATCTTTGAGGGCTAATTTCTACTCTTGCCTTAGAACTAGTGATTTTAGACCATAAGCCCTGCAGGTCTGAGCCGTTGAAGGTGAATTATTGTTGATCGGTAGAACTATGTTTGTTTATCTTCATTTTTGAATGGAAGCAAATAAATGAATTCTTAATGTCTTGTTTATGGATCTCATTTTCTTTAGTGTCAAGCCCCTCTACAGCTGCTATGCGAAGGCTTTTTGTTGGGAAGAAAGCGCTTGCCTGATGTCTTGTCTGTTGATGGTTTAGCAAGAAATTTATGGTTGTCCTTTCATTGTGCAGCATGCATGGTGAAATTTCAGCATTTGCATTCATTTTCAAGAGAGCATGCTTTTCGGTAACATGTGAAGAACAAAAATCTTAAATAATGAGACTTTTCAAGTTTGGGTTGTAACAGTTGTTAAATCAGATATGATGATTTCCTAAATTGCATTTTGTTTTGCAGACTTTTGGTTTGTGTTTGTTAACAAAAAAGAAAGATTTCGAGTGTTGAAATATGCAGAATCCTGTGCTTCTCAGTTCTCTGGTAATAAAATGTAGACATAAACTTGAATGTGACATATAACTGAAGATTAGGGTTGATTCTATTACAAATTTTGCAGTGTTTAACTATGTTTTAATACACATGTTTCACGATGCCATACCAATTTTGTGAATTATTTGTACATTCCTGTGGTAGTTGCTCATTGTTATTTGCTTTTTTTGTTCAGAATATTTTAATCACTTTCCTTTGTTGGTTCGTCATTTACATACTTTGGTTATCCTTCAGTTGGGTACTTAAATTCATTATATTAAGTAGTTATTTTTTGGTGCATGGATGTCTCTCTTTTCTGCGGGAAATGAAAGATGAAAACCATGTTTCAAGTCATTCCCATTTTCTTACAATTTAAAACCTTCCATATTTTATTTAATAATCCATATAAATAAAACTTGGTGTAGGGAGATTGGTTTGCATTCTTTTACTTGGGGCTTTGTGTGCTTGTTTTGTTTAAATGTCGTTGCTGTAATTTGTAGAGAGAAAAGGTGGATCTGGAGAACACAGTTGTTGATGAGAGCCAAAGACAACTGAAAGAAGTTGGAGCATCCTCCAGATCAAGGCAAGATAAGTATAGTGGTATGCTTCACTAGCATTTTATTTCTTTTCTTTTCTTTATTCGCGTTGCATGGTTATGTAAATTCACCTCTTTATACTTATTCATGTTTAAGCTATAATAATGAGGATTCTTCATCAAGTTAATAGCTTTATATTCAAGTTAATCATTAAGTATTTGGTTGCTTTCTGTTTTACTTATGTGTGATTTTCTTATATTTCTAGCAGAAAGTGCAAGTGAATCTGAAGATGAAAATGAAATAGTAGATGCAGCAGAAGAAGATACTGATGAAGAAGACAATACATTCTTCGACACCAGAGATTTTCTTTCATCTAGCTCTTTTAAAAGCAATGGTTCCGACTTTAGGACATCGTCATTTTCATCTGATGACAATGCTTTTGAAGGCGAGGATAACATTGATCCTGCCATTAAATCTGCTGGAACCAACTTTTCTTATATTAGGCATCGGAAGAAATTGCCAGACCCTATTGAAAAAGAGAAAGGAGTGAGTTTATGGTCCATGATAAAAGATAACATCGGGAAGGACCTTACAAAAGTTTGTCTTCCGGTCTACTTCAATGAGCCTCTCTCTTCTCTGCAGAAATGTTTCGAAGATTTGGAATATTCGTATCTTCTTGATCGGGCTTATGAATGGGGAAAGCAGGTAGTTTTGCCAAGACTTTTAGTTAATTGTATTATCACAATAGTTAAACCAGGATAGGAAAAAAATCATTGTTTGCTCAGTGTTGATTTTGTTTTTTCTTTCTTTTAATTCGATTTGTTGCCCGACAACTTTAGGAACTGGAACAAGAAGTTATGTTTTGTCTTCCCACAGTCTCCATCAAGTGGAACATAAAAATTCAGGGACCCATGTTTAAACCAAAAAACCATAGCCTTATGTCCCTAAACCCAAAATCCTGTTCCCAGTTCAGATTGAATCTCACCGGCAAAAATGCATAATAAACTTTACTACTTATCAGACACACTAAAAGCTCCTGTAGATTCTCTGGATTTAATTTTGCAGACAGCAAGCAGTCTCTTCATTGATTCCTCACCACATGAAAGAATTTTTTTTGGAAGGATTGTAAATCGAAATTTATGGATTATTTTGCTCAAAAATCTTTTAGCTAATTTATTGAAGTTTTGTTAGAAGGTGCAAGTTGGGGCTGTATTCCTCAGTTGTTCACTTTAGTCTTTTGCCATGACAGCATCCATCTGGTCGTTGTTTGTTGCAACTCTTTGTGCCACTGCATGGTGCTAACAAAAATTCTTGGGATACTAATGAAGAATATTGCTGCATCTTTTCACGTGAAATTCTTTGTGTTTCGTGTGTAGATTAGGAAATTGAGCTTAAAAACGTGCCTTGGGTGTCATAATTTTTCACTCTTTAGAATCTTATCTTTGATCCGTAATGTTTCATGGTAGGGGAACAGTTTAATGAGGATTCTAAATGTAGCTGCATTTGCGGCGTCTGGATATGCTTCTACAGATGGAAGAAATTGCAAACCATTTAATCCATTGTTAGGGGAGACATATGAGGCTGATTATCCAGATAAAGGCCTCCGATTTTTCTCAGAGAAGGTAAGCATTTATGATCTGGATCAAACTTTTCGACTTTGTAATCGTGTTATGTAAGACATTAACTTTTTCATCTAACGGCCATAGTGTAAATGCTCTGCAGTTTTGTTTCTAGAATGCTTAGATATAATATTAAATAGGGAGCAAGGAAAAAGAAAGACTATAGGTCTAATATATTTTTCTGACTTCTTGTAGTTTAATGCCCCGTGTAAAAGTTTTTTCTTTGTTTCCTATATGTTTGCTATCATAACACAGGGCTGACACATTTTTTGATTAGGTGAGTCACCACCCAATGATTATAGCATGCCATTGCGAGGGAACAGGGTGGAGGTTTCACGGTGATAGCAATCTGAAAAGTAAATTTTGGGGTCGGTCCATTCAGCTCGATCCAGTTGGTATTCTAACTTTAGAATTTGATGATGGTGAAGTTTTCCAGTGGAGCAAGGTACCTTTTGTTAAATAATGGACTGATTCTTTATTTTTTTTTTGTTTCACTTCATTGAATATCATTGGTCTTCTATTGGTAGGTAACAACATCTATATACAATCTCATTTTGGGGAAATTATATTGTGATCACTATGGTACAATGCGGATACAAGGAAATTGTAATTACTCCTGTAAATTGAAATTCAAGGAGCAGTCTATAATAGACAGAAATCCTCATCAGGTACTCTTCCTTTTGGTGTAAAATCATTGTAGACCTTTAAGAAGGTCTGGCTTTTTTTATGAATCTGCTTTGACTTTTCATATATTTTCGAATAGCTAACAAACTTAAGTGCCTAACAAACTTAAGTGCCGGCATTTCTTCCAAAAATTTATATAACATTAGTCGATAAAAGGGCAACCGGAGCACGAAGCTCCCGCCATGCAGGGTCCGTGAAAGGGTCGGAGAACTTTGGGCATAATGTATATATTCCTTTGCAATGCAAGATGACTGTTTCCGAGACTCGAATCCGTGACCTTCAAGGCATATGGCATCAACTTTAACCGTTGCGCCAAGGCTCATCCTTTAGATAAACAGTAGTCGATAAATAAAGAAAATGGAATCAACCTATTAACAATGATCGTCTTATAAATTTGTAATATAACTCAGAATTCTTTGCACAATATTTCTCATGCCAAAAGTAATGAAAATATCTAAAATATACCCCAATTTAAGAGCATTGTGGAGTACTAAATGTGATAAGATATTTGTGTCACTAAATTGAAGGATTTGTAGTTGCATACTATTTCATACGATGATAGCTTGTGTGGGATGGTCGTAACTAAATAACTCGTATGTTGCAGGTACAGGGAATAGTCCAAGAAAATAGTGGAAAGACGGTGGCATCTGTGTTTGGAAAATGGGACGAGAGTCTGCACTATGTGAATGGAGATTGCACATCCAAAGGGAAAGGCCACGAACCTCTCTCGGAAGCCCATTTACTCTGGAAACGAAGCAGGCTCCCTAAGTTCCCCACACGTTATAACTTGACACGCTTTGCCATCACACTGAATGAACTTACGCCAGGGCTGAAGGTTGTTTTATGAACTTTCATTATGTTTTGTTGAGCCATAAATCTTATACCTCTTATTGTTGGAAATGAGAAGAATATGCACCCAAGTTTTGAATGTTTTATTGAAGTCTTGGTTGTATATCTCATGTGTGATAAGAGGAACTGGAATTTTTGGTCTTTTGCAGGAGAAGCTTCCACCTACGGACTCAAGATTGAGACCTGATCAAAGGTGCTTGGAAAACGGGGAGTATGAAATGGCAAATGCTGAAAAATTGCGTCTAGAGCAACAACAACGACAGGTAATTGTTTTGAACTCTTTTTTTGAAGAAATTCAACGATTCATTGGCTTCTTCCCTATCATGTGATGGATCCTTTATCACATTCTCCCATACAATGTACTTGGTTTTCTACTCAAATCTCCTATAACAGTCAGGTTGAGATTTGATTGCTGACAATTTTTTTGGAAACCAGGCTCGTAAAATGCAAGAGAGGGGTTGGAAAGCTCGGTGGTTTGCGAAAGACAGAGAATCTGATACGTACCGTTACATTGGCGGGTATTGGGAAGCAAAGGAACAAGGCAACTGGGAATCCTGCCCTGATATTTTTGGCCAAATCCCAGCTGATCAAAGTTTAGACCGAGAGTAAGAAATTTTTTTGACTTGATATTCGTTCTCTTTTATAGTTGCTAGAACTATTGGAAAACAGCCGACGATTCTTTCAAATATGTTCATGACTGTACAGTGCTTCGACGAAGCAACTATAATTATGTCGATAATAATAAAGAAAATCGTTTCTCTCTCATTTTTCATGATTTCTGGCTTCATACCCATATATGTCGAGGGAATTTGGGAACAAATATCTTAATTTCTGATATGAAAATTGTAGAATGGATACATAAGAAATTAAAAATAACAAAAAGCAAGAGGTTTTTTCAATATAAAATATTGTATTTTGGATTGATAAAGAATTTCCCCAGAATATAATATGTAAAACTTGACAAATAAACCATCAGAATTTGTTAATATGATATATTCATAGATTATCCTCTTTTTTCACCAGCCTAATTATTCGATTTATCCATATTTTTGGCAATGAGCTCTATGTGGTTTTTCAAAATAAGCAATTTAAACCCCTGTAGTTTTCAAAATATGCAGTACTCCATGTGTTTGAAAATATGCAGTTTATGCTCATATGGTTTGTGAACAAGTGCAAGACACCCTTTCAATATAAGGGGACAATGTACTATCAATTGCAAACCATATGGAGTATGGTGTAAACTGTCTATTTCAAACCATAAAGGTATAAACTGTGTAATTATAAACCAATGGGATAAAATACTTAGTAGCGATACCAAAATGGAGTAAATTGTCAAAGATTCGATTTATTCCCTATACAATGGCTTAGTAAAACCAACACTCATATCTAGAAAGATCGAAATACCGAATAAAACGAAATGATATGGTCGAGCCTCAAAGATTTATCGTTTTTTGGCTAGATTTGTTGTACATTAGACTAATTCCTAGAGGTAATTAGCATCCGTAAATAATTAAATAATCAACAATAACTAACTATATAAATAGATTAATAATTCTATTGAAGACATGTCATGTGAAATATAAATTTTTTTTGGCAACTTTACACCTATTTAGGTGGGGGAAGGAGACTCAAACACGAGATCTTCGGGTCGTAATTTTGATCGGTGCCAATGGATACCAGATTCTTGTTTTCATCAACAAATTTGGAGATTATTAGCTCTCACACATAACGTAGAAATGGAGAAATCACGCGGCAGGCTTCAAATCACTCAACCGACGAGGAGATACAAAGAGAAATAATAATAAAAAAAATAACTTGAAATTTTCCCATTAACCAAAATATTAATAATAATGTTCGAGACCTCCCCCACCACCAATATTCATATTAACAATAATAACAAGTGGCATGTATAATGACGAATGTCCTAAACTTCATCACAGGCTTATTTGGATGGATTAATCGAACTTATTTTATTGAAATATTTTTGTAGTTTTCACTTTCAAGCATTTTCTTTATGGTGACGTCAACCACTCTTACATGCATGGTGCCCACAATGTAGCTACAGCTCCTTCCACAAATATTTGTGTTCCATGTTTTAGTGAGAGGGATGATTCATATATAGACCGAGTAGCAGAAACATCATCTTGTATTACAGGGGAATGTTGCGAACATTAGGTCTAATAGACCCGACCCCTCTCGGATTCCGCGTATCTTTGGAGTTTCATGCACCATTTTTTAGCAAAATCTTTTATATTGGATTCATTATAAAATGTATATATCTATGTATTTACTAGTGTGTATATATTAATAATAATGTATATCTGATAGAATATACGTTAAGAAGCAGGCAATAAGGTGTCAGTTATTTTTTTAAAAAAAAATTTGAATATAAACTAATGAGAATTCTATCAAAATTGAAGGTGCTGTAAAGGTCGGTCGGCTTGATTGATACCAAAAATGGAAATGGTATGCAACGTGGAAGGTAGTGGGTTCTGATTGAACAACCCACCTGAAAAGGATAAAAGAGGTGGCGCCGCCGTGTTGATTGGAGATGGGACCCTATTCACTATTCTCTCATTGTCTTCCTTTTTTAATATCAGAGTTCTAATCTTGTCATTTTGAAATACTGATTTGTCAATGGATCTTGATCATGAATTTCGATGTGTATTGGAACAAGATATTGCTTTTTAAGAAAGGTCACGAGTATATAAATCTGACGATCAGGACAATAGCCTAGTATCTTTCATTCTCTCCTTTGATAAATGACTCAAGTTCGAGTACACCCCACTAATTTATGAATTGTCAAAAGCAAAAAAATATATCCTTAACAAAAAATAAATAAATCATATATTCATTCATATTCAATATGTTGCCAAGCAGATATCAAAATGCCTAGTCTAATGGTTATGACCATAGCAAAAGTGGAGTTAATGGCATATAATCCACTGTAGTTTGCAAATAGGCAAATTACACCCCTGTGGTTTGAAAATAGATATTTTACCCCATATAGTTTATAAAATATGCAGTTTACCCCATATGATTTGAAAATAGACATTTTACACCCATGTGGCTTATGAAAATAAGCATTTTACCCCCTTATAGTTTGTGAATAGGTGTGAAATACATCATACACATAGGGGGTAAACTGCCTATTTTGTAAACAACAGGGAGGTAAAATGCCTATTTTTAGGAATCACAAGGGGTAAAATGCCTATTTTCAAACCATATGGTGGTAAACTGCCTAATTTTTGTAAACCAGAGGGGGTAAAAAAAAAGGTTATGCCGGTACTGATGCTACCACTGGTGCTTTGCCTCCCCCACTTTATTTTCAAACCACATGGGATAATCCGCCTATTTGAGAAACCATATGTGGGTAATCTGCCAAAAACCCTTCTAAAGTGGGATTGATCAAGTTTGAGTCTTGTAAGTAATAACAATTTCAGTCTTACTTTAATTTATGTGAATTGATGTCACATAAATATAACTTGGTCAAGAGGGTGTAAATTAATTTGTATTATATTTTTTTTAAAATAATATTTAAAAAATCACATTTTTTTATATGGATAAGAGCGTGGTTAATTGGGATTTTTGTATAAGAATGCCATATTTTTTATATTATTAACTTTAAAAAGGCGGTGCCCCTATTGATTAGTATAAGTGGGTTATTTGGAATTCATTAACGAGAGAAATGTGTTATTATCGAATTAATGATAAATCAACCCTAGCAATAGACGATATTAGTATATGATTAATGGATGGCTTCTTTTGTCTTCAAATTCTGGACATTTTCTTCCACCAATTCTATAAATTTTAATTAATGTGATTAATAATTCCCCCCACCTATGATGAAGGGCGGGCAAAATTAGGTTTGGAATATGAAATTGTGATACTTTTTTTCTAAAGAAAGGAAGGAAAATTGTATATATAAACTTGTCAATGGGTATAATTTTCAAGATACGATATGTCATGGCCAACTTTACCATAAAAGGATGGGTCGAGCTAGGGGTGCTTAACAGGCCGGGTCAATTCGGACACGGCCCAAAATTGGACCGTTAGTCCGGTCCAAAATCGGAACTGGACTAACCGGTCCCGAGCCGGTGCGGATCGATTCTACCGTTCCAGATCCGGTATCTTACCGGTTCCAGACCAAACGGATCCGGTTCCGGAATGAACCGGAAACATATCCGTTTTTTAAATTTTTTTTTTTTTGATAAATCCCTTCGTTTTTTACTTTTAAAAAAAAAGAAAAGAAAAGAAAAATCCGGTTCCAGGTTGGAACCGGTTGGACCGAAACCGGATCCAATCCGGTTCCTTAACGGACCAGACCGGTTCCAGAATTATAAAATCCGAAACCGGTCGATTTCGGACCGGACCGATTCGTTAAGCACCCCTAAGTCGAGCCTATAAAACAAATAATAAGGGTTCGCCCCTGGAGAAGTTTGATGTTTTGATTTCATTGGCCAATGTTAGTCTCAAGTCAATGAATGATATTGTATTGTAGTTTATAATTCAGTTAGATCCTTTATCGGTATAATAGAAGAAAATTTATTGGAATAGTTAACTAAATATATTAGGTGTACAAAATTGATTATCTCCGTTATTAGTTATGATAAAAATAAAAAAATCGTGAATATTCACGAGAAGCATGTAGAAAAGCGAGAATTTTTTAAATAGAAAATATTTTATGTTCTTATTTGTCAGTGTATTCATGTGTGGGACGGAATAGGGGTATTTAACGGGTCAATCCTATCCGGACCAAAATCGGTCAGTTTTGGATCCACTAATTCTGGAACCGGCCCAATCCGGTAAGGAATCGGATCGGATCCGGTTCCGAGGCTACCCATTCCGGGTTGGATTAGTTCCAACCCAGAATCGATTTTTTTAATTAAATTTTTTTATTCATAAAATCGAGGGAAATTATTGCTTTGAGGATTCGAACACGCGACCATCCTCTTCTACTCTACAACTCTAACCAATTGAGCTAATGAGCCTCTGTGTTTGTAAACTAACCTCAAATATATTTATCTAAATTTTTTAAAAAATTAATTTTTTAAAAATAACGGATCCGGTTCTGGTTCAGCCCGAAACCAGATCCGTATAGTCCAGAACCGGTATCGAAACGGTATCTTACCGGTTCCGAACAAGGCTAATCGGTCCAGTTTTGGGCCGGGTCCGAATTGACCCGGCCCGTTAAGCACCCCTAGGACGGAGCCATCTTAAAGGCTTGGATTTTTTTTTAGGGAGTATAAATGACTCGAACACAAGACCTCTTAAATTAGAAAATTGATGGCAACCACCAAGTTAATGTTTTGTTGTCCCTTAAAGGCCTGAGTTTAGCCCCCATGTAATTTTTTAAATATATCAATTTAAATTAAAATTTTATCATTTAGCTCAACCTCAAAATCGTATTAATTTTTTAGCTCTATTTAATGTGCTGTACCAGCCCAAATAATTTTAAATCACGGCTGTATCAATACATGCACGAGTCCAATCGTCCAACGTTGCAACACCATGCATGGAACATATATTATATTTTGTCAAGATATATTATTAGAAATAGAAGATGTAGCACTAATCGGGACAAATATTTTCAAATTAAATTCACAGACAACCATTAAGGATCTAAACTATTATATAACTAGAGCATTCCACGTTGCATCGAATGCTGACTCCTAAAATAAACGAAATAGTATTTACAAACGTGTAATATTTGAGCTCTTGGGCATAGCCCAGATGGTAAGAGCTCACATCCACTTTGAAGAGATTCGACTTCGAGTTTCGCAGTATGCGAAAAAATATTTATCCCCTCCCCCACTAAAAAAAACATGTACTATTTGATCACAATTTTGTACACTCATAGATGAAATATTTCTTACCATGTATGTCGATTTTTCTCCGTTCCTGGGTGGATCCTACAAAAAAAAACATATAAACAATACATATGTCGAATTGTATATGCTATTTAGAATGAATATTTAATAAAACCAACTTGATATAATAGAATATTAAAAAAATATTAGACAACTTTAATATCTAAGTATGGGATTTCGTGGGAAAGTTGTGTCATTTTTGTTACAGCTCATCGAAGAGTTTAATAAGCTAAACCTATGTAGTTAGAGTGGATAACAGTAATTTCCATTCTTATAATATATTAATCTTTTGTAAGTTGGATTATTCGTAAGCAAGCGGGTAACAGCTAGATTTAGTTGCAAGTTAGCAATAAAATTTTGCTAGCATATGAAAACTACCTCAATACTAGATTTAAGGGCTAAGAATTTTTTGGGTATGTGGGATCCATAAAAATACGTGGATCTCATGTACACAAATCAATTCTGGATCATTAGATCTATTATTGATATATTGCTCATATGCTAGCATCTCATTCTCAATTGAAAGATTAGAATATAATCCCAAATATTAATGTCTTAAGATTATCCAGTTAACTTCCTTAATTGTGAATGACCTATGTGTATCCTCATGCTTGTCTTGCTGTACCTTTACAATGTAATAAATTCTAAAAATAATTTTAAGAGAAAATTCACTGTTAACTAAAAGATAATAACGTATTAATGAGTATATCAAATAATTATATGATAAATTATATTTATTTATGGCATTTGACTGTGTAATTTGAATAAACAATAATAATTTTAAAAAGGGCAACGTTCTCCCTTCCTGCAAAATTACACGCGATCCTTTCCCTTTCTCGCTCACTTTTCTTCTCTCTCTCACACACAGTTAACGCTTCGAATTCGTTCTTTTCGCATTCTCTCTCTTCTTTTTTATCTTTCCTCCTTTGCTGGTCTCAGTTTCTTGTTCTTATTTATTCATGTAAAATAATCTCTCTTTGTCTCCAATATTCTTCTGTTTCATATTGGATTTCCTCTCATATACTATCACTTCTCAATTCACCGAAAAAGGGTTCTGTATGTTTATTGTTTATGAGAATTTATAGCAACCCAGAATGGATATGTACGTTTATTAACGGATATATAGAGAAACTACCGAAGGAGCTGGCTTTCTGTCTGTCTATGCTATTTCCTTGTCGTAGTTGAACAATTCCAGTAAATTATCCTTCGCCCACGTAGAGAAACGGGAGCTCAATTTATATTTTTCGTAAAAAAATGCTTCAACCAGTGTTGTTCGTAAAGCCAGTCGCGTCACTTGAAGATAATGAGAAGAAGATAACATTTCGAGAAGGTGGTGAAGAAAAAGTTATTGATACCACCACAACTACTGCACCAAGATCGGTTGTTCTCATCCCCAGGAGCAAATCACAGGCCGGTGGCCGTAGAGTAACACCTACTTCAACCTCACCAGCTGCTCATACACTCGAGAAGCGTCTCCCCAACGGGGATCTGTATATAGGAACATTTTCTAACAGCACTCCTCATGGGCCGGGTAAATATTTGTGGAAAGATGGGTGTATGTACGAAGGGGAGTGGAAAAAAGGGAAAGCGAGCGGTAAGGGGAAGTTTTCTTGGCCATCAGGCGCAACGTTTGAAGGCGAATTCAAGTCGGGTCGAATGGAGGGTGTGGGCACCTTTATTGGAGCGGATGGCGATATGTACAAGGGCTCTTGGTCCTCGGATCGAAAACACGGGTACGGAGTGAAGCACTACGCTAACGGGGACTATTATGAGGGGCTGTGGAGGAGGAATTTGCAAGATGGGCGAGGCAGGTATGTTTGGAGCAATGGGAACGAGTATAATGGGGAGTGGAAGAGTGGGATCATTCATGGACGGGGTGTTTTGGTTTGGAGCATTGGGAGTAGATATGATGGGAACTGGGAGAATGGGGTTCCTAAGGGACATGGGGTTTTCTCTTGGCCGGATGGGAGTCGCTACATTGGTTGTTGGTGTAAGGATTCCTGCAAAAAAGGGAGAAACAACCAAATATTGAATGGGAGTTTCTACCCTTCTCATAACGGAAACATGGTCTATGAAGAAGGTTTGAAGGGATTATTCAGTCATAAGTTATCTGCGCCGTTGATGTTGGCGGGGGAGGAGAGCTTGAATGTGGCAACTGCAGGAGATGTGGGGAAGAAAAGGTCATCTGCCGCTGATGGTGGTGTGATGGAGAGGGCTTTGCCAAGAATTTGCATTTGGGAATCAGACGGGGTGGCCGGAGATATAACTTGTGATATCATTGATACTCTGCAGCCGTCAATGTTGTGTTGTGATAGATTTGTGATGGACCAGTGTGGACCTAAGCAATCTGGGAAAATTCCTAGTGTTTTTAATGGGGAAGTGAAGAAGCCGGGGCAGATGATCGGGAAAGGTCATAAGAATTATGATCTGATGCTTAATCTTCAATTGGGAATTCGGTAAGAATGGATCAAACGATGATAGATATATAAAGTGTTTTGAAATTTATGTGTGGCAATTTGGTAAGCTGTTTGTTTTTCATATGATGTTTGCTGATTTGGTGTGACTATTGTTTGCTTAGGCAATTGGTGGGAAAGGATACCTCGATATCGCGTGACCTGAATCTCAACGATTTTGATCCTAAGGAAAAGTTTTGGACTAGGTTTCCTCCGGAAGGATCGAAAGCAACACCTCCCCATCAGTCACGGGAGTTCCGGTGGAAGGATTATTGTCCTATGGTGTTTAGGTAACTGATTTTCTTTTACTTGTCTGCTAGAAATGTATAAAAAAGAACAAAAAAATGCTGTATCAGTTGAATTCTGTTGTTGCCCATCTGCATAAATATGTAAATTGATAATATTATGTTAGTTTCTGGACGATTCAATTATGATTTTGTTCTAGTTTTGCATTCTGATTGCTTTATGGGTTTCATAGACATTTACGGGAGCTATTCCAAGTTGATCCTGCGGATTATATGTTAGCTGTTTGCGGAAACAATGCCTTGAGAGAGCTTTCATCTCCTGGGAAAAGTGGAAGTTTCTTTTATTTAACGCATGATGATCGGTTTGTGATAAAGACAGTCAAGAAATCAGAAGCCAAGGTTAGTTGGCTATCTATGCGAGTACCTATTTGCTATTTGTTAAACTCTAAAGATGTTATCTTGTGTAAACACGATAGCGGAAGTTGAAGCAGTGGATTTTTTTAATGATGTTTGTCTTGCACCATTTCTTGTTACATATAAGTGGGGACTCAGTGGTATTTCATGTGATAAGGCTATCTACTGGTTAATCATCTTTCTGAAATCAAAAGTTTGGCTATTTGTTTCATTAGGTTCTCATCAAGATGCTTCCAAGTTATTACCAACATGTTTTTCGCTATGAAAGTTCTCTCGTGACCAAGTTTTTTGGTGTCCATTGTGTAAAACCAGTGGGTGGTGTCAAGGTATATGGTCTTTACCGAAAGTAAATTCTTTCCATTTACGTCTTGTTGCTTCACTGTCGCAAACTAATGCATAATGTGTCATTTTAAATTAGACTCGGTTCATTGTGATGGGAAACTTTTTCTACTCCGAGTATCAAATTCATAGAAGATTTGATTTGAAAGGATCATCCCATGGCCGCAATACTGAGAAGCCTGAGGGAGAGATTGATGAAACCACAACTCTTAAAGATCTTGATCTCAATTTTGTGTTTAGGCTTCAAACCAGTTGGTATCAAGAACTAATGAAGTAAGTTTCGGTGCATCTCCTGTTAGCCTTTATGTTCTTCTATTTTATTATGTCGGTATTATCCTCATTTGCTAGCTCACATCGACAGACAAATAGATCGTGATTGTGAATTCTTGGAGGCCGAGAGAATCATGGATTACAGTCTGTTAGTCGGTCTTCATTTTCGCCATGATAGTACTCTGGACAAGATTGGTCTGTCGCCTTTTCTGTTGCGTACAGGTATTTTTCACAATATCAAGTGATAAATTCAGTCTTGTGTTGTAAAAAAAGGTGAAAGATCTAAATGGGACACAGAGAATTCATAGAAAGATGTCTTTTTTTTCTGCAGAAAAGAATGATTCTTATCAAAATGAAAAGTTCTTGCGAGGCTGTCGTTTCCTTGAAGCTGAACTACAAGACATGGATCGGATCTTAGCTGGCAGGTATTGTCCTTGCCACACTATTATCTCTGTTTGGGATCGTTTTTTTGTGGTCATGAAACTAATATATGATAAATATATATATTTTTATTGCGTTCTGAGTTTGAAGTTGCACTTGTTCTTGATCAGGAAACCGTTGATCAGACTTGGTGCCAATATGCCTGCACGAGCAGAACGAGTGGCTCGAAGGAGTGATGTCGATCAGTACATTCCAGGCGGATCTGGCAATTTGAAGCCTCGATGCAGCGGAGAAACCTGTGAAGTAGTCCTATACTTCGGCATAATCGACATTCTACAAGACTACGATATCAGCAAGAAACTCGAGCATGCATACAAATCCTTACAGGTTGACCCTACCTCAATCTCTGCTGTTGATCCAAAACTTTATTCCAAAAGATTTAGAGATTTCGTTCAGAGAATTTTCATCGAGGATAGATAACAATACCAAGGAGATACACTTCAAAACGAGTTCAAGAAGATTCTTTATAGAATCTTAAGTGGCATATGGGAATGATACAGCACTGTCACTGGAAAAATTCGAGTTCATGGAGATGGTACTGATTGTTTTGCCTGTAACAACGCCATTCATATGTCAAACTCGCCCTTGGAGCCAAGAGCGTCGCAGATTTTCTGCGGATGAATTATGTAAATAAACAGGGGGGGAGCTGTGTGTTTCTGGGTTGTATTTTTTAGTGTTTTTTTTTAGCACCAAGTAATGTGAAGATTGTAATTAGGTAACATAGCCAGTCTTTCCCCAAGAAAGAGATTCAAATTTTGGGAGAGCGGAAGATTTGAATAATGAATGTATAGCTATAGGAGAAAAAACGATAATATATTCACAGACTTGAATTTTTGGGGATCATATTCTTACTTTTTGTACCAAGTAACGTATTTAAGTAAATGTATGGTGTTTCAACTGCAGTACAGTTTAGAGTTGCATCATTATCATTATCTATAATTTTTGAAAACGAGCTAAATATTTGATCATACAATTAGTATCGGAGTTAATGTCACGTGTTTGATTCCATGATTTTAATTATTGAGAGATGATTATTGAGGTGCAACAATTAACTTTATCGTGAGAGTGATCGGAACATGATTTTGCGGTTTCCAAATTAAACAAATAAACTATATGAATGACATAACCTTGACACGCGTGTGCTTAATCTTTCGCCAACTCAGCAACTAATGACGCGTCTCATAATACTTATATACACACGCTAAGTTGGTTTTTGATCTAAGCATTTGGCGGTGTAAAAATAATGTTATTAGCTCCCTCATTTTATTATTTTTAATGCAAACTAATAAAAATAATAATTAAACTTTTGGATTTTTAGGAGACTGATAAAGACATTATCATAGTTTAGAAAATTTATACGGAGAACTTGGGTTTTCTCGGATGGTTTCTCACCATTGTCTCACTTGGGATGCCTCGGTTTTGAGGCTGATTGTGGCCATTTAAAATACTATGAAATCCCCCTCCCTATGGTAAAAAAAATTAAATGTAAGTATAAAAAAATGTAAATATATTTTATTTATAGTTTTTGAATTTTTTGGTTACTTTTTTACTTATAATTTAATCATTTAGTCAATTTTCTTGATTTTGCTATCGACGTTGATTTCTTCAAAACTAGAGAAATATCACCGCCCAAAAATGTGAGGGTTTGGTCCAAGATTCGTTTAGGTCATGTAAATTTTGAGTGACCATATTATGATAAGACATTTCTTGGGACATAATGCATGTAATAATAATATCATATTATAAAGATCATGCCCTTGCCTCTCTCGCTTTGTCCATAGGACCTATTACTGAATCGTTGGATTCTCTCTCTTTCTTTTTGAAAGATTATGTATTGGCTGACTTTATTGATCTAGATTAATGATAGTTCATGTTTTAAGTTAAAAAAAAAATATTTTACAAAGATCATTTATGATTCATTTGTCCTTTTTATTTGATATCAAAAAACAAGAGATGGCACTAGTGTTGTAGTCTAGTGGTCGTGACCCCCCTCTTCCCATTGTAAATAGGTCAAGTTTGAGTCTGCATCCCCTAGTTTAGGAATTGTTTACAAAAAAAACAGAGACAAATACACATATGACATATTCAATTGGGTACAGTTGTTTCCCAAAAATATATATTATACTTTTGTCCCCATATTTAAAAAATTTACATTTTTTTTACCCCCTCAACAAAAGACTAGATTTGCTCGTGAAAAGAACACATCACTTATCCTTAATAATTTATACCAAATCAAGGGATTATATGTATTTGCTCCATTGTACGTCACTTCGGGTAAAATTAAAAATTGCCGTCATATATATTCAACAAATATAAAATACAAGTTAAAACCTTTTTCAATTGACCAACTCACGACAACTATCTGATATCTTGAGCTTGAGTTCCACTAATATTTGTGATATTATTTTTTAAGTTCATATAAAATAATTGTTCTGTATCCTTGGCTGGGTGGAGAAGATGATCTGTCACACTGGGCATGCCAAGGTTTTTTTTATTTGCATGATGACACGAGATCATATATTCAAAATTTCCATAATCTTGATAACTTAAAGATGTGAATTGGGTTTCGGCCGGAATTTCTATGTACTTATCGATTACTTAATATAGTTATTGTTTATGTTCAAAAAATCTATTAATAATATGAAGAAGAAAAAAAATACTTTATCTTATTAAAGAGCTTCTCCTGTGAATCCTCATGGGGTTAGGTCGAGTGTGGATTAGACATGTATAAAAGAATTGTATGGATATATAGAATTGTTCATGAACAAGTGTAACGCATTATTTGGAATATTTGAGTGGAAGTCATCTTCTTTTAATTTAATTATAAAAAAATAATATATATATATGAAAGGATGAATGTACAGTCAGGGAAGACTCCATCAAAAACAAATTTATTATCCCTAAAATCGCATTTCCCCACCTAAAATTGTATATTGGCCTCCGAAATTTTGTCAGTTCGTCTTGGATTCTAAATCCGAGTCTGCTTAGATGTATGCTAACAGCCTTTTTGAAGGGGGTTCAAACAAAAAAAAAAGAAAAAAAAGAGGGACACTTATTCACATGACAAGAAAGCACTTCTAATGTGTTGACATGAACATGTATTGATTTATTTCAGGGGAAAAAAAGTTGAATAGTGTCACGTTAAGGTTAGCCCACGCAAAGACGACTGAACAATGAGTTTATATAGCAACTAGTTCGTATCCATCATCGCTCTACAATTGTAAACCATTATAAACTATTTTAAACTTTTATATTTTTGAGTTAATTGGCAGATTTGCAATAAATCAAGTGGCATATCCTAATAAGTGCGCTTATTCAACTTTACATTATCACATAAATAACAATATTTAAAATAAAAATAACAAAAAAAAGCTTAAAGTAAATCAAATGGTCGATACATTATTCGTTCTTTAAACATTATGTTTTTTATATTAACAAATCATCCTTAAAAAACCTAATTTCTCATTATTTATTGCTTGTTTTTTAGGACATTGGATAGTTTTAGGTCAAAAACCTTGATAATAATAATAAAAACATGACAAAGACATATGAAAAATTAAATAATAAAAAATTAACAGATAAGATTCAGAACTTATATATTTAATATAGATGAATATATAAATGTATGCCAAAAAGCATACAAAGAACTAAAAAATATGGTTCAAATGATTTGATCTGGAAAGTGTAATAAATATTTTTTTATGGGATTCTCCTTCGTGCTGGCTTAGGTTGCACCAAGTGGTTAAGTTTCTTACCATTTCACTTGTATTATTTTAGGTTTCAATTTATTTATATTATTTGATGAATGAAAGCCAGCGGTGAAAGACAGATAGTTGAATTGAAATACAATTAATTATCGCCACCAAATTCCAAGTTGCAAACATTTTACTTCAAATCTATGTATATCTTGCTTTCTTATTCTTACTTTTATTTTCATTGATACAAATATATTTACACTGGGCTCAAATATTTTAACATTTAGGGATCGTATATACTTTATGTCACGCCTCGGGCATTGACTCGCACAAGCGCGACTGTATAATCTTTAACAAGTTTATAAGTTTTTTATCTTCTATTTATGAATACCCTTTTCCCCATGATTATAGGATTTTCTTGTTGGATAAAAATGCTTAACGATTGAAATTAAGCATGGAAATGCGAAAAGATCCGAGAAGGTATCAAAGTGTAACATACTGGCAGGCTTGATCGATCGCGCTAGGCATTGCAGCACCAATATTTTGGTGGTGATAGCGCGATCGATCGCGGCCTTGATCGCGCCATATGGTTTTCTTGCACAAGTTGCGGCTCTTCACGTATGGATGTGATCTTTTGTGATGCACTGCCTTCAAATGGTGTCATTTGATCACACATCTTGGACAACTATAAAAACAACATCACATATTATGAATTAACATCATATTTTAGAAATCAAACAAACAAATTGAAAGAGAAAAACAAGATCAAATTGATTTTTGCATCATATTCATATATTATTCTTGAATAAGAGAGTTCGCAATAGTTGTGGCTGTACAACTTGTGATTTGTAGTGCTACTATTATAAGTTGAAGTCGTATCTTGGGAGACGATTGCTGGATTTCGTAGACACCGTGAGCCGGACAAATCTTCTTAAATATAAAGTTCATCGCTTACCTCGACTTGATCTTTGTTACTGTCATCTTTCCAACGCCCGCTGTTTAAAGCAACGAAAAATGTATACCAGTTAACTACATTTTTTGTAGTATAGTTTATAAGTTGATAATCGATAGATTCATTTTAGCTCCTTCTAAATTATAAAAACTTTAGAATTATTGACCACAACCCTATATCTTCATTTTGATTGATGTTGTCCTTAGGGACAAATCAACCATTGAATGAGAATATAAATAGGAAAATTCACATCTAAGTGTAGCTACTCTACGAGCCTCAACCTTCATTTTTAGCTTTCTCCATTTATTGGTGGATGCATGTTTGTACGTGTAGACACAATCTTGTCATATGTTAGTTTATATAAGTCATGTTTAGGTCCATATATTTATTACAAATTGTCATGCTTTTCGCTTGGTGCATTAATGGCAGCCCTATGTACATAATTAAATGATGCGAGTCCACAGATGTTGGAAAGACGAGCATTTTTCACACGCGAGGCTTGTATTATATGGTAGACAATGCATCCTTAATTCATGGTGCCACAACTTTTAATGGGCCTTTTCAACATTATTACAAAAGTTTAATACATGAATTGGTCTCCTATAATGATAATAGATGAAACTATTTTCCCAATAAAATCACACAGATATGTCTCGCTCATGCGGGGATATTTCTTTTGGGAGCTAGTTGTAATTTACTTTATGTGGTATCGATAATATGTATTTTATACCCCGTGGTTTGTAAATAGACACTTTATCCATGTAATTTGCAAAACATAGTTCACCGTCCCTCCACAATTTTCAGAATTCTTTGGCTTGTAATGACAAAAATACCATTTGCACCTATTCTCGAATCATATGAGCGTTCTTCTTATTTTCAAATCACGTTAAGGTAAGTTGCACTTGATAAAATTCTGTCATTTTTTTTCTAATTTTAGGTGTACTTTACCTTTTTATGTTATTCTTTAGATAAATTTACATTTTATTTATTCAAAATAAGCAGATTGCCCCATTATGTTATTATTTAGATGCAATTTACCTCACCAATTGTATAATTGACATTTTACATATAATTTTAAAGGTTAAACGCAAGATATGATACATGTAACATAAAGTCTACATGGATGTGATATTTGCACATTCTTTCAAATCATAAAAGGGGTAATAAAATGTCTATTTTCAAAACCACGTGAAGTTCCGTTGCCAGAAACCTTTATTTTGGTGATATAAGTTGATTAAATAATCACCCATTTTTGTGGATTGATTTAAAATTTAACATGATTTATAGTATGAAAACCTAAATGTAAAAATATATATTGTCACAACTAAATGTAAATAAATTTTTAAGGCTGAATTATATGAAGCCAATAAACAAACAACATGAAATGATCACTAACGAAATCCCACATTTAGAACTCCGATTCATATTTTTCGTAGAGTAAGTCCATTGTTCATAGATCCATTAAATCTTGCAATTAACTTTAAAGATATTTCATGATGGTGTCCTCTTATTTCCCAACAAACAACTATTATGTCACTAATACCACTTTGTGCAATGGTAATTATTATGGCTTGAAGTATTTTCTTAACTATATATCCCACATATATATACATGTGTGGTCTTGATGTTAAATTTGTAGAATAATGGGACAGTATGTCTCAAATCATGTTGCTTGGAATTTGATTGTTTCGATACACATAATTATCATTTGGATGTGTCTATTTCTTAAACCACAATTAAATTTGTGGACTATTTTTTTTTCTTCCAATCAACTCTTTGTCGATCAAGTACATAATGGATAGACGTGATTAGGGCTGGTTAACGGATTGGGTTGGCCCAGAACCGGTTCGGAATCGAACCAGTTCAACCCGGTTTGGAACTGGAACCGGGGTCGGTAGTTATCGGATCGGATTGGTTCTAATGGATTGGAACCGGTGTTTACCGGTTCCGGATTGAAACCAAAATTGGTAGAAATTTAAAAAAAATTAAACAAAATATTAATTAACGGTTCCGGGTTGGGATCCGGTTTCTTACCGGATCGAACCGGTTCTGAAATTATCATGTCTGGTACTGGTCGGTTTCGGACCGGATTGATCCTTTAAGCACCCCTAGATGTGACTTAGATAACTTAAATTAAAATGTATTATTTTTATAATTAAATACATTTAAAATTCATTTGAGGGTGGATGTTGCTTCTTATGTTGTGATGAATATTGCTCACTATTTTAATTTAACAATGTATTAGTAATAATAAAACTTTAATTTGAAAGAGTCGATATCCCTTTAAAGAATAAACAAACAACCACCTTGCAAAAATTTGGCGATAGAACAAATATCATGAGATTTTTTGTCTAAAGTGCCCGACAGAATTATAATAGATAACAAATATAAAAAATGGTTTCCACTTTCCCATTATATGTATTAAAGGTGTCAGATGGGTCGTGCTAGGCTTGCACAACCCGTTTAATCGTGTTGGCACGACACAATCGGTAAAGCCAAACATTTCAATATAAGAAATATATTGCTTGTTATCGATTGACACATATGTAGTCGATTTTTTTTTAAAAAAAGTTTCGTACCCACGGGTCGATCCTTGGTCCAACACGCCCTGCCCAAGGGACGTGTCTAGCACGGCATGGTGTTGTAGTATCGTGCCCACGCCCGGCACGGTTGACACCTACGTGTGTGTATATATATATATATATATATATATATATATATATATATATATATATATATGCTACACTCTAATAAAACCCGACTATTAGTGGGTTACTTATTCGAATGCGCCTAAACTAAATACTCCAAGTTTCAGCTCTAATATTTGAGAATTGAAATAGTATACAAGTTTGGTTACATAAAATCTTAATGTTTATTCTCTTCAAAGAAAAAATTAAAATCTCAATGTTTATTTTTTTAAAAAAAAAACTTAAATTTGAAAATGTATTTTATGAAATATAGTAGCAAGAATAATTTTGATTTTTTTGACGCCATAATATATATTTTTTTCGAAAAAGAAATTAAAGCACGGGCACTAAAAAGTTACTTTTATAGCTTATGATGGACTTAAATTAAGTGTTTTTTTAAAAAATAAAAGTTCCAACAAACAATAACGGATTGTTTACGGGTCCGGATTACACCAAGGGTTTGCATTGAGTCATTTCATGTTCGCCTTAATGATGGATGAGATAACAAAAGACATACAGACAGAGTTATCTTTGACCATGCTTTTCGCTGAAGATGTTGTGTTAATCGACGAGAACGGGACAAGGGTAAATGCTAAATTGAAGTTATGGAGAGAGATCTTGGAATCAAATTGTCGTAGATTAAGTAGGTCTAAAACAGAATATATGGAATGCAAATTTAGTGGGCGTACCTTTTTGGAATCCCGATGTTATAACACTTTATGGTCAAGATGTATCGATGAACACCAAATTTCGATACCTAGGTTCTGTTATCCAAAATGATAGAAAGATTGACAGTGACATTAGCCACAGGACTCAGGCGAGTTGGTTGAAATGGAGAAACGTCATCGGAGTTCTACACCATCGTAATATCCCTCTAAAACTAAAGGTAAAGTTTTATAAAACAACCATTAGACATGCAGTATTGTATGTGACATCATCAATTCAATTTGATTATTGTTTTTAAAATGTTATTCAAATAGAAACTTAAATTTTAAAAATAAAAGTTCAATTATATCTTTTTTTGCCATTAAAGCAATGTTAAAAATATTCTGAAACACAATTCAGGAACTTTACTTTGCGTAACAATAAAGTGAAAACTGCATAACTACTAAAAACATTTTGAATGAAACTAAATTGAGTGTTAAAAATAAAATAAAAAAAGATATACACAATAATTGGGATATTTAGAATGGAGAATATATAATCTTTTTTGAGAAGTTTTGGAAATTAACATCTTCATTCTACTGAAGAGTTCTGTAATAACAATTCATCACTAGATACTCAGTAGATAGGTAGTCAAGGAATTCTCCCTTAGGTAACACAAACAGTAAATGCATAGCACATTACAAATGTATATCCTTTTGACTTCATGCTCGAGTATGATCTCCTAGCATCGGTCATTTCCTTTTTTGAGCAACTTTTACAACTACTGGGGATGGGGGACAGATACTCGAACACGAGACAACATCGATCATTTCATGGCAGAAAGAACTGCCATTTCACAAAAGAGGTCGCCTATTTCTAACCACTACAAGCTGAGCGAGTCATTTAATAGTTTACCTATCAAGAAAATCATGGCTATTTACTTTAGTAGAATGTAACACATCGGCAAAGTTACTCCATCCGAGGGCGTTTTGATTGAGATTGTTTCATCCAATCAATGCATTCTTCCGAAGATCCCAAGGGGTGCGCAAGCTGCCACTCCAACAGTTTTTGTTGCTGTAAAGAAAGAAAACAAAGCCAATATGTTGGTTGAAATTATAAGCGGTATCATGCTATTTAGAACTAGGCAAGTAGAGAGAGATACCCATTCTTTAACCACTGGTCCTCCAGATTTAAGCTCTAAGACGCTCATGATATCCTTACCGTTTACCAGAGGTTTCAGTTCCCAGACTCTCTCTAGACCTGCGTCGCACGAAATTTGGAAATCAAGTATCAAAGGTTGCTGGTGTAGACCCATTACACAAGTAATGAAGGATAAGTTCTACCTAGTTCCATGATTGCATTCTCAACCCTGTTAAATAGTTCCCTTCTGTCCGTCAATTCAGCAACCATGCTGGATGAATTTCCAGTTAAACCTACATCTGTAGGATATAAGAGGATCGAAAGAACCAGCGCAGATCGCCAAAACTCTTTAATTTCTCGAAGGACCAGCCCTAAGAATGTGAATAAATTAGCTTAATTGGCAGAGATTCAAAACTACATGCATAGTTGGTTGCACAAATGTGTGTTTAAGATTCAAGCCGGATACAAAATATCTCAAGGTTAATTAAATATATGCACAGCCAAGATACTAGAGCGCCCATTTTTGACCTCCAAAACCTTGAAATGCACTTATGAAGCTTCTTAAGTTCCATATAAGATCGTGGTTACAAAGCTACAACTAGTTTCCTGCTTTATCAGCCACTATAGAAATTCACCTCTTCATAGTAAACAAACTAGTGACGCCAATAGGTAAGCTCAACGTGTTGAAATTCGACTAGGTACGCAGGGAAGTAAGATCATTTTACCTGCTAATACTCTGAGTTTTGCAATGACTGGGACGTCAATTATTTCCTTTTTCCATTCAACTTCAAGAATTCGTAAATTTTTGTTCGACAGGATCAAAGGAATCAAGGATAAAAACTTTTCCACCGCAAGGTGCAAGCTTATTACCTGCAGCATGAAAATAGTCATTAATCACAGATTATTCATTTACAGTATAAATAAAAGGATAAGTGAGGTCTGTAAAAGACCCGAAACATGACAATGGGTTACAATCAAGCATACTGTTTCTGCATCACTAGACTTCAACTTAAGAGAAGTGCCAAAAATATATCTTGCAACCGGAACCTGTCGCAAAGCATGCATAGTTAGCACATAAATATATGGAAAAGAAATTAACTAGCACTTCGTACATTAATTTTGAAATGCTATGTCTGGAGAGAAATAATTTGGTTTCCGACCAGAAAAATTGAATCCAAAAAGATAAGGAAATTACACTGGTTGCCTGGAAAGATGACGAAAGGAGGAATGAAATGGCAAAACTATCAAATAAATAGGTTAATCAACCGATAAAAAAGTAACATCTGGAGATTATCATTTGGTAAATTAATGCACTTACATGCAAATATTGGTGATTAAATGAAATATTGGAGATAAAAGGTCAAAATCTAGAAGATAAATGATTCATGCTGTCAAATGGCACTTCGGTGACGTACGCCCAAAATAAATCAAATCATACACACTCTAAAAATAGTAGTAGACAGAGTGGGCGACTTATTTACCTGTTTACCTTTCTTGTCTCGATAAACGGTCTTCCTAAATGGAAGAAGCAGAGCACCATATAAGGAAAGCCTCATTTGATCAATCTAAATACCACAAGAAAAAAACACATGTCATGGAAATCTTAGAATTTATATCCATACAGATGTAAATTAGACTGAGAAAAAGTAGCAATTTCTGTGTATGCATTGTCCCCTTTTTAAACTTTGATGTGGTATCCCAGCCAAAGAGCAATTATTTTATTGATATAATTACCATAAAAGGCACTGAATTGAGTAAGGAAGCACCGCATCACTCCCATATTTGAGTATGTGTACATTAACTTTGATGTGGTATCCCAGCCAAAGAGCAATTATTTTATTGATATAATTACCATAAAAGGCACTGAATTGAGTAAGGAAGCACCGCATCACTCCCATATTTGAGTATGTGTACAATAACAATGATGTAAAGGTAGATGTTAGTCAATTGGAAACCTTACTTACAAATACCATTGCAAGCTTTGACATTCAAATATATGTTAAGCGACTTACCATATAGTGCATTTGATATAACACAACAATGTAAATCGAATATGCATGATTTAACACTCACAGAGAACGAGGAGCATCCAATTAACTGCAAGAACCTCCATGAGGCATCCATGTAAGCAACACAAAGCCTAGTGAAACAAAAAAAAAATTAGTATGAAGGTGAGATCGAGAATAACACACTATTAGAAGCAACTCAGTACAGTAAACAACACAAGAAGATCACAAGGATAAGTAAATATGACATAGACACACACATACAGAGGTTTGGCCACATATCCATTACTTATCACAAGCAGATAAACGCCATGGGAGAAGTAGAACACTACCCTGCCTGCATAATACAATGACTGCTAAGGAAATAAAAGAAGACCTTCTGTAAGAAATTGATTTTCAAATTTCAACTATGCATATGTCTAGATAGTAATATGTGTGCGTGTGTGTGTGTGTGTGAGAGAGAGAGAGAGAGAGAGAGAGAGAGATTACATCATGAATCTATTATTAATAGCACCGATACATGGGTGCTGAGACAAATTGGACATCCAAATAAGAAAAGCATTTTCAAGTCAATTGTTGGTGCAAAACAAAAAACAAATCCTACAAGTGCTCACTCCAACAACAAAAAATTAAATAAGACGAGGACTCCTCCAACTATAAGGCAAGTAAAAAACCTTTCACACCCATCGAGTGTTGGAGGTTCAATCTCAGGAGGAAGACTGAACACAGACCAAAATAACTGTAGCTCAGAAATGTAGCTCATTGCATCCACAGGCCGATTACCAGATATCATGAGATCAATCTACACGATGGAAGATCCGTGAAATCAACACATAATGAGTAAAGGTCACATTTAGCCCCACATAGCATTATTGAAAAACAATAAAGGCATACCTCATGACCAACACGTTCTCTGCTAATTTTACCAAAGATAGCAGCTTTTACGTCATCGTCTATAGCAGCTATCTTCAGTTCTTCATCTAGAACAAATCCAAACCTTGCACCTGAATTCACTTAGATCAGGTTGGACAAACAGAATTCTGTAGTTTCTTTCCTATGGCATGCTTGAATCTAATCCATAAAAAAGCAGAACATGGAAACAGAAATTTTCAGCAAACTACCAAACCGAATTGCTCGAAGAACTCGAAGGGGATCATCCAAAAATGTCTCCTTTGGAGCAGATGGGGTCACTATTTTTCCTGATTTCAAGTCTGAAATGCCTGTAATTAATAAAAAAATATTAATCAGGTGAGAAAAAAAGGAGAGCAGTATGACATGATATGAAAATTAATATCAGTATTGATGAAAAACATAAAGATGTCACCTCTTCCTGTTAAGTCTTCGACCGAGCTCGTGTTAATGTTGTAGAACATGCTGTTAAAAGAGCAAGGTTATTGATAATATACTTTAAAGCGGTTCAATCGATAGAAATCGAAACAAATGAGATAGCTCGCATCACATATTTGTGTCATGTGCCCCAACTGTACGAATTACAATCGTGAGTTTTAATAAAGCTACGAATGTCAAAACAAGTACCTGTTGATGGTCAAATCCCTTCTATAAGCATCCTGCTGAGCAGTGCCAAACTCCTGAAAAAAAATACTTACAATAAAAATTCAAAATCTAGATTTGATGATCACCAATAAGGCCTTGTAGCTGTTGATGGTTGCAAAATGGTGTCTATAATTTCTATGTACTACTTAGCGCTCTTCTGACAAAAGCACACCAGCAAAAAAACTGAAGAACTCAGATATCTAGCCCATCCATATCGATGCCCTCATTTGAGGATAAGTTCCTTTTTTTCTAATGCGCTTACCATTGTTGGAATACGACTATTGTCGGTGTATTCTTCAGATCTTAAGTTGACAAAATCAATCCATTCATCAAAGAGGCGCATCCTCGCTGTTTCCAAATGTTTTGACTGATCTGGATTGCTGGAACAGAGACAATGAGACATCATTAGCAAATAACCATGCTCTCTGAGGATTGCTGTTTAACAGATTCAATAATTTAGAAAAGATTATAGAAATTTAGGTTTGGGGAAGTTGAACGTAAATCACGTTCAATTCTTCTATTATAAATTAATTAAATCTGATTACATCTCTTGATATAAATAAGGGAACAATCCTATCTAAATAAATCTCTAAGATACTTTATCTTGCATATTTAAATAAAACACATCTTATCAACTTAATTCAAATATTCATAAATCTTATCATTCTATCAACAAAGATCATCAACTAGTAGAAAGGTAAAAGCACAAAAAGTACCTCTGAATCAATCCAATTCCTTTTGTTTCTTCCCCTGTAGCAGATAAATACTCATTTACCTTGTTACAAAACTCCTTTCCCACCATATTCTCAAGAGCGATGTCAATATCATAACAATCCTTTCCCAACAGCTACAGTAAGAAGAATGAGACTGAGAATTCGTATATGAATTTAATAAAGATAAGAGAACTTTGGGTAACCCTCCTAGAGTTCTATGCAAAACATCACTTATTTAACTAAAATAAAACCTATGATGCATGTATACCTCTTAAATGGTTGCTACCCATGTTGTATAGTACCTCCCATACATAGATGCTTGATGGAGATACATCAGAGACTTCAATATGCTCAAATAAAAGTGCCCATCGATTTCAAATTAAAAAAAATGCAGATAACATATCCAACATGGTTCACCATCATACCATATCCGTCATCATACCATATCCGATATGATTAACGATTATATCTTGACTGTATCAAATAACATGAAACTATTTTTAACTTTTTCAATAGGAAATGACTTTATTTTTTTTAAAACAACAATAACAACCATGCGTTAATCCCAACTGATTGAGGTAGTTTATTATTTATAATTAAAACAATCAGCATAAATCATAAGAACTGATTGGACAATTATAGCCCATTAATTTCGGACATCTATAGCCCATTAATTACTTATCTTATATACGTGTGTATATACACATATAAGGCAGCCTCATATAGTATCCAGTATCAGTATTGTCTCACTTGTCCTATCCGGTGGTGTCGTGCCACGTAGCCTAAAAGGCTAAATTCAACCAAAAAAGCTAAAACCCAATTTCTTTGCCCACCGAATAAAGAATTTCTTTTGGAAAATTTTCAAACTATTCAATAAATAACCAAGAACGGGAGCCTAATATTCAAAATAAAGAAGATCAAATCTTTCCAAAACTTTTGGCACCGCAAGAAATGTACCAACTGAACAAAACACGATACCGGGATGCATTTATTTCTGAATCACGCTTAAATAAACTTCATAGAAGATAACCAAAAAAAAAAAAGGATGGAAGGGCATAGGAATAAAAGGATTCCAACCTTATCACGAACCCAACCTCCAGCAACCCGAAGTTCGGTATTAAGATTAAAGTGACGACAAACTTGAAGTAGAAGATCGAATATTTGATTCTCCTTATCCGTCAGAACAATTCGGTCATTTACATGAACGGACGGCTGCACAAAACCCATGGTTGCCGTCGCAGTTACTTTTATAGTAGAACCTATGCACGATCTACGACAAAAATAATGATTACGAAGACGTAAAAACGGCGAGCGATTGAGATTAGAGTTTGGAATACTAAGAGTGTGGTGAAAAGCGAGAGAGGGGAAATTGAAAATCAAGGGGTTTGAGTTGAATAAGAGTGTATTGGGGGTTTGGAGATAGGAAGAGAAGAGGCGCGGGGGTTTAGGCACTCTCATTGAATTTCTTGATTATTATTCCTTATTATATAATTTGTATATATACACGTCTCTTACTATCCCAAAATTACCTCTCAAACTCCCACTTTTTTATTTTTGTGTTCCGCTTTTTAGAACTTCAAATTTACTCCCAACATCTCAATTTTCACGATTTCCAAACTCATCCTAACAAAGATGTCATTGTGTTAAATGAACCATATACCTGGACTGTCATCCGTTGTTCATTGGACTCACTTTTCGGGTCGAAGCCGCGTTGTCCAATGGATAAATATCCAGGGCTCCATTCAGTCATTCATTCATTCAGTCAAAGGAGTCGTTCAATCAAAGGAATCGATAATATTCAAGATAATTAAACATGCATATCAAGATGACCAATGGAACAATATAATGTACAATATGATGACATATATGAACAGTGAGATAATACATAATAATTTACTGTAAATTTCATGCCAAATGCCAAAAAGGGTTGTATAATGAGAAACTGGTAGTACACTTCACATCACAACTTGATATTTTACTGGATTGGCTCGATCTTGAACCCAGTTACAAATTTATTTCCGATAAGCATAATATAAGTAAGTTACAGTGATTAGTGAATACATGGTTGAACATTCTTAAACATCATTTTTTTACAAAACTTGTCCGGGTAATTTTGAATAAGACTTTAAAAATTCATGATAAATCAACCATAAGTCGAAAAATCACGAAACTTTCCATAAATGCCTAAAACCAGTCAAGAAATGTTCGGCCAGCGGAAAATACAATATCGGGGAAGCACGTGGATTTCACGCGCCGTCGGGCTGGCATGTGGCCTATCTCCGGCCGCTACGCGCGGCTGAAATTTTATTGGCGTGTTCGTCGCGTCGAGATCTAAAATTTTTGTTTCGAAATTATTTTGAAACTCTCAACCGATATTGCTCAGAATCCGATTTTCAAAATGATTAACTAGGGTGTTTCGGTCGTTGAAAATCCAAACATACGATGATATTTTGGGAAATCAGCCGACATGCACATACACTTTGACACATTTTGAACAATTTTCATTTTATACGCAAGCCCAAAATCAGTTTGTAAATAGAAGAAATGAAGGCATGAACACGCTACCTCAAAACAGATTTTTGGTTGGATCTCATCTCATGTTCTTCAAGGGTTTTCGAATTTTCTGAGTGATTTGGCTTCGATTTTGTTACACCCCTCAAACTAAATGTTTTCTGGGCATATAAGGAAGGTTGTGTGAACATCTTAGAAGTTTTGGACAAGGTTTGGTAATTTTTCTGATTTTCGCTATATTCTGGCCTAATTTTTACTCTATTCCTACATTATTTTCTACCCTATTTGCATGACTTGAATCTGATGGTTTGGGGCGTATTTATAGGGATTGTATGCATGAATTAGGGTGTTGAAATATGGACAAATGTTGTGGTAAGTTTTGTCAAAAATTAAGTTTTAAAAATAAATCAAAATGATAATAAATTATTATTATTTTTATTATTTTTATTATTATTATTTCTATGATTTATACATATATCTTGAAAAATAGGGGTGTTACAATCTCCCATCCTTAATGGAATCCGGTCCCCAGATTCGATCATTGTCATGACAGAATGAAACCTCTTAAAAATACGTACTTCAGTGTCATGGCTCCCTTCGAACGAGTTATGTACTTTACATACTGTGGCTCTTCATCAAGTCGATCTTCTATCAACAATTTCTTTAGGGATCTGCTTGTTGTCATCAAATAGAGAAAAACTAAACTCGTGGCTTTTTAGTTTCTGCTAAGCAGCATCGGTTTACTCGAAGTTATGAATATCGATACATTCAAACCCTTAAGAGATATCAATTGTTGTGGTTGTGTTGGTGTCTTCTATTTCTCCGATGAGTGCATATTGTTTTAGGAGAAGGAAAATGATTGAGTAGATGAACTCACGAATATTTGACGATCTCAAATGTGTCGATATCAATGATCCCTTTATAGAATAGGGTAATAATGAAGAAGTAGAAGATAAAGCCCATGGTCCGAGAAAGATTGATTTTATTCCACTATCCGAAAATGAAGGTAGGGCACAAGTATTCAAAGAAGATGGCAATATCAACATCAAACTTTTGATATCAAGTCTTAACTAGTCCTTGGCTAGATTTGAGTTGACAAAGAAACTGGGCGAAGTAGCTTACGTCCGCAGAAATTTCTCTTGCTGAAAAGATTGAGTGACTTCAAAGGGAGGAAAAGGTTAGGCTCAAATCCAACATCAGGTAATGATTATGATGAGACTTCCTTTCTGGTAGCTAAATTTACATTGGTTCGAGTTTCTCATCTCTTATAACTGTCCTTGAGTCCAATGTATATATTACAACCATCTATCATTTATGATTGCAGGCATCTTTGGTACGATGTAGTAGCACCTGGTAGAGTCACTTCCTTCATGTAGCATTTTACGTGAGCTTTATGTTTAAACAACCCATGCTCAAATTGTAATCATGTACATGTAGCTTGATTAAAACTGCCAGTTTTCTTGTTCGTAGAATTTTAGTGGGTCATTCTTATAGACGATGTCAGTGGTTAACTCAATAAATAACTTCTAAATGATATGTCAATTGTTAATGGCAGAATAAAGAATGTGTAGCTTTAGGGTCAAACAAAATTTAGCCAACTTTTGAAAGTGAAATAACAGTACCTTCAACCACAGTGATCGGGTCAACTTCTTCATTTCCCGTTAGGGCATAAGCCCTTGCTGGGATTCTAGGTTTTTGTGGTGGTGTTGTCTTTTGGTCCTTTTTGGGCAATCCTGAATACAATGTTGTTCACTTCCACATACTAGACATTTTTCGTTTGCTCTCCAACAGTTCTCTTCCTCGTGAGTGGGCATCTTGCAATAGCCACATTTCGGTGCATTAATATTATCAAAGTCTCTTTGTGGTTTATGTCCAGTTGATTCTCTATTCATTTCCTTTCCAATATTTATCTTCTTGTTGCTTGTCTCTATCAAATTTGGGTTATATAGCATCTTTTCCATCTGCTCTCTTTGGATCAATGATTTGATATCGGATTCAACTCGTAACGCTTGGTTGATCGTATAAAGATAATTAATGGATCAGCTACGTGACGGCTTCTTATACCAAATTCAAAAGTTATTGTTCATAGGTATTCAGTATCACCCTCATAACATAATATTCCTTGAATGCAGGTACAAAATTTGCCCAGGTCCTCGTGGTTTGATTTCTTTGCCATTTGTGATCTATAACTCTCCATCAATTATGAGTTGCGTCTTCAAATTGATAACAACAAAGTTGACCTTTTGATCATCTGAATAGCGGAGTATGGTAAAAATTCTCTATATTTTGAGCAACCATTCCTCTGCCTGATATGCATCTGGAGTCCCGTAGAATTTAGGTGGGTGAAATTTTAGAAATCGTTCCAATGCTCGGTCCAAAGGTTCCTCATTAATGATGGCATTTTGTGCTTGGTTTCGTTGAGAGAATTGCATGAATGTTGAAAAAATTCCATCGTATTTCTGTTGGGTATCTCTTGACGCTGCTCTTCTTGATCTTCGTACCTTCCGGAACGACGTACTTCTTCAGGAGAATTTTCCTCATTACAATGGTTTCTCGCGTGGGAGCTACCACCAAGTGACGATGACATCCTTACACATAATATAATGTATCAATTATGGTATTAAATAAGTAAAATACTGTTAGATTTTCACAATATTGTATATTTCATTAATAAGAATAATTTCTATATTTGTTGTTCCCCCCTTGATTTTCAGTTATCATGGAGTAGCAGTTTTTATCATGGTTGGATGTGTTATTCTAGTCTTGCAGTAAACATTGTTTATTTTTGATACCTAACTCGTGAATTATTTCTTGATGACATCATCATATTTATGTGAAAGTGGTGCTTAAAAAATATTTATTTTAAATCAGAAGTTAATATAATAATAATGCTAATGCACAAAATAAAATTGATTAGACTAGTGTATTGTTAAGTTACCGTTCTAGAAAATGGTGATAAATATAGAGAAAATGAATCAAAAGAGATTTGGTACTATACTATCAACCATCATTGGGTGTTCCTACTCGATCTAAGTGTCAATAACAATAGTTTCAATAGAGGAAACTTTCAAGCTCGGCCTTTAGCACACTAACTCGTTAAGTTACTAATAGTTGGTTGCTCTTTCTTACCAAGGTGTTCTAAGCTTTTTTTGTACGAGCACTAGAGATTTTTACCCTGAAATAAACCAGTAATCAATATCTCACAACCCAAACACATAAAATCCTTATGGAGTTTATTCTATTACCCAAAGATACTTCAGAATAGACTGGTAGCCTGGGCTCAGATACCACCTCTGTGGGATCCGACTCGGGACATATTACTTTATCTCTTATTTGGTACCACAATCCATTCATAAATATATAAATACATTTTTTTAGGATTTTCCTTTTGTATAGTAAATACGTAATATTTACGTACTTACAATAACAAAAGCTTTTATATAAAATATTTAACAAAATACAACTCAAAACAACTCATTAAAATTGTTTGATACTCTAGCAAAAGATGAAATACTAAAACAGTGCCGGTAAGCCGACATTTCCATTTTTCCTAATTTCCCTCCGTTCTGGCTCCGGTACTCCTATATCTGAAACTCACAAGGAAAACAGAGGTTAATCTTCGAGGACTTAGTGAGGGGATAACAATGACTTTCATATCTGTATTTATCAAACAGTGCAATGTCTCAATATGATATGTCATGTAACAAATATCTTGCAATCAAATAATGAACACTGACGATTTAGGATTTCAGAATGAATATCGTGGGCTAAAGAGGTGGCTCTCACCGGACAGTTTGGTGTATAACTTTTCCTAACATATTCAGATATGATATATACATTCAGTCATTTACGAGCCAAGGTGAGCCATTCTCCGGGCCGTAAAACGGTTCAAGTTGTTCAGATGAACCATATACCCGGACTATCATTCGTTGTTCATTGGACTCACTTTCCAAGTCAAAGCCGCGTTGTCTAGTGGATAAATTTCCAGGGCTCCATTCAGTCAATCATTCATTCAGTCAAATGAGTCGTTCAGTCAAATGAATCGATAACATTCAAGATAATTAAACATGCATATCAAGATGACCAATGTAACGATATAATATACAATATGATGACATATATGAACAATGAGATAATAAATAACAATTTAATGTAAATTCCATACCAAATGCTAAAAAAGGTTGTATAACAAGAAACTTGTAGTACATTTCACCTCACAACTTGATATTCTACTGGATTGGCTCGATTTGAACCCAGTTATAAATTTATTTTTGATAAGCATAATATAAGTATTTATAGTGATTACTGACCCAAATACATGGTTGAATATTCTTAAACATCATTTTTGTATAAAACTTGTCCGGGTAATTTTGAATAAGACTTTAAAAATTTATGATAATTCAACAACAACTCAAAAAATCACGAAACTTTCCATAAATGCCTAAAATTAGTCCAGAAATGTTCAGCCTGTGGAAAATACAATATCGGGGAGCGTGTATTTCACGCGTCGTCGATATCCGGCCGCCACGCACGGCTGGAAATTTACTGGCGTGTTCGTCACATCAAGATCTACAATTTTTGTTTAGAAACTATTTTGAAATTCTCAACAAATATTGCTCATAATCGGATTTTTTGAAATGATTAACTTGAGTGTTTCGGTCTCCGAAAATCCGAACAGACATCGACATTTTGGATAATCGGCCGACATACCCATACACTTTAACACATTTTGAACAATTTTCATTTTATACACAAGCCCAAAAACAATTTGTAAATAGAAGAAATGATGCATGAACACACTATCTCAAAAACAGATTATTTCATCTCATGTTCTTCACGGGTTTTCAAATTTTCTGGGTGATTGTCTTCGATTTTGTTACACCCCTCAATCTAAATATTTTTTGGCATATAAGGAAGGTTGTGTGAAAATGTTAGAATTTTTGGATAAGGTTCGGTAATTTTTCTGATTTTTGCTCTATTTTTACCTATTTTCTACTATATTCTTTCATTATTTCTACCACATTTTCACGAAAATTAATACTTGAATCTGATGGTTTGTGATGTATTTATAAGGATTGTGTGCATAAATTAGAGTATTGAAATATGGACAAGTGTTGGGGTAAGTTTTGCCAAATATTAAATTTTAATATTAAATCATAATGATATTAAATTTCTATTAATATTAATATTATTATTATTTTATGATTTATATATTTATAAATATATATTTAAAAATAGGGGTGTTACAACACTTTTGAAATTTTAACTGATTATATTAATTTTAATATCAAAGATCATAAATTTAAAATAATTATGTTTAAATAATCATTTCAACTAATTATTAAAAAATCTAACAAAACGTCACTTCTAAAATGTTAATATTTAATATAATATCTTGTTTTTTTCATAAAAAAATAATATACACGGATCATATGCGGGATTACTATTAGGAATGGCAACGGGGCGGGTATGAGATGGGTTTGGTCAATTTCAGGACCCGCTTCGTTGCACATAAAACCCGGACCCGCCCCACTTAGATCCGCGAGCCCGGCGGGTTTACCCGCCCCGCCCCAGTTCCAATTTTTTTTTTTTTAAATTTTTTTAGCTAGAAATCAATATTGAAACACAAAAGTTGTGTTTTGTAATTAAATTTCATGTTTTCTCTAGTAAATATTTATAATAAGCATTGTATAACTATATTTAAGCTACTAAATATTTATTAATTTGCTCTTATTTCATTCAAAATGTCCAACTTCTTTAACACGAACACATGAATTTTGATATAAAATTAAATAATGACACTTTATTGTTCAATCAAAGAAGTAAAATATATAATCAATATCAAATTTTTTTTTAAAAAAATTAAAAATGTATAGCTGGGCGGGTTCGGGGCGGGTCTGGCCAATCCCAAGATCGCCCCACTTTCAAACCCGGTTGAAGCGGGTCCAGACCCGCCCCGACGGGGCGAGTTCAATGCGGGTCAGGATCTGGACCCGTCCCATTGCTATCCCTAATTACTATTATAAAAATTGTTATGACAATAAACAATTATTCTGGTAATAATATTTTTCATAGTAGTTTCTCTTATTTTTTTACTTTTTATGAGAAAGGTTATTGTCAAATTGTTATCAGAGCAATTCTCATAGTAGTAATCCCGCATATGACATATGATCCATGTATATTAATTTTTTTATGGAAAAAACTAGAGAGATTAACAATCAAAAATTTTGATTGTTAATCTCTTTTATATTTATTTGTATTTTATTTAAAAAGAGAGCAATTCCTAATCCTCAAATTAACTATTGAAGAATAATATAAAACCGCCAATAGTCATATGTTAACCAAACACTCCCGCAATGATTTCTCCACCTCCTTCTTCTCCTCGGAGGATCTGCTCCCTTTTCTCACTGTTTTCGATCCAATTAATATTCTTATTTTCATTATCATTATTGTTTTGTTCGTTGAACTGTGCATCGGAGCATCAGTTCAAGCTAGATGGCAAAGTGTTGGAGCTGGATGACTCCAATTTTGACGCCGCGATCTCATATTTCGATTATATCTTCGTTGATTTCTACGCCCCTTGGTGTGGTCACTGCAAGCGCCTCGCACCCGAGGTTTGATCAACTATTCTTTCTTTGCCATTTTGTTGGAGGATTTTGTTGAATTCAGATTGATTGTTGTTCTGACTTTGAGTAGTGATGCCAAAGTTGAGTATTTATTGTCTTGTATCGGTAGTTATTAGTGTTTTTTTTTTTTGGTATATCCTCCATTATTTTAACTTTTTATTAGTTGTGTTTTCCTGGAAAAATTAGGACTTGGTCCTTTCCTGGCACCGTGAAATATAAAATTTTGTGATTCTCCCCCATGTATCTGCTTCGTTGTAAAAGGATGAAAATTATTGAAGGTTTAACGCCTCAGCGAACATGGCTGTACTTTTTTGCTTTACCATGCTCTCGTTCTCGGTTCTCGATCATTTCCTTCTTGCTCAGGTTACTTGCATTGTATTCTTGGTACTTGGTTCTTAGGCTAGTAATAAGAATATTGCATTGCAGTTGGATAAAGCAGCCCCCGTTCTAGCTGGGTTGAAGCAACCCATAATTGTAGCAAAAGTTGATGCTGACAAATACAGAAAGATTGCTTCGAAGCATGAAGTTGAGTAGGTTTCCATGGCCTTCTGGATCGATTTTGTTATCTGCCAGGATTCTGGTGTTTATTGTTGTTCGTACAGTATATGACATAAAAATTGGATAACTGCTCTATGGCCTGATATTTCATTACAGAACAAAGAGGATCTAACATGAACTGAAAATAAATATTATTTTTTAATGCAGTGGATATCCAACTCTAAAGATATATATGAATGGAGTTCCAACAGAGTATTATGGACCAAGGAAAGCTGATTTACTTGTTCGTTACCTGTCAAAATTTGTAGCCCCAGATGTCGCTGCTCTCGATTCAGACTCTGCTATTAAAGAATTTGTTGAAGAAGTTGGCGCCGATTTTCCTATATTCATAGGCTTTAGCTTAGATGAGTCCATGATATTGAATTTGGCGGTTAAGTATAAGAAGAAAGGCTGGTTTTCAGTTGCTAAAGATTTCTCGGAGGATGTCATGACCGTCTATAATTTTGATAAGGTGCCTGCTTTGGTTGCACTCTATCCGGCGTACAATGAACAAAGCATATTTTATGGACCATTTGAAGGTTATTTTATTCTGACTATAATTTATGTTAATTGAAACAATAATTTTTGACTTACTTATCTTGTTAAAGTATACGGCTTGTCACATGTTAGCTTACAAGATGTTGGGCGAATCATTGCATGTTGTGCTGTGTTCTAAGACTTAATATGCAGGATCTGGTCCCCTAAAAATCAAAGGTTCAAAGTTCACAATGGCAATGAATACTGATTTACCGGAGTTCATTTTCACAATAGCAATTGAAATTGATTCACTGAAGTTTATTTCTACAAGTGTGCTTAGTTACTGTTTAACTCTTTATTGTAGCCATACTATCAGATAATTTCCTGCCAATTACCTTAGTAAACTGGAAAAAAACTGCAAATTCAAAGCAATGGTGCAGTTTTAAGGTGGCAAATTCTTTCCCTGTACATATAATTAATGCGTTATACATACTTTGCAGTGCTTAGATTCTGAACTCCTTTCGATGTTGAAGGTGGGATGTTCTTTTTATAATGATTTTTTTATCCATTTAGGGAGTTGAAATATTGGGAAGCTGCTAGGATCTGAGAAATAGATCTTTGAGTAATAGCATTAATTTTGAGAATCAATATAATCATGGGAACCTTAGGTAATTGTTAGAAAAAACCGTTTAGTTTAAGGTTACCCTGAGTACAGCCTTTGCGTATCTAAGTTGGATATTGGTGTAAGGTTACACTCTCTTAAACTTGCGTTTCTAGTAGCTTTAATGAAATTTGCATATCTTTAATATGCTGAAAATCTTAGCTTATTCCAACAACTATGAACTTGATATTATGTATCAAAGTGAAAGTAATCTTTATTGCTGAATTACAGAGAAATTCCTTGAAGATTACATAAAACAGAGTTTGCTTCCTCTAGTTCTTCCCGTGAATCAAGATACATTGAAATCACTACAAGATGATAAAAGGAAAGTCGTCCTAACAATCTTGGATGATGAAGGAGCAGAAAAATCCAAGGATTTAGTAAAACTGATGAAGGCTGCTGCCTCTGCAAATCGTGACTTAATATTTGGTTATGTTGGGGTCAAGCAGTGGGAAGATTTTGTTGAATCATTCGATGTTTATAAGAAAACTCAGCTGCCAAAGATGGTTGTTTGGGATGGCAACGAGGAGTACTATACGGTAAGCTACCCTTTCTTTGTTTGTACAAAATGACATGATCTCCTCAAGATGTTGAAAATTATTTGTCACAGTACTTAAATTTGTCCAAATATAGTCTTTGACCTACAGTTGATTTGAGCTGCAAAAGTGATAATCTTTGTTTTTCAAGTGATATTGACATGATAAGTCATCAAGAAATTCCTGTTTCTTTTGATGCTGATTGCTTCCTTTTAACCAAATTGCTTGTTGGAGTTGATGACACCGAGATATTTAATTACCTCTACATTATAATAAGAAATTCGATATTTTCAGAACCTTAAGACTTTAAGTTACATGTTGTGTAGCAGTTTATATATATATATATATATATATATATATATATATATATATTGATGACTCGGTATCCCGCCCGAAGACCAACTAATCCGGGGACCAATCCTACCGTGCACTAGTGGAGGGTCCAATTGAAGCCGGGGCTTTACACCACCATATGAACTGTAGCAGTTTTTATATTATTCCATGCATGCTCTTGATACTGCATCTTTTGTTCGAGAAACAGGTTATTGGTTCAGATAGCATACACGAAACAGATATGGGCACCCAAATTTCAAGATTTCTCGAGGGTTACAGAGAAGGAAGTGTTGTACAAAAGCACATCTCTGGTCCAACATTTATGGGCTTCCTAAAGTCACAACTTGGAGCCACGTTCGGTCTCATTCTGCTTTGTTTAGTGCTGGTGATAGTGGTGATCTTGTCAATGGCTAAAGAGGAGCCTCTTACTGTTGGTACTCGAGACCAGGTGAATGATGCAAGTAGTGCTGCCTTGCAGCCAGAGTCGAGGGAACTGCGTAGAACTACTGACAAGGAGGACTGAATTGCTGATGAAACTGGACAAAGTTGGAATGATTTCTATGATCGAAATGGCTGCTATGAATCTGAAATATTTACACTGCATTTTGGAGGACAATGTTATTGTTCATGTGTGGTTTCCGTATAGAGCTTCTTTGGTATTCATTCTCTCGTTTTTTTTGGTCATTTGGAGGATTTAGTTGGACCATTTATAACATCATCAAAAGTGGCACAATGCATTGTTTGTTTTGGAGATCATGGTGAGTTTAGTTTGTCGGCAAAAAATAAAAATAAAAATCGAACTTAATAATCATTTTTATGTCCGTCTTAATGAGGCAGATTAAATCCAGAAATATAATAGTGGAATCAACATCAGCATATGGATGCTTGAAGACATAGATTGGACTCTTTAAACTCTCCAAAAAAATGTTTGCTTGCACCACTGACTTCACTACTTCTAGTGAAGGTTAAAAATGCTATAAATCAAACCTCTTATGTTCTACAACAACGTAGAAAAAAATCTATGCGGGGACTAAACACATGGTAATATGGCTGGAAAAAAAAGATTCACATGGAGGACATTGTATGTGATTAAAACAATTCACTGCACCATCTTTAAGAAATTCACCAATCACCACAGAACATCAGGTGCTCTGTTGGTACAAGATCGATGCATCTTGCACCTTCAACCATTTGCAATACAAAAACCTGAGCCACAGAACTTTGAATAAATAAGACAAGCATGACAATCATACCCTCTCAAATGAAAACAAAAACATTTAATTTCACGTGTATTTTATGTTTTGCTACCTAATACACACTAAGTAGCATCTTTAACTAAATTTACGGGTCTGGGACATCCGCTGCCTTTAAAGACCAGAAACTGCACTCCTACTTGATTAGTTGAGGGCTTCCGTATATACCGTTGGAAATTCATGGCCGTGGCAGGCTAGAACAGATGAGATGATGTATGTTGGCACACATGTTTTTTAGAATCAAACAAGAAATGTGTGTGTGGAAACTTTACAAGATAAGGAAAAAACAGCATGAACTAATTCAGAATGTCTAACTAAACATCAGTTTACCTTCAAGTTCGAACCCACGAGGGTTCCAAGGAAAATGGCCTTTGGTTCCTAGTTTGAGCCGCTACAGCCCCTAAGGGAGGTGCATGCACAGTAATTGGAAGAATCCACTCACACTTGTCCCTTCCCTCTATCAGAAGAGGATGCTCATATCTGACATCAAATAACACACTAAGCAGTCAGGAATTGATGATCACGTACGCAGAAGGATCATGCAAAGGGGATGACATGTTGAAGTTTTACCGTCCTTAGTTAGCAGGTATCTTTACAAACATGAAACACTACACCACAAAGATGTTGAGGAAAATAGTGAAGCAAGCATATACAATCCTGAGGCATTAAAAAAATCCATCTGGCCAGACGACAATAACTGTGAAGGAATGATCATTAAGGTAGAAACAAGAGATCACTCTACATCGAAAGAAAGTCATTTGTTTGAAAAAAATATTTACCTGTTGGAAAATCTATAGTTACAATGGATACGAGGGATTCAAAGATAGGTACGTATATGAAAGCCAGATTATGGGCCAAACCAGAGAGATGTAACGATAAACCACATATATAATCCAGCCACAAAAGGTTTTCTCCATCATTAAGTTTCTTAACTACGATGGTTCTTTATCTTTACTATATATTTTAATGCATCTCTATCTTGGCATGCTTCATTTTATTGATTTCATCTCCACAAAATATTTACAACCGTGTCTGGGGAAAATAAACTCAAATTTTGTTTAGTGCTATATTGACATGCTGGGTGTAGCCATGATGCAACCAGCCATTTTTATCCCATAAAGATAAGTTAACTCCAGCACATCACACCACAAAAGTATTATACCTTGCCCAGTCAACATTCTTTGGGGTCGTAAGAAATTCAAATCGAAGAGCCCATTGAACAGAGACATATCGAGTGGAAAAAGTCATGACCCCATCCATAGGAATGGAAAACAGAAAGCTTGTTTGCATTAAATCTGCCACAACCTCGTGGTGATCGCTATAAACCTGAACAGCCAAACATGAGTAAGAAATCTGTGACTAATTGTATACTCTTGAGTAACAAATCCTCGAACTCATTTTTACAATGTAGTAGTTGTTGGCATTAAAAAATCTACTAGGAACCTTAGTAATAGTAGGAGAATGCCTTCGAGAAGGATGCACAAAGCGCCGACTTACAGTCTCCGTCATCTCCAAAGTTATTGATAGCTAAAAAGCATAAAAAACGAAGATAAACTTGGTAGTTGTAGAAATAAGAAACCACATGTTAACAACTGCACATAACTATAAAGTTTTGGGATGATCAGTACCTCGAGACATCTCCTAGCCCCTTCTTCATGAAAGAAAGCAAGGGTTCCACCTATCTGTGAATAGGAATAAATTTAGAGGACAATGATAAGGCATAAAAGAAGAGAACTGACACCAGATTATCAATCTACTACCATATCACTGAAGTAGTATGTTGAATCAGAGTTTTTAGGAGAAAATCTCAGAAGAACTTGGTCATCCAGTCTGATGTTATACGATTTCCCTCTAACAAACCCTTCTGCTGCAGAGAATGTTCACAAAAAATTAGTATTGAGACAATTTATGGCTGGAATATCATAGTTCAAAGAAAGTGGTTACATGCTCCAGATTCAATAGATCCAGAGGCAGATGGTGCTCTTGAGTCATCAACTTCAGAAAGTGCTCTAAGAGGTTTTAGTGGTTGACTTGGAGATTCAACTGCCGGAGACCTATCTGGGGACAGCGAACAAAACGTTAAGTCAAAGAAAAATTATTAAAGACGTAAGACGTATGAAGATACACATGTGCAGTGTAGACCATGCCAAGAAATAAGATGAGGAGTTATGACACATAATATCCTAAAATCCAGATGTTTGAATAAAATTACATCACCCAGATCTAATATGGACTTTACGAACAAGTGAATCATAATGAAACAAGTACTGATTTTTATACAACCAAATATGAATTAACTATTAATCTCAAAAAAAAAAAAAAAAACAGAGAAAAGAATAACTATGGCATTTAAGCTGGAACTTATAATCCCTTCATTTAAGGTTCTTAATCCACCTCGAGCCTTTAAGGTGCATGCTTCGTGTCCAAGGATGGGGCTACACTTAAGGGCCATGCTTTGGCCAGCTCCTAGGCACAAGGGCTGCCACACCTTTAGAGTTAAGTCTATGCATGCACATTTTGAGCTTTTAAAACTATCAACATTTTGTTGTTGTTGTTTTAAAACTATGATCAAACAAAATGCAATATCCTTATAGCCAAAGTTTAATTTGATAGAAATTAAGAATCCTGAATATGGTGACACAAGAATTGAAAATATAACATATGCAGCTATTGAACTTTCACGCAACAGTCAATACATGACACAAATCTGTAACGTTAAAATATAATTTACCTCCAATTGAATCATTCATAACCTCGGCAACTGATAGGCGAGGAAGGGCCATGTTTGAAGATATGCTAGGGTGTCCTTCAGTATAGAGAGAACCTCTATTCGAAGACCTCGCTGCAAATGACTGCAAGGATAATGAACTTCCAAACGTCTTGTTTACATCTTCCTTCACATGGTTAAAGGAAGAAACAGATGAAATCTCATCCCGTGAGCTTTCATATCCTTCCTCAACTTCATCAAAAGCCTCATTTACTTTAGCCTGCAAAGAAATACCAATCCAATTCATAATCTTAACCTTGTTTTTGCTGCACTTTTGACACACACTCATTACCCCCATTTCAGCACAAGCAGAAAAGGACAAGGACAAGGACAAGGAAAAGGAAAAGGAAAAGGAAAAGGAAAAGACAAGGGTAAATAATCGATCTAAAGGTGCTGAATCAGCTGCAGGAGACAAAAATTTACCCAGTCAGTATCAGCATCCATTTCTTTCCAGTAAACATCCAATAGGATGGTTGATGCAGGAACAATTCCTAAAAGAACATTTAAGAAGAAAGTAAAGAATCACATGACTAAAACCTTTTCAATTAATGGAAAAGGAAAGTCGCCCCAAGACATGGTTGGCTAGACACCTAAATTAAGGTGAGAAACTCATTATGATTTACATGGAAAATAGGGATTACTACTTGTCTGTGACCAGATAGGCTAAATAATATCACTCCCAGGCAAGATTTTGTAGCATGATATAATTATGTCATTCTGTATAGCTTAACTACTCCCATTCTTCGTCTGAGGTAGAATGTCCTAATAGCTGAACCACTATAATGCTTACAGAAAAATGTGGCCATGCAGTACAAGTTGACCAACATTCGACAAATAAGGCAGGTTGATATTCCGTTTGCGGTAATTAACTCACAGAATCTTGAATTCCAATCCCCACCCATAGGACAGAGAGTTAACCAAAGAAATCCGATGTAACACCAATTTATAATTATCCAACTTCATGGATCATCTAGCCAAAGTTGAGAAAAAGAAAAAAAGAAATATACGATGAACAAAGAAAATAATAGCAGGTAGTTTCACAAACAAAGTAAAGAGAATATGTCAGAGTAAATTTTACCATCACCAAGACCTTCTTCACTCTGCAAGCCATTGTTTTTCTGAGTAACCCATATCTGTAATGGTATTCTAGTTTCCTGTAAAGTTTTAATCCACAAGAATTACTGTAAATATATGCACCTTGGTTGAAAGAACTTAAATGACCTTTAACAGACAGAAAGAAACAATACTTATTCAATTATTGAGACACTTGTATAAAACATCATTCGCAAAAAATTAAAGTCATCTTAGTGAGGAAAAATAAACGTTAAACTTAATGGATCAGAAGCTTAATCAGATAACAGAGTGGTGACTGAAAAAAATTCTAAAACCTTAAACTCACAGATAAATACAGATTAATGAGTTAAAAAAACAATAATTCGTTTTTTCTTACAACACAGTTTGAGGGAAAGTGGAAGGAAATGTTGAAAGAAGTAATCGTGTCTGTAAATGAAGCAAAAAGTTTTAAGGTATCCAAGTAAGTGTGGGATGGCATTTCCTGGCAGAAACTGATACACAGGAGGATTATCTATGTGCCTCATACCCGACGTCATGCAAGAATTACAGGCAACAAAATCATGTAACATTTCCAGGAACTGCCAATCCTTTGTTTCACAAAGAAACAAAAGAAAGAGAGAAAACAAACCATTTCAGAGAAATCTTGTATTGACTCTCCATGAGAGGGTCCATTTTCCAAAATTATATACTGTCCAGATAACGTACTCCTCACATAGTACAGGTAACGGATAGTTGCTCCTCTATAGGATGGAGGTGTAATGCTTGGTAAAAGGATGCGCACCATGTCTGGGACCATAAAACATTTTAAAGTCAACACAAGCAAGAACCACATGAGAAACGAAAACCGTGGGAATGTAGATGAACAAGAAAGAGCAACAATCAACAAAATTTACTCATGCTTACACGTTTTAGTGGCCCCACTGGATATGATTTGATTTGAAACTAAAGCGGAAGTGGAGCAATCCATGAAAACATATTCACCTGAGAAGTAGATGACACAAAATTACATTCAACCCCATCATGCAGAGGGTTTTAGCACTTCTTTAGACAGTTTCCTGTAGAAATTCCACTCACTTAATTTATCTTTAAATTAGAAAATGGAGAATAATATCATACTGCATTAGGGAGAAGGAACATCAGATATTGATTGTCAGAACCTGCAGATGTATGATTCACATATGTCCAAGATAAATATGAAGCGACGGGGTAATTACAACAATGTGACCCACAAACCTAATAAATGTGGACTCGGAATCAATCATAATCTATTCAATTGTAATTGTAAGTGGCCTCCTGAAACTACTTATAAGCATAACTGCATAACAATGAGTTCTAAATCCTAATCAGGTAACTCATAAAAAAAATTTAAAAATGGCAATAGAAGATGAAAACATTCTGTTAGAGTAAATATTTCTAAATCAGGGAAAGAATATGCGGAGGCCGGAGGGAACCTCTATCTTTTCGTCAACAAGGGAGAGGCTGTAAGAGCTGTTCTTTTTATTTTACTTCTTGTAGGGTTTAATGATTTGTTATCACCTCTTTGAAAGTGTGGAAAGAAGAGATACCATTCTAATGCCACGAAACTCCAGAACAGGATGTAATAGTTAACTTGGTTTTTAATTATACCTTCATCAATGGAATTATATACCTCGATTCTTGACTGCAAAAGATCACATGAATAACATAAATTGAAAGCAATTCACCTTCAACTTCGAGGCTTCAGTTTTATGGTACCAACGTCGCCTAATCTTCTTTTACTATAAAAATTATCCCTCTCTCTATCATACTTCAAATATCACTTTTCCCTTTATTCTTATTGATTGAACCAGATATTAGGTTCTATCAGCCTCAGACAATGTTAACCACCACTTATCATTCAAAATTGGCAACATCCCGGCCAACAAAAAAGAACATTGCAAACATATCAACCAAATCAAGCTATGTAAGACAATGTAAAAAACAAAATAATACTATGGATTTAAAAAAACAAAAATAATACCACGGCGCTGCTTAGAGTCATGACTAGGCTTGGGAGTGCTGAACCACTGGGTATCCAATTTCTCGATCCCTTTAATCTCAAAGCTAAGCCTTTCGATCAAAAGAGACCATAGATTCGTTTGGTTTTCGATGTCAATAGTGATAGTGACCAGATCACCAGGTCTGTAAACTTGTCTATCGGCTTCCAATTTCAGTAGCGGCAGTGGCAGATCAGATTTATTGGAAGCTTCTCCGGCGGAGTAGGAGTCTGAACCAAATCCGAAGAATGAGAATCTCCGAGAGGGTTTGTTCGGCGGCGGCGGCATTATCTTAGGAAAATTTCGGGAAATCTGATCGACGGCAGTGGAGATCTTGTTTGGTCGAGTTTCTCGCTCATACGATGAGAGCTGGTAAAATCAGCGTCATGGGCTTTTACTTGGATCAAAATGGAAAACATTTGGTCCAAGAAGATGTGGGCCCATTCAATCTAGAGACCAACTCCAACAAGCACTTAGCAATGGCCCATTCACTACTGAGAATTTGAATTTCTTGTAAGATTGACAATAATAATATATTACTTTTTGCTTCTGATTAATTAATATAATTTTTTGAAGCAGAAATAATGTCTGAGCTGAGATTGTTGCAATAGATTAGAGATTCACATGATATCATATGGGTTAGTTTAATTAAAACATGTTGGGTATTAGTCCATTATGACTTTCTTGATTGGTTAACATTAAGAGTGGATTGTAACATCAACTACAACAATTAAGTCTTTAATCTCAATAAATTGGAGTAAACTACATTAACAATAGAGAGAAATCAAGTCGGGTCAGACACATCTGTCAGTTTTCTTCAAGCGCTTCTATCGGTCAGAATATCATCCTTCGAGTCATGTCTTATTTGGTCGTCCGCTCGCTCTCGTGAAATTGCCAAAATTCATGGACTCCACTCAATGCACATGTGCATTGCTGGACCTACGTTGTACATAGAATTCCCATGATATTTCTTCATTTCAATCATTTCACATGAATCATGTGGTTAATATCACTTTCGAAAATTCAAGCTAATGAGATTATGCCTTATTGGGTTTAAAACCAAATTTAATTAGACAACAAAATAATCAAGTCTTCTATAATTAAAAAATCTTAATCTATATAATATTTATGGGTGTTATTGTAACATTTATAGACTAAAATACTAGTATATAATATTTATGGATGTCATTTATATACTAATAATTCAATTAATTAGATTAAATCCCCGTTTACTTGGTTAATATCATTTATTTACTCCGAAGGCAAATGTGTCAATTTCATACGACAACGGATAGGATAACGAACCCCTCGGAGGAACCCACTCCAGCTTCCATAGCTCAATCCTTGGCTCAACAATGGCGGCCCTTTCCTTCTGTTCCTCCGTCTCGCCGAATCTTTCTCTAAATCAAAGCCCGACATCCCATTATCTTTCTAAAACAAACATTTCATTCCTCTCTCACTCCCTCTCTTCTCTTAAGCTCAATCCTAAACAGCCCACGTTGTCTTTCATACCCAAATCATCTGAAACAGAGGCCGCGCCTTCTTTGCCGGAGCCGGATACCGATAATCCCGTTCCGGAAAATGAGCTCGTTGTTGAGACTGCAGATCCCAAGCGCGAGGAAGTGTTTGCGGTTATTATGGTAATTAGGCCCGTTCTCATGTGTTTGTGCGATTAGTGTGCATATATTTTGGGAGAAATCTGGCTGTTCATGGAGAAATTCACACTGATTTAAGATATAAAAGCGAGGTTTTTGTATAAGACCGTTTGTGTTACTGTAATTTAGCTCTTGACGTGTGTAGCTGAGTTTTTTTAGGGCTAAATAAAAATACGAGTATTTGTTGTACGGGCAAACTATTGCAGCCCTCCCCGATCCATCGTCTGTTAGTGTTCAATTTCATGATCCTTGTCTATCGAGACTTCTCTTCTTGCGTTTTTGTCATGTTAATTTGGCTAAATGTGCGTAATTTGGTTTCTGCTTCTTTTACTTTTTTCATTTTATTTTTCTTCTGGGTTTCTTTCTGAGGCATTTTTTAGAATGGCGTCCATCTATAATCAATTTTAGCCTTACTTTAAGTTATTTTATCAAAATGGCCTTTTAATTATATCAAGTTCGAATTGTGCCCTTCAAACCCTACTTTCTTCTCCCACCATTAATTTCTCATCCTATTTGATTCTCTCACCATTAATATCATTAGAGTATCTTCCAATTCTATAGGATTTCTTAACGTAATCTCATTTTACTATATTTCTTTTATCTTTTTTTTTGTGTGTTTCTATATCTTATTTCTCAATTATAGTTGGTTTCTACATGTTTTTATAATGTCGAATCTGCATTAAATAAGTGGATTAATAAAAGAATAATGATCTGCTCTGATTTGTGTGTTGCAAAGTTTTTGTTGTTTTAAATGGTCCCTTCACTAATTAATTAATATCTCGTAGCATTTTAAGATGAGCTTCCACTACTTGTATATCACAATATGTTTGAAATATGATGTTTTGGAAAATGTTGTTTTCATCTTCTTAGTTGCCTCTATTTCCCACTGATACAGTGGGTTCATATTTAGGTATGATGATTTAAGGATCAGAAAATGCAATCTTAAGTGCTTATGTATGTTAATTGTTCAGCTATGTCAATGTGCACTTTTGTCTAGTGGAACAAATGGGATTTTTATATGCGTTGAGGTGATGAAAGTTATGGTTCTACAAAAACAAATAAAAAAATTGTTTATTTTATCAAAGCCAAATCCTTCTTACAGTATTTTTATAAACTATATACGAATTGTCTAGGTGGATTATATGAGGACTATGATGTCCTACAATGATAAATCACAACATCATAAACTAGTTTTAGTGGACTGTATTTATTGAAGAGAAAGTATTTATCATTTTTTGTGAGAAAGTATTTATGTATTTATTGGACGGAAAGTATTTATTTGTTTTGAATATAGATAGATGGCCTTGTAAGCACGAGTTTTAAAAAAGCAAGAGCAATTGAAGGGAGTCATATTAATAGGAGAAATTAAGGATTCCTACACATTTTAAATCAATATTTTTAAAAATAGCCTTGTCTAAGGATATTTTAGGATTTTTAAATTATGAAAGGCTATATTTTAAATTATTTGATAGATCAGGCTATTTTTAAGAATATGGATTTAAGTTGGGTTAGAATCCTTAATTTCTCTATTTTAAATTATTTGATAGATAAGGCTATTTTTAAGAATATGGATTTAAGTTGGGATTAGAATCCTTAATTTCTCTTTCTTTAATCACAGACATCTGGATTCTATTATTAACAGTCCTACAATGGTCGATCACCATTTGCATAGCTCAGCTTTAACTTCATTTTTCTGATTAGTTTTATTATATGTTTCAAATAAAGTTAATAATGTGTGTTTAAGGACGTTGCCACCAATTTTTATGGTTTCGTTCTCTTTGGCTGCTGCCTTTCTTGATGCCTTTATGGTATTGCTACCCAAGATGTCTTAAGATTATAATCTGTCGAGGCTTTATTGATTTGTCTCCATTTTATGTTTTTAGTTTCTTTTCTTGAAAGCATCCTTTTGTCCATCATCCGATTGCTGAACTGTTGTAAGTTTCTGATTGTTACGGTGTAAGGTTTCTGATTGTTATGGTTCTTTGTAATTTTGAACTGTAATGGTCATGTTTAGAAGTTGATTTGTGATATGTTTCTGTGGTTTATATATTTGTTTAGGTTGGATCGAGGCAATACATCGTGCATCCCGGACGGTACATTTATACGCAGAGGCTTAAAGGTGCCAATGTGAATGACAAAGTATGTATTGCAACCTTCTTTACTGTGTGTGTGTGACAAATATGATCTAGTTGTTTTCCCTTTTCTCTTCTGCATGGATTTGATTGTTTTCGTTTTGCATTCTGTTGTATTGGTGTATCAATTAACTACTAGGGTGCCATAATACATGGACCTGTGTATTTGTTTCGTTATGTTTTTTAAGATGAAATTTCAAGCACTGCCTAACTCGGTACTAGGGAATTGGGAAAGGTCCACATCACCTAAGCTTGGGATTGTGGGAACATTAGTGATCCTCTATGCTGTGGGGAGAGCAGGGGGAGTAGCCCTCGTTCAAAATTCCACGCAAAAGTTTCAGATCATCGTCATCCCCTCCAATAGAACTGCACCATGATTTTTTGGTTAGGGATTGGTAAATCTCAGAAGTATTTTTCTGAACAAGTACTGTTAGATCATTGCGTTAGATGTCTAATCCCCCCATTCTTTTTGGTAATTTGGCAACTTAACACAATATATTCTACTTGGGACAATCATGTTATGAATCACCTTGCCAGATCACTCTAAATAAAGTATTGCTTGTGGGAACGAAGACGAGTGCCTACATTGGAAGACCAATCGTGTCCGATGCTCTAGTTCATGCCATCGTGGAAGAACAAGTATAATCAGTTCCAAAAGTGTTTTCAGATGCTCCTATATCCTCATTGGGTACTTACTCGTTGTTACTATTTCTTGTAGACATTAGACAAGAAGGTCATCGTGTTCAAGTACAAGAGGAAGAAAAACTACCGAAGAAACATTGGGCACAGACAGGTACCAAATTCTTGTTTATATTTTACACTACATTTATTAGAGTTTTATGAATTCATTTTTCAACAAACTTTTTCGTTTGGTTTTATCCAGCCCATTACCAGGATTAGAATCACAAGCATAACTGGCTACGAAAGCTCGCCTGCTGCTACGCTTCCATCATAACTTACACCGGTAAGTTTTAATGGTTCTGTTTTTTCATGTTGTTCGAGTTTCCTGGAAATTATGTTTATATTCTGTGGCGCACAGCCACTTTTCCAATTTTTGTTCTAGTCCTTTGGATGTCTAATGAAATATGGCATTTGCATTTTTTGTCCAAGTCATCTTCAATTATGTATAATTTCATTTTGCGTCGAGGTTTTCTTGTTCTTCCATGGTCTATTTTGTTTGGTTGCTTCACCATCATATATAGAAAAGTATAATATGCAACCTCTTCTTAGCTTCAGCTTATCCCTATGAACTGACCTTCCATGCATTTGGTAACTTCATTGCAAGCCTGTTTCGCAATATGACCAATAATAGGTAAGAACGCTAAAGATTCAAAGTCAATTACCCAAATGCATGATAATAGGACTATCGAGAAAATACTGGGAAATTCTACCTTACACAAGTAGTGATACTTACATCGTGATTATAATCATTGGATGGTGTGGACCAATAATGCAATACGTAAGTACACAAAAGATTCAAAGTCAATTAACCAGATGCGTGATAATAGGACTATAGGATAAAATAGTTTGAAATTTTACCCTATAGTGGTAGTGATACTTAGAGTGTGGATATAACAATGACTCAAATTACACGGGGAGTAACACTCCGACAAAATTTTATGAAAATAGGTTTAAGCACGATCTGGCTCAGGCCACTGAGGGTGTTCCATTTTTTCCTGTGCCATAAATTAATTTGGCAATCAAAATTGGAATGACGTTGCCTTGGTTTCTCCCCAACCAACAACTACCAACCAAATACCGAGAAATTAAGAGAACTAATCAGCGTTTGACTAAAATATAATATGTTTATTTTAAATAAGAAGTTTAATTTTCCAAAAAATCAAAGAAAGTCACCAATTTGTTGTTTTTTTACTAAGATCATATAGCTAGCCAACTTTTCCAAATACAATTAAAAAATTATGTCTCGATCACTCTCTCGGCGAGGTGAATTATTGCTTCTCAAGAACCCCATATCAATAATTGCACCAAATTGTAGCTCATAATTATCAAATAGATAGGCTAAAAATGATAAGAACCAATAAAGGTAGAAATTCTCAAAACATTAACCAACAACGATTTCCATCGACCATGAAATATTTTAAGATATCGTGCAAATCCAAATCACCAAGAAATCAAGCCCAAAATATTAAAAGCCATCACAGAGACAAAACAAGATAAACAAATACTGAGATCCAACACATTAGCATCAGAGACATAATATATAAGTAGACATACAACTTTGGGTATACGAATAGATCGAACCAGAGAAAAGTACCCAAAAGCCTGAAAGTCATATACAAAACAAAGCCAACAACACATACAAAATAAGTGTTGGGTTTTGGAAACCCGAATAATCTTGGTTTTGATGTTAACAAAACTTGTTATTGTGTTGCTAACATATTTCATCAAGTGTGCAGTTCATAGATCAAATTTAGAGCTTGATGAATTACAAAGAAGTAGCTTGAAAATATCAAGCTGAACCGCGAAGAAACAGCAAGCTGTTTCAGCAAGCAACTGTCAGTCTGGTGGCCATAACTCTCAGCTCGCTTATCGGAACGGAACGATTCAGTATGGGTTGGAAAGCTAAGACAAAGATCTACAAGTTATCTTTGGAAGTGAAAGACTGAATCGGACGTTACGATGGCCAAAAAGCTTCTGCAAGTCACGCCATGTGACGCCTATAAGATCGAGCTGTTACAGCAAAGTCCCTGTCAGTCTGGTGGGCATAACTCTTAGCTCGCTTATTGGAACGGAACGATTCAGTATGGGTTGGAAAGCTAAGACAAAGATCTACAAGTCATCTTTGGAAGTGAAAGACTGAATCGGACGTTAAGATGGCCAAAACGCTTCTGCAAGTCACGCCATGTGCTGCTGCATCCAGCAAACAGACAGCAGGAGCATTGCCTCGTATTTCGAGCATAACTCTCTCATACAAACTCGAAATCGAGCGATTCTTGATTCCGTGGAAAGCTAAGAGAAAGGGATACAACTTTCATGTGGATCACTTTGCCCAGAAATCAAAGAATGAAGAGTTACAAGCAACAGATCGAAGAGCAAGTTTATCAATCTGTTTTTGTATCAAGCTGATTGTCCAGACTGATCCGGACCAGACTGATCTGCCCTTGCTGATCCAGACCAGACTGATCTGCCCTTGCTGATCCAGACCAGACTGATCTTCCCAAGCTGATCCGGACCAGACTGATCTGCCCAGACTTGTCCAGACCAGACTGACTTGTCCAGACCAGCAGACCAGGCTGAACCAGGCCAGCAGACCAGACTGAACCAGACCAGACCAGACCAGCAGATCAGAGCAGCAGACCAGACTAGCTGAGCAGACCAGACCAGCAGACCATACCAGTCCGGTCCGAAATACAAAGAGCCCAGAAACCAGAATATGACCGTTGCAAGCTTGGGAATAGTGCAGAACCTTTTCCAACGGGCATATTCTTGTGTCTAACGTATATATCATTACTTGGGGGCTATATATACATGATTTGGAAGCTCAATAACAGCTGATTGAAGATCAATCCAAGCCTTCCAAAGCAAACTCACTTGGGATTCAATTGAGGAACTTAAAAGACAAAAGATGCTAAATGAAGAGCACTCCTCAAACCTTTGGCACCACTTACCTTGCTATATCAGATCTAGTTAGAGATCATTTGTGCCATATATATTCACTCTATTCATTGTATTTGAGAGCTAAATAGAAGAGTGAATATCATTGTAACGGTTGATGATTTATCACAACCGATGAGAGGTCTTTGTATGTGAGACATTAAAGAACATACATAGTTGAGTTGCTAGGAGTTCTAGTTGGATGGGGAATTCCCAACTGGATCGGGTTTGTACAACGGGATTGTATAAATCAAAGTCTTCTAGTGGAATCCTTCCATGCGGTGGAAGAAGGGGAGACGTAGAAGGATTACACCACCTTCGAACTTCCATAAACAAATACTTGTTTATTTACTTTACTTGCATATCTTTAAAATGTCTTTCAAATAGTTAATCGGTTTAGAGCGGGTTATGTTGAGTGTCTTCCGCTCGGTTTTGTAACCGAACTCGATATAATCTCTCGGTGCAATTATTTCAAGAACACGAGCTATTGAAGCTCAAGTTGGTTGAACTCGGGTGTGGAATGACAACCCACCCCGGAATCGATCCTGACAAGTGGTATCAGAGCGGGTTGTTCTTGGAAAGCATTTGAACCGATTTTTTTTAGCGGATATATTTTAAAATCATTTTCAAAATTTTCTCATGAGCATGAAATATTTTCATAGCATAATTTTTCAAAATTTGGTGTATGAAAATTTTTAGCATAAAAATCAATTTCATTGCATTCATTTTGCACGAAAATAATTTTAAAATCTATTTCAAATGTTCTAATCTTTGTTCAATATGTTCTAAACTCATTTTAAGTTTAAATTTTTTATTTTGAGATTTTATCTAACAATTTTCGAAGCATTTTAGTTTTTCTGGCAGCTTGCAGCGACTTTGGGAAACTTGGCATAACTTCTTGCTCGGATGTCCAAATGACGAACCGTTTTTTGCGTTGCAAACTAGACTCATAGAGGATCGCAACGGTATAGGTCTTGCAGCCTAATGCTTCACGAGGAATAGCAGTTTATTCTGCAAAGTTGACTCATGTGCTACCACCGCGGAAAGATGAAATGGACATTGTTGAGTTTTGTCAAGAAATTCAAATTTGTTGCCAAGTATGCTACATGCATCATCAAAAGAGGTTATTTTTGTTCAAAAATTAATGTGCATTGCATTTTTTTAAATTTGTTTAAGCCTACCCCATTTGCCCCTCACTTGCTCAAATTTCAAACATTTTAAAATTAAGGGGGAGAGTTTAATCTCAATCTTTGAGGGGGGAGTAAATTGTATTTGTCTTCCTTTCTGATTCACACAAAAAGGGGGAGAAATATGTTGTTTAAAAAATATGATTTTTCTTGTTATGCAACATTGTGCTTTAATGTTCATATTTTTATTCAAGTTTTGTGATCATGAAAAAGGGGGAGATTGTTGGGTTTTGGAAACCCGAATAATCTTGGTTTTGATGTTAACAAAACTTGTTATTGTGTTGCTAACATATTTAATCAAGTGTGCAGTTCATAGATCATAATTTAGAGCTTGATGAATTACAAAGAAGTAGCTTGAAAATATCAAGCTGAACCGCGAAGAAACAACAAGCTGTTTCAGCAAGCAACTGTCAGTCTGGTGGCCATAACTCTCAGCTCGCTTATCGGAACGGAACGATTCAGTATGGGTTGGAAAGCTAAGACAAAGATCTACAAGTTATCTTTGGAAGTGAAAGACTGAATCGGACGTTACGATGGCCAAAAAGCTTCTGCAAGTCACGCCATGTGACGCCTATAAGATCGAGCTGTTACAGCAAAGTCCCTGTCAGTCTGGTGGGCATAACTCTTAGCTCGCTTATTGGAACGGAACGATTCAGTATGGGTTGGAAAGCTAAGACAAAGATCTACAAGTCATCTTTGGAAGTGAAAGACTGAATCGGACGTTAAGATGGCCAAAACGCTTCTGCAAGTCACGCCATGTGCTGCTACATCCAGCAAACAGACAGCAGGAGTATTGCCTCGTATTTCGAGCATAACTCTCTCATACAAACTCGAAATCGAGCGATTCTTGATTCCGTGGAAAGCTAAGAGAAAGGGATACAACTTTCATGTGGATCACTTTGCCCAGAAATCAAAGAATGAAGAGTTACAAGCAACAGATCGAAGAGCAAGTTTATCAATCTGTTTTTGTATCAAGCTGATTGTCCAGACTGATCCGGACCAGACTGATCTGCCCTTGCTGATCCAGACCAGACTGATCTGCCCTTGCTGATCCAGACCAGACTGATCTTCCCAAGCTGATCCGGACCAGACTGATCTGCCCAGACTTGTCCAGACCAGACTGACTTGTCCAGACCAGCAGACCAGGCTGAACCAGGCCAGCAGACCAGACTGAACCAGACCAGACCAGACCAGCAGATCAGAGCAGCAGACCAGACTAGCTGAGCAGACCAGACCAGCAGACCATACCAGTCCGGTCCGAAATACAAAGAGCCCAGAAACCAGAATATGACCGTTGCAAGCTCGGGAATAGTGCAGAACCTTTTCCAACGGGCATATTCTTGTGTCTAACGTATATATCATTACTTGGGGGCTATATATACATGATTTGGAAGCTCAATAACAGCTGATTGAAGATCAATCCAAGCCTTCCAAAGCAAACCCACTTGGGATTCAATTGAGGAACTTAAAAGACAAAAGATGCTAAATGAAGAGCACTCCTCAAACCTTTGGCACCACTTACCTTGCTATATCAGATCTAGTTAGAGATCATTTGTGCCATATATATTCACTCTATTCATTGTATTTGAGAGCTAAATAGAAGAGTGAATATCATTGTAACGGTTGATGATTTATCACAACCGATGAGAGGTCTTTGTATGTGAGACATTAAAGAACATACATAGTTGAGTTGCTAGGAGTTCTAGTTGGATGGGGAATTCCCAACTGGATCGGGTTTGTACAACGGGATTGTATAAATCAAAGTCTTCTAGTGGAATCCTTCCATGCGGTGGAAGAAGGGGAGACGTAGAAGGATTACACCACCTTCGAACTTCCATAAACAAATACTTGTTTATTTACTTTACTTGCATATCTTTAAAATGTCTTTCAAATAGTTAATCGGTTTAGAGCGGGTTATGTTGAGTGTCTTTCGCTCGGTTTTGTAACCGAACTCGATATAATCTCTCGGTGCAATTATTTCAAGAACACGAGCTATTGAAGCTCAAGTTGGTTGAACTCGGGTGTGGAATGACAACCCACCCCGGAATCGATCCTGACAATAAGACAACCATATTACCACAAAAGTCGGTTGGTCGGTAAGTGGGTAGAGCGGCAATCAGTAGCTCCCCCCAGATCCGGAGCAACCGAGCAAGAGAACCAACAAGCCAACAAAACACATAGTAGTATATACATGATATATAGATAGTTAACCTAAAAGGGTAGAAAGCCATCCGGAGCACTCGACAATCTCCCTTTTCACGAGTGTTCCAAAAGAGGGAAATCATCGGGGGTTGGTGGGGTTGCATAGCAATCACCGACGCTGAAAAAGACACCCATGTTTTGGATATTGTGTACGTTGTAAGCAATTTTTACAAGCCTCCAGGCATAGCTTGACTGGTAAAGACTCATCTTTCTCATTTTTGGAATGCCTCAGTTTGAGTTTTGTACAAAATATTTGCTCATCCCTCACATAAAAAAAGAAGAAGAAGCAATTTCTATGTCTTATATATATTTAAGTAGAATTTGTATATATTTTAATACACTTAATAATATATATTTAAAGAATATTTCTTTAATATAAGGTTATGTGTAATGCATGGAACATGGATTATGGAATTTGTCAAATGAGTTGTACTACTTTGGTGATGTCATATAAATGATTATGCTCTTGTTTCTCGGGAAATATTTTGGAACATTCGGTTTAGATATAAGTTATACACCAACTTAATATTAAAAGATAATATATTTTAAATAAAAAAATATTTGGATACCAGTTATACACTAACTTAATATTAAAAGATTACAAATTTTAAATAAAAAATAATATATCAAACATTTTCGACTAATCATATTAAACTATTTCATAAGTGGAACCCAAACCAAGTTCATATAGATATTTTTCGGGTTTCTCGAATACCAATTTTTCTTGAGCCAGTGTAAGTGTGACATAAGCTATTTGTAGCTAAAGCATAATTTTTTTATATAAGATCTTTGAATTATGGGTAAAAAAAACCCTTGTGTTATAATAAATATGCACGAAACTCCCATTTGTTAACAAAATAAACAAAAAAATCATGTGTTTTCTTAAACTCGACATGAAACCCCCATGTGTTGTAAAAAATGAAAAAAAAGCTCTATTTTTTTTAAGCCTTGCACGAAACCTGTTAAACAAAATAGGCAAAAAAAAACCTTTATTTGCGTAAATCCTGCACAAAACCTTCTCGATTGTCTAATAAGTTATCCAATTTTTCTGTATCTACATTATTTTCTTCTTTTCTGTAATGATTTGTTTTTTTAGTTTTAAAACGATAAATATTCAGAACTTTAAAGTTAATACATTTGGTTGTAAACTTGAAGCTATCCCATGAACACCTTGAGATAAATCAAAAATTATATCACATCAATGGAGATGATGTGCGTTTAGGGACGCTTAATATCAAACTAAGCCAACTAATCTATGTAGAACTTTCAACAACGTCAATCTTATGAGCCAATGGAATTGCATAACTTGTATTCATCTACAATATCAGGCCCTACCCTCTCAATCAATCGTTTTCAATCAAGATTCAAAATATCCATAATAAAAGAAAATTCAAGAATGGAAAGTAAGATCTGAACATCAACCTGGCTTTCGAAGAAGGAGCCTAGCTCAAAAGGGCACTTTACAGCATTGAGGTGATGCGGACAGTATAGTATATATAGTATATTGAAAATCATTTAAAGGCCGGACAGCTGCTATGGGAAGACTCGAGAAATAGAAAGAACATAAGAGTGATATAATTAATATATTCTGGAATTGAAATTTATATATTGAATGGATGAAAATCATGTAGGATTACTAAATATTGTGTGGTTTCTTTACGGAATTGCGAGAATAATGCGTGGCAAAAACCTTCTTGAAGAATTTGAACAACATTAAAATGCTGAGCCTTCTCTCAGACAGCATGCCCTGTCTTGTTTTTGACAGCTTTAGCGCATCAACACAAATCACTTTCACTTCCCTTCCAGGTGACTTAGCAACTGAGATTTTCGCCGTATTGCCTGAATTTAACTCTTCGTTCAAATCCTCCCACAGCAAATCCATTTTCTCATCATCATCGATATCAATATAAGAAGAGCTCAACTTTCTCTGTTCGTATGTGCGTGTGGCTTTGCAATCTTGTGATGAGATTGCTACTTGTTTACCTTTAGAAGTTTCTGGGTTTTTGTGTGGGAAGGTGGGGGGAATCGGGTGCCACCAAAGGGGTGTCGAGTCTATGAAATGTGGTGGGGAATTTCTCGTGGTGGCTACGGGGAAGCTGAAGTGGCCGTCTTCTTTTTCTGCATAATCCATTGGTATGTAGAGCAGAGGTGGAACTTTTGGTTACTCTGGAAAGTTTAGTTTTACCCACACATCTGATTACATTATTTATAAAGATTATAGAGTGTAATTGGAAAATATATTTAAAAAACCTGCTTAAGAAACTTCTAATATGGATTTTGGGTCTCCTCAAAAATAAAAGTTTTTTCACTACCGATCCTAACATTAAAACAATTTTTTTTTAAAAAAAAAATTTAGCTTCTTATTTTTTTTAAAAAAAGATATTGACTTCTGTCTATAAAGGGTCCTAATAGGCCAAAGCTCATATGTAAGGATTATTTTAGAAACCTATTATACGTAAATGTCAAAGAGAATAGAGGAAAGGTTATAGTCTTTCTCGTAAAGCATTATTTCTATCATTCCTCGCCTTAAACAAGCGTACGACATTTTTAGCGAAAGTGATAGGATTAATGAATAGCAGCGAGTCTTTCATCTGAAACCTCTCGATGCTAGCTTAACTGCATTACCTATATCCTTAACTGCTGACAGCAATTAACAAGTAATCTGGGGTTTGTCTCGGAAAAAAAAACATCATAAGATAGAAATATGAATTAATCCATTTGCCGACGAGGTCTCACCCACCGTGCATCCATGACAATAGTACCCTCGAAGTCCCATCTATACAATTCTGACCAATTTTTTTGCAGTCCAATGGTCATCAACAATGATAACATTGTCTGTGTCAAAACAAGAGGGAGAAAAAACAATGATAGCATTGACCACAACTTTTTTGCATTACTTTCAGAGCTGCTAGCCATTCCACCAAAGAAAAGGAACTTGAGATCGAATGATGATGATTCGCTGCTATATCGTGACACAATTTGAATTCTCCCGTGCCTCAAAGAAGAGTTGTATAGTTGAGTAAATGAGAGAAGGCTCAGCCATTGCACCATTTCCATGATCTCCACAAGCTAGCCGGCTTTGACACGGGTGGGATAAGGGAAATTCCAAGATCATCAATAACCATAAGATGACGTTCTGTAAAAGGGTTATTCCACATGGAAGTATTCATGGCCGGTGCTACGAACGTTGGTTTACTAAAATCCCACTCTCGTACGATGCAGGTCAGCAAATTGTCACACAATCCTCAGCAATCTAAATTACGACGGAGAAAAGCAGAAATTCGCCATTGAAGTAAACCATATTGAAAGAATGGTTATGTAACACTTCTAATATCTACATATGAATCTGTGAGAAATCAAAGAATATATTTTGTAGACAGATTTGATATTATTGGTATATGATTTTGTTATCAAAAATATTTTCTACCAGATTTAAGCCAATATATTTTGATAGGAGGTGATGATTGTAATCCACGTCAAGAGAGATCAACATTATTTTTAGCTCTATGAGCATTGTGATGTGACGAACCACGTGAATTTTATGTTTTTATTGCTTGTTCTTTTCACTATATTTCTACTACTTTAAATTCAACAGAAGCATTTTAAACTAAAAAAACTGAAGCAATGTCCACTCTTACGATCAAAATAGCAGTAAAATAACAGTAAATTAGCTAATTAAGGCATTTCCTTATGAGCACTCCTCAACCTGATAATGTTACAATTTATCACCTCTACATACCCCATTATTTCATCCCAATTAAATCATCCATCTCAAATCCTCTGTACTAGGTTTTTTTTTTGCTGGGTATCCTCTGTACTAGGTTGAACAAGCTTTGATGACTCTACTCTTATCAAGTTGAGTTCAGTGATCATAATCTCTTTTGTAGAGAAGCAAGGAGATTGTCCTTATTAGGTTAAAATGATAAGTTGCTACAGACACCACAAAATTTAACAGGGTAATATTATTCCAAAAATTAAAAATAGACATTAATATATTTACCTTGCCAAGTGTGTTTGCCGATAAAGGAGCTATGACCATAAGATCAGCCCATCTTCGTAGCTCAATATGTAAGACACTGTCACCCGATTTGTTCCAAGTATACCATTCCTCCTCATCCGTATAAAGTGTCACGTTCTTAGGACGGGATACCGTGTCTATAGAATGTCTCGAGGCCTTGGTTGCAACTGCTTTTACTTCTGCCCATTCAGGAAAGCAATGGCGAAGATTAGCAAATTTTCTTGCAGCCACACTTCCACTTGCAGTAAGTAAAATACGAGGCTTTCGAGACGTATTGTTCGTTTGGTGCACCTCCATGCTAGAGCTTTCATGTTTTGGATGAGCCATAACCTTGTTTGATGTAAAAGGACAACTGTGTAAGCTAACAAGTATATGAAGAACAATGTCAGTACAAGCATTCACAGATGGCAAAGGGCCTACAAAACTTGTATATCATGGTCTACATTCCATGGAATATGAATTCCACTTGGCCCCATATGGAAACTATGCAGAATTTTTCATGATCCAGCGGTACTAAGCAATAGATGTAGCATATAACAGAACTACGAAATGGGTGAGATATGACCAAAGAAATTGTTGGATTGCAAATTTGCAACCCTGACAAACGTCGTTCTGATTCTCCAACACAAGAAAAATAGTCATGAGTATAAATACATGTGATTTTACATAATTAAAACTGCTAACTAATTACATTTATCCGGCTGGAATTCATACAAATAATATAACCCGAAATGCGATCTTTTAAAAAAAAAGTTTGCTTGAAACTGCTCCAATATCTGTAAAAAGGCACTAAAAGTGCATGAAACCCACAAAAAAAATTAAGTACAAGTATCTGCCCAAATTGCATACAAAGTATGCTAGGAAAAACACCAACCAACACCCCATTTCATCCGGACATTAACATCCCAAATGTTCAAAATGCATTTTAAATAACTCAATATTAAGGCAAAAACTACCCATTAACATTACAAATTACTCAAAAACAAGAATGCATAAAATTACCTATCAACAAGAAGTGGTAAAGACACGCCGAAGGACGCAATGGCGGTAGTCAAGCAAAGCAGTGGAACAAGGTCAGCGGAGAGAGAAGGAAAAACAAACTAGAGAAAGAGGAGCATGCGGCAGCTCTGTCGAGAGAAGGGCGTGGATCCCGATGCGGCGGAGAATAATTTATTGCCACATTTTGGGTTTTTTCTTTTGTTGATATTTTGGTTTTCTTGAAAATTTGGAATATTACGATAGATAAAATGCGTATGTCTTGTATGGCTAGCTACGATACACGGATACTGATACAACGATATTGTCACAACATGACACAGACACGACGACGGTGATAAAATTTTCAGGATACGACACGGCTTGAAAACGCCTGTATATTTATATATATATATATTACACACTATATTACAAATACTAGAAATTCGAATTTTTGAAATTCTAAAACCAATATAAAATTAACAAAAATATTCTTACAAAATTCAAGAAGTATATAAATAAATGCATGTCACTGGAATCATGATAATATCACTCATACTAATATGAAATACATATTACTTTAATTAATATAAAGTTTAACAAGCACGTCCAAATAAAATATAACATCAAAATATTCTCACCAAATTCAAAAATAATATATAAAAGTATGTTACTGAAATCATCATAATATATTCATACTAACAACAAATATCTATTACTTCAATTAAATAGAGTTTAAGTAATATGTCTAAATTTCATTTTAGCCAAAAACTTTTTTAAATTGCATAATTATCACCCAAAAGTGCCCTTTCTGTATCAGACACGGCTCAGACACGCCCATCAGCCATGTGCGACACAGGTGTCCGATTTTTAAGAGCGTGTCTGATACGGGTGTCCGATTTTATTTTATTAATATAAAGGACACGCCACGTGTCGTGTCTGACACGTGTCCAAGGAGTGTCCGAAAAGTATTGGTGTCCGAGATGTGTCTGACACTCCATCGAGTAATTTTTAGGATTGTTCGTGCATCATAGATGGCTCAATTTGGCATAGCCATGAATCGATCAGTGATCAACATGCTGGTTAATGGGGTCAACGTTTCCACGGGTCGGACCGTAACCGAAACTGTAACCGACGGTTCATGAACCATAACCGGAACCATTACGTGAGATTAATGTTAAGGGTCGAGGTTTTTAACCGTCTAACCGACAACTCTGAACCGTGTCGGGTCTACCAACTAGTGTTCTGCATTTAGCACAAAGGAATAAGAATTAAGAAGGTAATGAGTAATTTGGGTGCATATTAGGTAAACCATCGGATAGATATAATAGTCTGCATGGCTGCAAACCATGTCAATTTGCACTGGACAAGTTCGGTGCCACATACTCGACCGGAAAAGCTTTGGTAGTAGGAGTCGAACTAATACAAAGACATTTGCGCTCACTTACTTCATCAACCAAGCACCCGTGTGGAGGAGCATTCGATAACCTTTTTTGAAATATGCTTGGTAGCTCAATCTACCAACAAAAATCACGTAAGAGAGCAGATTACTGTTATTCTTATTATTGTACTGTAAAATATATACAGATTCGTAATTTAGAAAATCACAGAACCTTATTAGTAATTATCATTTAATTAAGCCTGAACACTCCCATTTCTGGTGTTCTGTAGCCAAATTAACTGGATCAAGAATTCATATGAATTGCATCAGTAAGCAAGATATCATCAAGAAATTCGGGTTCTTGATAAGCCAGACGACTTCATCTTTAACGTTTATCGCATATTGGTCAATCATATGCGCAACAGTGTTACCAGATATTTGTACGCGAAAAGAAACAGCGATCTAATTGTTTGGCATAGCTCTTAGCCTCCTGCAAGGTACGGTTATTATTCTGGATGATTGTTTTCATCAGAATTCTCGAGTCTTTTGATTATATCGTTTGAATCGCCTCCCAATATGATGTGTGTGAAAGAGTACTCAACAGCAAATTCAACGGTAAATTTCGCAGCCATCGAAGATGATGCATTTCCATCCATTTGTTCTGGTAAGAACCTGGTTTGAGCAGCCATAAATTCGCTCTTCCAGTTCCGGAGAACAACCCCAGTTCCGGAATATCATTCGTTTCTTGGAAATTGGCTCCAGCAAAATTAGCTTTATAGACATCTGTGTGGGGTGGAATCCATTTTTCTGGATAATTTCTAACTCCAGATTGAGCAGTTGGAATACTCCAGATTGAACAGGCTCCTTCAAGACTTACCGTATTAGATATGGGGATATTTTGATCACAGGGCCTGAATTCTGATGATTCAGTTCTTGTGCTCACTTTTTTAAATTCCAGAAAGCAGCCTAAAATCCACAAAATTGACTCAAATTATCGCAATAAGAAGGAACCAAAAGACCAGAATATCACTCACAGCAGAAACAACAAAACTTTCGCGCCTTCCCAAGGCGCACTGACATTGAGAGCCGCATCAAATTTTCCGGTTAAAACGGTCGTCTCCCTTTAAAGATGTTTCACTTCTAATATGCTCGCGTTTTCTGCGTAAACCATATCTGTTTACCATTTCAATTCTTCTGATGGGACCAAGTGGCGTAATGTGAACTTATTATAATGGATAAATAATTAGATTCAATTTTTTTGGTCTAATGATGAGATACACATAACTGAAAAACGCAGTGGAACAAATATTTATCCCTCTTATATGAAATTAAATGGAAACAATAAATAGAGAACCAGTAATTCCAACAACCATAATAAAATGCAATATAAATGACATGATCGATTATTTAACGTTGAAAACATCCCTGGTGTGGGGAGTAAAAACAACGGGACAGTAGACCACCAAAATAATCTTAATTATAATGAATAATGAGATTACAAACTGTCCACGATAAAAAAATAAACAATATACAATCACCAGTTGCTTTCAAGATAACACAAGGATGTAAAAGATTTCACCCAAATGCCTCCAAACCAGAATATGTTCCCCTCGATAAAGATATCCAAATTTGATCTCCACCTTTCAAAACATACCCCCGTGTTCTGAAAAAATGACCAAATTTGAGCCCAATCCAACGGTTCAATTTTTGTCAAATGCCATTGCAATCAGACTTCTCCAGATTCGCTTGAGAAAACAGCAGCCTCTATTCAACCTTTCGAAAGCCAACACAAACCACAAAAACCTAATCTCCACTGTTTACTATTTAGTAAACTCGCTTGTAAATGTGCTGTCCAAATTACAGCTCGATCCAATGGTTGAGGTTTGCAAAAACGCTTATGTTCTATAGGAATTTTAGTTCCGAAATTCTCACTTCTTTCCTCTTAATTGTGGTGTGTTTTTGCTGTTTAATCTGATGGTGTCCTAGGGTTTGACACGCCCTTATATACTCCATATGAGCTTGCACCATATGTACCAATATATTGGGTTTGGGTCATCTTCACATGAGGAAACACAACCCAATATGATGGCATAATGGCAATATTACGCCGATATTATTGTTGCCTTCACCTTATTAACAAGTAGGGATGTCAACGGCCCAAACCCGATACCCGCCCCACTAAAAAAAAATTTCCAGACCCACCCTGCCCTCCTAGACCCATGAACTCGACGGGTACAACCAGTGAACCAATTTTCTTTTTTCTTTGTAATTTATTTGCTACAATCAATTTTAAAGCACAAAACTTGAGTTTTGTGATTAAATTTCATATTTTTCTCTAGTAAATATTTATAATAAACCTTGTAAAATTTTCTTTACGCTATCAGATCTTTATTAATTTGCTTTTATTCTCTTCAAAATGTCCAAAATAATTTATATGAACAAATGCTTGATAAAAATTAAATAATGTACGTTATGATTCAACCAAAAGAATGAAATATATATTAGATATTAATTTTTTAAAAAAACTTGTATAGCGGGACATGTACGAGGTGGGTTTGGCCAACCACAGGACGCATCACGCCCCGTTTTGGAACCCAACCAAACGGGTCCATACACTCCCCGGGACAGGTCAAACGGGTCCAGACCCGCCCTATACAAGGCGGATTTGACGATGGGTACGAGGCGGGATTATATCAATCCGGGTCTAACCCAGACCCATTGTCATCTCTATTAAAAAGTCGGTGTTATTGAAGGTGGGAATTCACCATTATAACTTGTTCTTTTTAATTCCAAAAAATGAATAGATGAACCTAATAATCGAAAGTGAGGTGACTGTAACTATCCGAATAAAAAACAGCAGTAATAGGGAAATTTGTGCATGGATCTGATGTGGGCCCAAATCCATACACTAACACATATAAAAATATTCTACCATGTTTATCAAATCATGGTTGACAAGAACTTACGTGTTTTTAGCGAATGTGGGGCCCACACCCGATCCATGCAAGAATTCTCCGGAGTGGTAGATGGAATGTGTTTACACCTTCCACTTTCCACCATTATTGAGTGCTTAATTCTCCTGAAGGAAAATGCCAATCAAATTCAGCCATAATTACCAATTAAAATGAGTTTAAATGCGAATGGTTGATAGGGTACTTTTCATGTGCCTTCACATCCTAAGAAGTTTAAGCTCGATCATGATTTCTGATGGTGGATCAATCAAGAATGTACTTAGACACATTGTGGGATTCTTTTTTCAACTTCCGCTTAGATGTCTAGACATGGAATCTTTCGCAATCTTGGAAGGGAGATTATAAGCTTGCCGGATATAAGAAAAGATGGAAGTCTGATGAGCTCACACTTGAAAGACTTGGAACTTGGACTTTGAAATGGTCTTGGCTTCAAACTCTCTCCTGGCTATTATCATAAGTTTTCGAAGGAAGTCAATGGCAATTTAACCTTACGCGGTATCACTGATAGATATTTTACTCCAATGTAGGTTGTAAATAGATATTTTACACTTTTTGTTATCGTGAATAAACATTTTACCTCCTGAGATTTATAAACAGACATTTTACACTATATGGTTTGGAAACATAGCACACTGCCTATTTTGAAAACCGCACAGGGTAAACTGTCTATTGGAAAGCTACGGGGGTTTGTAGCTAAAAACCCTTTCGAATGAGTAAATATATTACGCCACAACATCATCATGAGACCATTTGTAAAGCTATTAATAGCACATTCTTCTGAAATATTTCCACATGATACAGAAAATAACCATGCCAATCAATCTAAACCTTCAAAAATCCATCTTGAAATGAGCCTCATATTCAATAATAATGGCTGAAATTAATGGAAAAAAAAAGTTGAATTCTAAGATATGATAAATTAGAAGAAAGATACCATTTTAACTATTTGGAAATAAGAAGTTTAAAAACATTTTCGTATTTGAAGGAATATGATGTAAAATTTAATTTATTTAATTCAATGAAATTTCATAAAAGAATATGAATGGATTGACAGGATTTACAAAAAATTAACTTCAAACTTTCATTATTCATCCTCAAATTATTAGTCCACTCTTCCAAATTTTATAGGTATCCATATACTTTTGGGCAATCAATTTTAATATCTAATAACATTTATTTCTAACTCATGCAATTATTTTTCTGCAAGAAGAATGGAGGTGTCCCCTTCAGTTACTCCCTCTGAAGCTGAACATTGCGATGGAGACATGCATGAACTTGGAGCCGTAGGTCGGGCAAATCCTTCGGTTTTGGCCATAGCTGGTGGTGGTGGTATATGCATTTGAGAAATCCCTTCAAGAACTTGCACAATTCTCCCCATCGTAGGCCTAAGCGACGGTTGCTCTTGGATGCACCAGTAGCTTACTTGAATGGCTCTCATTACTTGTTCCATATCTACCTCACATCCCACTAGCCTTTTGTCAAGAATTCCTTCCAAATTACCCTTCTCAAAAAACTCTTCATAAGCCCATAAAGAGAACTTCTTGTGATTCGTTTCGGAGGAGACTTCGAAATTGCGCCTTCCGCTAACTATCTCCAACAGCACCATTCCGTAACTATAGACATCAGCTTTTGCAGTTATTGGAAGATTCGCGAGCCACTCGGGTGCTAAATATCCTCGAGTCCCCCTCACGTTGGTTAGGCTTCGGTGCCTATGTTTGTCCAGGGTCAAGAGTTTTGCAAGGCCGAAATCTGAGACTCTACAGTTGTGGTTCTCATCCAGGAGTATGTTTTCAGGCTTTATGTCGCCATGAAGAATGCAATCTCGACATTCCTCGTGAAGATAAGTGATCCCTTTTGCCATTCCCAAGGCAATGTTGTATCTCCTTTGCCAGTTGAGAACTTTTTTCTCCGATAACTCATCGTCCGAACTATATAGAAAGCTGTCGAGAGAACCATTCTTCAAGAACTCGTACACCAGTAATCTGTGCCGCCCTTCGGAGCAGTATCCTATCAATCTCACCAAATTCAAGTGGTGAGTACTAGTAATAGTTGCCACCTCCATTCTGAATTGTTTCTCTCCCTGCCCAAATCCCTCCAGTTGTTTTACTGCAACAACTATTTTATTAGAGAGAACGCCTCTGTAAACCGACCCGAACCCTCCTTCACCGAGCTTTTCCTTGAATCCCTTCGTTGCCTGTAAGAGCTGCTTGTATGAGAATTGAATGGGAACTCCAGAAGCATATTCAGTAGTTGAATACTCAGAAAGTAAGCTTTTGTATCCCAGTTTCGACCTGTAATGGAGCAGCAAACCACATACTAATATGACCAAGCCCAAACCACCACCTAGAGCCACAACGACAATCTTCAATGAATCAGATTTCTTGTTGGCTTCACTTAAAAGCAACGGAGGATTCGGCATTGCAGGGTCACAGACCTTTACATATGATGTACTAGACAGAGTTGGAGACTGATATCCACTGACAAAACTCGATTTTTTCATATAACAAACTCCAGTGCCATCTGCAAAGGAAGTGGAAGCTATACACACAGAATCAGAAAGACAGTTAGACCAGCAAGCCGCCATATTTGCTGTAAAGAAATCAGAATTATATTCAGGAGGGTATGTCAAGAAAACAGAATTATTCAACGGCAGCATTGTTCTATCTGGACAATCTTGAATATCCTCTTTATACTTACAGCCTTTCCTACTGTCCTTGGGATCAATGAGCTCAAAGTTTTGTGACGGACATCGACAAACTGGGGTGAATTGAAGCTCATCATAAGTGCAAATTCCCATATTTCCACAATAACCAAAAACCTGACACTGATCACTAACTGCAGTCCATCTCACAATTTGGTTTCCACTTCCACTACTCACTGAAGAACTATAAATCCTCAAATTTCCATCACTATCCAACTTCACAAACCTTAGAGTATTATCACGGATTTCACCGTAATCATTATCACGAGCTATAATATGCGGATTACTCGAAAACAATGGATCGAAAAGGGAGAAAATCCCAACTGGTTGCATGCCTAAACTTGGTGATTTCACGGTTAAGTTCGTAGGTGCGTCGATGGGTGAAGAGCTATAATACACAATGTTATTCCACTGGAGGGTTATATTTCCCGATCGTAACAGCCGAAAAGAGTATAACCCATACCGTAGAACATGATTAACAGTGAAATTTTGTCCTGGTAGAATTGTATCGGTGGGATTATCGAAGGTGGTCCACATTGGAACGTTGCCATTCTTGAGCAGAAAATTGCCAGAATCATCAAGAGAAGCCATAGTTATTCCAAGCCCAGAAGTATTCGACCGCCACACTAAGGAACCACCCGTCGAGCTGTTGAGAAGCTGGAGGTCTCCGGAGGGTAGGAAGCGAAGGGTACCGGAGGAATCAACTGCGCCACCAGGATCACCTCCGGCTTTCCAGATAGGAATTCCGTTGTATGTGATGGCAGCAAAATAGGTGTTCAAAGATTCTTGAATGAAGGAGAATATGAAAGTCTTGTTCGGAGATTTCCATGATTGATCTGGACTTGAGGCATATAGGATTGATCCCGGAGATATATCTTCTGCTAAACTGGTGCTACTAGAGAAAAGAATGCAAAGAAACAGAAACATGCTCAATGTTGGGAAATTCAATTTCATGTTTTTCATCTTAATCTCAATAAAAACTATGATAATGATGATGATGTAATTGCAAGTAAACAACGTTATATATCTGCACTAAGATATTTTTCGAGATGCCATTACAAAAGGGTCCCAATTTCTGTGGAAAAAACGAAGAGAACTTTATAATGTTGTCTTTTCTACTTTTTCTCGGTTGATTTTTCTACCAAAAGAAAGAAGGCAAACCAATTGAGGTCATTTCTTCTCCACTGGTGAAAGTATAAATCATGTAACGGACCACAATATGGAGACTAGTTCAAGACTAATTGGACGATAATGACCAAAAGGAAAATCGAGTTTCGGGCCTATCCCGTTTGGTAAAAACCCACTTTCTTTTGGGGAAGATTCGTGCTCAAGTTCCACGGTATGCGAGAAAAAATCTTTAGTCCCTACTCCTATAAAAAAAAAAAATTAATAAACTAAACTAGATCAAGGTCACTTGAGATTTTGGGAATTTGGCTTTAAAAATACTTTTATCCAAAAAAGTTTATTCAAGTGTTTCTTAAAATAATAAATAAAATACATACTGAAAAAGGTATTTATTGATAATTATCCGTTGGCATCATTATTTTTGACATATATGGTTTTAAATAAGGGGTTTCAATCCTTCCACCTCTCCCAACGGAAAGGCTTTCGCAGTTTCACCCAAGAGTAGATTGGCACTCTTACTCATGGTGATTGTGTATTCTAACAATTGAAGTAACAACACAAATATAATTTTCAAATTAAGTAAAACAAGCAACATATTCATGCGAACCATGGGTAAATTTAAAAAAAATGGTCGGTATTTATAATACTAGGCTCAAACTTTTAGAACTAATCAAATATAATATCATGAAAAATTATTTTTAATAAAAAATAGTCACAAACCTTTGTTTAATTCAATATTAGTCATTAACTTTTGTTTTTAATTTTAAATGGTTTCAAAGTCTCATATTCAATTATGATATCACTTTTTTTTTTAAAATGATTTATTTTGGACTAAATTTGTTAAAAAAACAATTTCTGCGAGAATCTTTTGATTAATCTTAAAAATTAATATTGAACATTTTTATATTCTACGAGATTATTTTTAAATTTACCCTCCGAACTTTTTAGGATTTGTATTATGTTTTCTTCAACCAACCAAACACAACTTCATGGTTTTTTTAAATATAAGTTGGGAGAGGGAGATAAAAAAAAAATTAGTCTAATAAGTTATTCAATAGTTAATACATTTGGGACTCCGGGCTTAACCGAGATGGATAATAGCTCATGCTTATTTTGGGCATACTCTAGCTCGAGTCGTGCTTGACGCTAAAATATTGTTTTAGCCCATCCCCACTAAAAAATAGTTAACACATTTTAAATGTTAAACTTATTTTTAATATAATTTGAGTACTTAGGAAAAATGGTTCTCTAGACGCTCATTTTCATATGATCCTTGTTTCGTTCAACCAACATTTAAATATCATAATGATAATTTCAAAATGAATTTTAAGAGTACCCAACCACATTCATTAGTTTGGTTAGATATTATTATTATATATATGTGTATCGATATTGTAATAGCGCCCATGGCCTAATGGATAAGGCGTCTGACTTCTAATCAGGCGATTGTGGGTTCGAGTCCCACTGGGCGTGTAAACTTTTATAATCCTCCTGTGACTTAATTCATTCTGTCATTCTTTTACTCAGGCCCACGACCATTTTGGGCCCAAAATGATTCATGGTTCTAATTCAGCCCATTGGCATGGCCCAAAATGATTCATGGTTCTAATTCAGCCCATTGGCATGGACCTATTATTTATCACTTCACACTGAATTTTAGTTTCGCAATCTTCAAACATTATATACTACTAAAGTTAATGGATCAATTAAAAAATTGATTATGAAATAATATATGAAAATTTATAAAATCCATCCTCGGATTAATATCCATACCACAACAAATATTTATGTATTTCTATTTGTTTAAATTATAAATAAGAGATATCCAAAATTATAAGTATTTTGATATAAATTTCAAGTAAAAACATACAAGTGACTAGATTCCTATAAATGTAAGGGAAATATACGTACATATTATATGTCGAAATTTAGAATATTCTTTAGAGAAATTAAGAATTCTAACCTATTTTAAATCATTATTTTTAAAAATAGCCTTATTTATTAAATAGTTTTAAATATAGCCTTTCATAATTTAAAAATCCTGAAATACCATTTTTTTAATAGATAAGGCTATTTTTAAAAATATGGATTTAAGATAGAATCCTTAAATTTCTCTTTTAATTATCACTCTTGAGGCTTGAATGTTACGGTCAACTGAATTTTCAAAAATTAAATATAACACGATAATCTACTCACAATATAAATTACATTTATTTAAAGGATTTCCTAGTCGATATGAAGAACCAACTTAAATTTTTGCTCAAAATCGATTTTTAATTTAATGATTTGTTCATAAATCATTAAAATACTTCAAAATTTCTTGAGTTTTATTTTTCTTTACTTATACATTAATGGTATATACATCTCTGTAAAAATCCAAAAAGTGTAAACCATAAGTATAAAATTGATGAAACACTATTCTTTAAAAAATCAGGCACATTTGTATAGATGCATAGAGTTTTATACTTGATTTTTAAAAATACTGGGATTTAAATATTATTAATTTTATATGGACTTTATTTTTTGAATTTTCGCAAGTAAGCTAAATTTATTTTTTTTAGTTGGAATGTTAATCTCTATGTGGTACACCTCGATGCAATATCAATGAGTTTAAACAAAAGCAATATCCTATTATAGAGATTTAACTTTTTAATAAGGAATAACTTTTTACTTCTTATATTCTATTTCTAAAAATAATATAAACAATATGAATACTTATTTTAATATATACCATATAAACAATATGAATACTTATTTTAATATATACCTTGTTAAATAATTTTTTTAAGTATTTATATTTACTATCGTTTAAACCAAATACATAAATAAATATTTTACGTGCATAATATTTACAACTCCCAACGAGACCACGTAAGTTTCCAACACCTTCATCCCAAAACATTCACATAATTTTTAAAACTATGGATTTAAGATGTGTTAGGATTCTTAATATTTCTTCAATACACACAATCAACTAGCTCATCATATAATTCACTAGATAATTCTTGTAGAGTTTATAAAAACACTGTAAGAAGTATTCGACTTTGATGAAATAAACAATTTTAAAACATGTACAAACTAATTGCTAAAAATTTACAATCTAATACAACTCTATATAATTGAGAAATAAGATATGAACACACACACACAAAAAAGTTAGAAGATGAAATAAATGTAGAGAAATGAGATTACATTGAGAAAAATCCTTAGGAATTGGGAGATAATCTAATGAGATTGATGGTGGGAGAAAAAAAATAGGATGAGAAATTGATGTGAGAGAAGAAGATATGGTTAAAGGATATAATTGGAACTTAATATAATTAAAGGCCAATTTGATAAAATAAATTAAATAAAGGCTAAAATTGATTATAGCACTTCCATGGAGGCCATTTTAGAAAATGCATCTATTCTTTATATATAGGGGAGAACAAAATTTATGTTAAACCAAATTAACGACCGGACAGAATTAATTCAGAAATTCGGTTCGTTTAATTTGCTTTTGATTTTTTTTTTTAAATCGACCATTTCGGTTAAATAGGTTAGGTTTTGATTTTTATTTTAAAAATATCGGTTAACCGATTTAATCGATTTTTTTAATATTTTACTATTTTTTAAAATATTACTTTTTGTAATTTTTTCTAAATAAATTTACGTTATTCTTTTATCTTTTTTATTTTCTAACTTTAGGATCCAAATATTTTATTTTCCAACTTTTATTTATTTTCTTAAAAAATTTGATTAATTCAGTTCCCGGTCGAATTAACCGATATTTTGTTCGATTCAGTTAATTCGATTTGCAAAAAAAAAAATATCAATCAGTTCGATTACTATAAAAAAATTCGATTTTTTGAAATTCAGTTCGGTCGGTAATTGAATAGACCAAATGAACACCGATACATAAATCATGAAGATGGTTATTTTTATATATTATGCACACACCTAATTTCCAAAAAAAAATATCAGTTAACCGAGCTGACGTTTATTATTAAATTTATATATATGAAGAGGGTTATTGATTTTGTATAGAATTAAATATGAACTGGTCCATGCGGTACTCGAGTAGCAAATTCACATAACTAACTCTACTCAATAAACCTTTCATTAGTGGGTCCTAACAATTTCTAAGAATTCCGGCTTTGAATGCAACTTTATTTTTATTGGACCACAATAAGTTATATAAATTATTAATCATTAAAGAAAAGAATCAGAATAATATCTAATTATATAGTTTTTATTAAATTGCGATGACATGACATATGAATGATATCAATGATAAGACTTCACTAGTCGAATAATATCTATTTTTTTCTTGTTTTTTAATAGATAACTTAAAATATTTCACAAGCAAGAATATCAGGGATGTAAAAGAATCGAATCAAATCAAATATAAAGAAAATTTTAAGGCTCGAATTCGGTTCAAAATAATTATATTCGAACTCAAGTTCGATTCGAAGTTCGAATAGTTTTAATTTTTTTGCTCGAGTTCGAATTCAGCTAAAAAAGATTCGAACATGTTCGCGAGCTATTAGAACTATTTCTCGAAAATAAAATCCTGAAATATTCGACATATATAATTATATTATTTTAATAAAATATTAAAGTTCACGAGCGACTTGCGAATAATCGAACAAAGTAATTTGGGCTGGAGTTCGGCTCGAAAAAAGTTCGAACATGTTCGAGTTCGGCTAGAATTCGAGAATTTCAAATATGAATCAAATATTTTTCGAGCTGGCTCGAAAAGTTCGTGAACATGTTCGATTCATTTATACCACTAAGCAAGATATCGCCTTCAAAGGCACCGCTGTTAAATGTGTAACCTCTCGATAACTTGGATTGTACGAGCTTAGCCTAAAATTATCGTCGGATTTCATTTAGTTGTAAGTTCAAATTACTGAGTTCAAAATTAATAGCCTTTAGAGTATATTTTTGTTTATTTGTCAATAAAATACTGATACACACTTAATATATAAATACCCCACTAAATTCAAGTGCAACTCATATTTTATTTGAGCTCGTACATGATGAGTGGAACTTGAACTTATACTATAGTGTGATCAGTCAAACCCAATTCAAGCCGCATGGTAAAGACTCATATCATCTTATATAATAACTCGGGTTTGAGTCCGAACAGTGGCCCAAAAATTATTTACAAAACCCTCTGCTCGTATAAAAAAAAATTAATGTATTCAAACATTCGAGAACATATAGGACATCGCATATGGTTGTTGTGAGCTCTATCCTTATTTTCTTGATTTAATCAATTCAATGAGTAGTCGTCGGCAACCTATTTGTGTGTTCTTTCGAGATCATTTAGGGATTTATTGTTGCTGAAGGGCACTGCCCTCAGGGACATTATCCACCATTCATTTTGAATCTTTTTATTGTTGCTGAAGGGCACTGCCTGCCCTCAGGGACATTATCCACCATTCATTTTGAATCTTTTTTTTTTTAAAAAAAGATTCCAAATGAATGTTGATGATGTCCCTAAAGGCATTACCCTTAAGAGCATCATTAACCAAACCATCATTTAGTAATTATGACATGTTTTATATACTTTTTTTTCTTGAAATTGAATAAATAAGAAAAACCCTTAAACAAGGGTTGTGAGTTATTGATGGATGAGTGGAGTTTGGCCAAGAAACATGTGTAATGTAGTGGTGTACTATGGATGCACTTCAAAGAATCTAATGAGAGAAGACGTACATTTTAGTGTATGGTAGAAAAGTAACGGAAAGTTTTAATAAGTTTTATGAAAGATTGTCTCTATACCTTATCGTAAATATGATTGATTCAGTCATGGGTTTCTAACCCGAGTGACACTATATATCCCAAAATTGGAAAATGTCTTCGACGCAAGACTTGTTAACCTCAACCCCAATTATAAAAATAAATAAATATGATCGATCCTACACTTGAGTACGTGCTGGAGACAAATTCTTTCAAGTAGTTAGTTCGGATTGGATCTTTCTCTTTCAAGATAGGCATACGTTAGCTGCCAAGATTGATTCTTTATACAAAACAAAACGAGTCGTAAATGTATTAATTTTATATTTTATCTTTTAAAGTTTATTTAGGATCAATAAAATGGCCTGACTTCGATATTTTGAAAGTGAAGCTTTAGAAACATTCGGAATTGTGAAAAGGTAAATGCTAATCAAACTAGGACTATCACAGAGTATGAAAAGAGAGAATGTCTATGATTCAAATGCTATCTGGATAGACACACGACCTCTAGATGTTATAGACTTACGAAAAAAATGCTACCACCATTGTAGATATGAACCAATGAATAAAAATGAAGAATCAGTCAGTCGGTCCACTACTGAAGGTCAAAATACCACAATTGTTCATCACACTCTCTACAATACCAAAACTGTGGCTCTAAAGGCTGCGGCAAAAACTTTTTGTATCATCATAATTAAACAACTGGTTTACAAAAATAATTGAACCAAAATATATCGATTTACTATCCCAATTTTGGCTACATCATAAAAGATCCACTTCATATTTACCTAAATCCTTTATTTTCCAGTCACTAGCCTATGACTTAATTGACACCAAGGTGTTCTCAGTATCATATAGACTCAAGTTCAAGCCCCTCCTTTTAACTCGTCCCCCAATGGTATTAGCATTGTATAAAAAATCATTTATTTTCCTCAAGTGTTTTGAACTTCTTGATGACACATTCCACATGCCAATAAAAAAATTCAAACCATATAAATTTATAGCAGTGGATCACGAAGTTAAGTGAAATTCCCACATGTCGCCAATCGATTTGGTATCGCGGGTACATATGTTAAGTTGTGGATCTCACGACCCAAAATCAAATTTCAACTTATTAAAGATGTACACATATGAAAGTCTACAAAGTAGTTGATTTCTATGAATGACTTGGCAGAGACTTTCTAGTTATTTCTTTCGGTTTATTCTTGGCTACCCCATGAGGTGGTGCCCCATGGGATAGTCCCATCCATTAGATGAGTATATTCCCATCAACATTGGATGAGAATATACCCATCCAATGGATGATCTACCCCATGAGGCACTACCCTTGAATTTGTCTTTGCTACCCATCCAATGGATGATCTACCTCATGAGGCACTACCCCTGAATTTGTCTTTGCTACCCCATGGGGTAGCAAAGACAGAAATGGGGTAGCAAAGACAAATTCATTTCTTTTATATTCTTAGATTAGAAGTTCCTTGTTTAGGGTTGGAAATGGAGCATCCTTAGTAGGAAAAGCAATCCTTTGAGTGGGACGTTTACTAACGATTTGAACAAATAATATTTATTTATAAATAAATAAATACTCTAATAAACATTTTTTCCAGTAGTGCTGGCCTCAAAAGTGCAACATATTATTACTCCAAAGGCAAAAAAATTGAGAATATAGTTAAGTTTATTTGCAAGGAACTTTAATTAACTTTTTCTTGCCATTTAATCATTTCATTTCCCATCAATCTTTTCTTAAAAGTTGATAATGGAACTTGGCAGGTTAGGTCATGGCTTGATGAGAAATGGAGAAACTGTTAAAATATATTTTGACCTAGTTGTTATCATATATTTCTTAATATAAGAGGTATCAGTTCGATTTTTCATCTCTTCCTTAATTAATATTTTTTTTTAAAAATGTAGAAACTGTTAAAAGAAAAGCTTAATTTTTTTTTGTGTAATGAATTTCCTTATATTAAGAACCATTTATATCTATTATCCTTTACTCCAATGTTTCTAAACTTTATTGCTTTTGTTAATGTGGTTGAGTCCCTTTATGTATATTCTTTTGCTAATAAAATATGATTCTTCAAAATGAAATAGGTTGCACTACATCCTTCACTAAATAAACCAATGAACAATAAATTCTCAATGAGATCTATCTTAGATTTTCGCTGACGAAATTACTTATGTTATTTTTATATATATATTTCAATTATAATTTTTGGATGAAGGGGAACTCGATCCCTCGTTAACATGAGGGAAGTCAGGTAACAAACCTCTAAGCTATCCTTGGGTTGTCACTTGTAAGTGAGATAGACTTCAGTGTGATCTAAAGATAAAAAAACAAATTTTTTTTTTCAAAATACATGAGTTAGATGAAATTATTATTTTTGAATTACATATAGACCCATCTAGTTTGAACAATTATGAATTTATATATCTAGTTTAAAAAATAACGTCTACCTCATTTAGTATATTTTTTATATCAAATTATATGTAAGACAACTATAATTTTTATTCATCTGTTACAAGCTAGTGATAAGTGTCATTTTTACACTTATATTTGCATATAATTCTTGCAATTTTTATAGTGATTCTTGGAAGATTCTATACTTTTGGTTGTGTTTTGTTGTATTTCCAGGAATCCAGTAGAAGTGCAAGAAATACTGGCAAAACCCCGTTTTATGGACTAGAAGGTGGAACTATGACAGTACGAGGCAACCCGTGGGAAAAGATGTCAAATGACTTAAAAATTGACAAAAGCTTCAGGCGATCGATCGCTTATTTTGAAGAGATCGATCGCCTGAAGGCAGTGAGCTCGTGGAATTTTTCAAGCGAGAGGCGATCGATCGCAACAAATCAGGCGACCGATCGCCTCGGGGCAGAACATATAGGCGATCGATCGCCTATCTTGAAGAGACCGATCGCCGAGTAGAAAAGCTGAAGGCGATCGATCGCCCAATTCGAAGAAATCGATCGCGTGCAGAGTCCCAGAATAAAAAACTTCCTTAATTAAGTTTTGGGGCTAATTTTGGTACCAGATTATTGGAGCTCGTGAGTAGACATATAAAAGGAGATTTTTAGGTCATTAGAAGGGTTCTTTTTTCACCTCTGGATAGGCAGCCACCCTTTGGAAGAGAAGATTCATTCAAGACGATTCAAGGAACGCAGCTAGAGACGGGAACAACGGATCGACGCACGATTCAACATCGAGTGTTTACTAGTATTTCTGAACTTTTGTGTAGTTTTATTTTCGAATTCCAATGTTTATAATGTTGTTAGATATTATAAAACGTTGTTTTTCCGTTAATATGCTAGGCTAAGTTTGTTATCGAGACAAGGGGATCTTGTGTATGAACCCACAGTTTTAATTCTAGTTTTTGATTGAGTTTTTGTTATTTTTGAGTTTATGTTATGCTGTTAATGCTTTTGAAGAATTAGCTACTCTTTGAATGTTGTTAGTTTGCAATTGAGATCGAGAGATGATTTTGTGAAACGGAACCAATATCATAAACCGTGGATTTCAGACCGAGATCGAGAGATGACGTCAAATACACGAGTGATAGCTATAGATATCTAGTAATCGAAGGCTAAGGGTTTTCATAGAACGTATGCAACATTGAATTGTTAAATAAGTGAACGAGAGTTACTTACTGCAATTCAGTGTTAGGTTTAATATAGCTCGAGAGAGTATATTGGATATAATCGGAAAACTTGTCACCTTAGATGCATTAATTTTAATTAGAACTAGTAGGTAAATTGTGGGGGATTACTCAAGTGAACCGAAGTCTCGATATTTATCTCTACTGTTTATTATCTTAATTCTCTGTGGTGCGTTGAATATTGGAGTTGATAAAATTAGTTCATCTTTCAACCAGTTTCGTAGGTTAAATATAGAACGCTAGTTAAATTTGGTAATTACTACTAGTCCTCGTGGGTTCGACAATCCTTACTTCTAGATCATTATACTAAAACTTGACACCGTGCACTTGCGGTAGAATCGCTCGAAATAACTGTTTAAAATAAAAACGATCAAGTTTTTGGCGCCGTTGCCGGGGACTAGTTTAAGTAATATCATAAGAGATTAGTTGACTATAATTTAGCCATTTTTTTTCTTTTATAATTATTTATATTACGGTTTATACGATTTCATTACTGTTCTTCCTTCGTTGTGTTGAATTTTGCAGGGAGTTGTCTTTGTAGTGCATGCTACGAAGTGACAGACCTATATTAGAGCCACTCGACTTAGAGATTGAACGAACTTGCAGAAGACTTCGAAAAGAAACAAGAGAGATGGCTGAGAACAATCGAGGGAATGGTGAACAACATAATGATGAAGTGCCAATTATAAGGTCCATGATGGACTATGCACAACCATCTTTTCAAGGCACCATGTCTAGCATCACAAGACCAAGGATTCAGGCTAATAACTTCGAGATCAAGCCTGCCATAATTCAGATGATTCAACACTCTGTGCAATTCGGAGGATCGCCTGCTGATGATCCTAATGCTCATATCTCCAACTTTTTGGAGATATGCGACACGTTCAAGCACAATGGCGTCACTGACGACGCCATCAGGTTACGTCTCTTTCCCTTTTCTTTGAATGACAAAGCTAAGAGCTGGTTGAATTCATTGCCTGCAGGGTCGATCACTACTTGGGAGGGGATGGCTCAAGCCTTCCTATCAAGATACTTTCCCCCTTCCAAGACAGCTAAGATGCGCAATGATATCACCACATTCATGCAACATGACCCGGAAACTCTATATGAAGCTTGGGAGCGCTTCAAGGATTTACTTCGAAGATGCCCACATCATGGCCTTCCGATTTGGCTTCAGGTACAAACATTTTACAATGGGTTATTTTCTGCTAATAGATCTATGATTGATGCAGCAGCAGGAGGTACGATTATGAGGAAGTCACCTGAAGAAGCTTACACACTCTTGGAAGAGATGGCATCCAACAGTTACCAGTGGCAGTCCGAAAGGAATGTGCCTAAAAGACCGATTGGGATGCATCAAGTTGATGAGGTGACATCTATACAAGCTCAGTTGGAGGCATTGCATAAGAAAATGGATAGCTTGAGCATGACAGCGATGCAAGCTCAAGTAGTCATATGTGAACTATGTGGAGGCAACCATCAGAGTACAGAATGCCAAGCAGGTAATCCTTTTATGCAATCTACTGAAAATGCTAACTTTGTAGGAAACAGGCCACAACAGGGTAACTCTTACTCCAACAATTATAACCAACCGTGGAGGAATCATCCAAACTTCTCTTGGTCTAACCAAAAGAATGTTTTGAATCCACAACCTCCACCGGGTTATCAATCAAAACCGAGTATGGAAGAGTTGATGACCAAGTTTATTACATCAACGGAGAATAGAATGCAGAACCAGGATGCATCAATAAAGAACTTGGAGACTCAAGTGGGACAGTTGGCGAATATTTTGTCAGGAAGAATGCAAGGGACCTTACCTAGCGATACCGAGAAAAATCCAAAGGAGCAAGTAAAGGCTATATCATTGAGAAGTGGTAAGCAGATTGGATCACCCACTGAGGAGAAAGAGGAAGTTGAGGAAGTACAAATAGAGGAAAGTGAACAAACTGAAGCAGACGTTGAAGCTAAAGGTAAGTCTTCTATCAAGACACCCATCACATCACCAATGCAGGTACAAATCCCACCTCCTTTTCCCGCTGCATTAAAAAGAGCTAAGGTAGATGCAAGTTTTGCAAAATTTCTTGAAATTTTTAAGAAATTACATATCAATATACCATTTGCTGATGCTTTACTTCAAATGCCTAGTTATGCTAAGTTTTTGAAGGAAATTTTATCGAATAAGCGGAAATTAGGAGAGCATGAGACGGTAAGTTTAACAGAGGAGTGTTCAGCGATTGTGCAAAACAAATTGCCTCCTAAGTTAAAAGATCCAGGGAGTTTCTCTATACCCTGCACCATTGGCTCTATTTCATTTACTAAATCTTTGTGTGATTTGGGTGCGAGTATTAATTTAATGCCACTGTCAATTTTCAGGAAGTTGGGATTAGGCGAGCCTAAACCCACTACAGTGTCACTTCAACTGGCGGATAGATCTATCACCTACCCACGAGGACTCATCGAGGATGTACTTGTCAAGGTGGATAAATTCATTTTCCCGGTGGATTTTCTCGTGTTAGATATGGAAGAAGATGCTGAAATGCCCTTGATCTTGGGAAGACCATTCTTGGCCACTGGCAAAGCACTCATAGATGTGCATCAAGGGAAGTTGATCCTCCGTGTAGGGGAGGATCAAGTTACTTTTAATGTTTTTAAAGCTATGAAACACCCTCATGACGAGCATATGTGTTTTAGTATTGACCATGTTGATGTGTTATCTGACATGATATTTCGAACAGAATGCAAGGATGTAGTGGAAGCTTATCTCACTAATGATGAGGACATGCTTGAGAATGAAGGAGAACAAGAGATAGTTGCTCAGATGCGAGCTAACCCTCCTTCCATTAGACGTCAAAGCAATAATTTAGGAGAGTTGGGAGAAAGGGACATCAAGCCACAGAAATCTTCAATTGAAGAACCACCCAATCTTGAACTCAAGACACTACCAACTCACCTCAAGTATGTTTATTTGGGTAATAGTAATTCTCTACCAGTAATTGTGTCTTCATCTTTGACAGGTATTGACGAAGAGAAGCTCCTTAGGATTTTGAGGGAGCACAAGCAAGCCTTTGCATGGAAAGTGGCGGACATAAAAGGAATAAGCCCATCGATGTGCATGCATAAAATTCTGATGGAAGACACTTACAAGCCGTTGGTGCAACCACAACGCCGTTTGAATCCAAAGATGCAAGAAGTAGTCAAGGCGGAAGTGATTAAGCTACTCGATGCAGGTATTATCTATCCTATCTCAGATAGTGCATGGGTGAGTCCGGTGCAATGTGTACCAAAGAAGGGAGGTATGACTGTTATTACTAATGAAAAGAATGAATTAATACCTACTAGGACAGTCACTGGTTGGAGAGTCTGTATTGACTATAGAAAACTTAATGAAGCTACACGTAAGGATCACTTCCCCCTCCCCTTCATTGATCAAATGATAGAGAGACTAGCTGGGTATGATTATTATTGCTTTCTAGATGGGTATTCGGGATATAATCAGATAGCAATTGCACCTGAGGACCAAGAGAAGACCACCTTCACTTGTCCTTATGGTACATTTGCATTTAGGAGAATGCCTTTTGGGTTATGTAATGCACCGGCTACGTTTCAAAGATGCATGATGTCGATATTCCATGACATGGTAGGAATGTTTTTAGAAGTATTCATGGATGATTTTTCTGTGTTTGGAAATTCATTTGATGCATGTCTGCATAATCTTGATCTCGTATTGACAAGGTGTGAGGAGAACAGCTTAGTACTAAACTGGGAGAAGTGTCACTTCATGGTAAAAGAAGGAATAGTCTTGGGCCATAAAATATCCCAAAAGGGTATTGAGGTGGATCGAGCAAAGGTACAAGTGATACAGGAACTACCTCCACCAGTATCTGTGAAGGGAATTCGCAGTTTCTTAGGCCATGCTGGGTTCTATAGACGATTTATAAAGGATTTTTCTCAAATTTCAAAACCTTTATCTCACTTGTTGACTAAAGAAGCACCATTTGATTTTAATGCTGATTGCTTGCAGGCATTTGAGACACTAAAGGAGAGATTGGTCACAGCACCTATTTTGATAGCACCTGACTGGGATATACCATTTGAGTTGATGTGTGATGCAAGTGACACAGCTGTCGGAGCAGTATTGGGACAAAGAAGGAATAAGGTATTTCACACTATTTACTATGCTAGTAGAACATTAAATGAGGCACAACAGAACTATGCCACCACTGAGAAAGAACTTCTAGCAGTAGTATTTGCCTTCGATAAATTTCACTCTTATCTTTGTCTATCAAAAGTCATTGTGTACACTGATCACTCGGCACTAAAGTATCTTCTTGCTAAAAAAGACGCTAAACCACGTTTAATCCGATGGATTCTTTTATTGCAAGAATTTGACTTAGAAATTAAGGATAAGAGGGGTGTAGAGAACGTAGTGGCGGATCATTTATCTAGGATTGATTTTGAGATTGAGAAATATGATAATGATGTGGAAGAGATCAATGAAAAATTCCCCGATGAACAGCTCTTTCAAGTTCTTGCCCTACCCTGGTATGCCGATTTTGCAAACTATTTGGTTAGTGGTATCCTCCCACAAATGACATTTTATCAAAAGAAGAAATTTTTATCTGACGTTAAACATTACATGTGGGAGGAACCATTGTTGTTCAAAGTTTGTGCAGATAACATGATCAGGAGGTGTGTTCCAGAGGAGGAGATGCCATCTATATTGAGCCATTGTCATGATCGCGAGGTAGGGGGACACATGGGTCCAACCAAAACTGCTGCCAAGGTACTGGAATCTGGATTTTATTGGCCTACATTATTTAAAGATGCATACAGGTATGTTTCAGCTTGTGATAGATGTCAACGAACTGGTAACATTTCTAGGAGACAGGAGATGCCCTTGAACAACATTCTTGAATGTGAATTGTTTGATGTTTGGGGCATCGATTTTATGGGACCATTTCCAGTTTCTTGTTCACACTACTATATTCTAGTTGCGGTCGATTATGTGTCAAAGTGGGTTGAGGCTGCAGCTTCTCGCACTAATGATGCTAGAGTGGTGGTGCAATTTTTGAAAAAACATATTTTTACGCGATTTGGCACGCCTCGGGCAATCATTAGTGACGGTGGGTCACATTTTTGCAACAAACTTTTTGACAAACTCTTAAGCAAATATGGAGTCACCCACAAAGTTGCAACACCTTATCATCCACAAACTTGTGGGCAAGTAGAAGTGTCGAATAGGGAAGTAAAACGCATTTTAGAAAAAACTGTTAATACTTCTCGAAAAGACTGGTCCTTACGGTTAGATGACGCTTTATGGGCTTATAGAACTGCATATAAAACGCCTATTGGCACCACACCATATCGGTTAGTTTTTGGAAAAGCATGTCATCTTCCGGTTGAACTGGAACATAGAGCATTTTGGGCAATAAAGAATCTAAACTTTGATTTAACTGCTGCAGGTGATCACCGTCTCCTCCAAGTGAACGAAATGGAAGAGTTTCGGAACCAATCATACGAGAATTCCAAGATCTATAAAGAAAAGACAAAAAAATGGCATGACGCAAGGATCAGTCAACGTGATTTCAAGGAAGAAGATATGGTGTTATTATTTAACTCCAAATTAAGGCTGTTTCCAGGCAAGCTTAAATCTCGTTGGTCCGGACCATTCCGTATTTCCAAGGTGTTTCCATCAGGTGCAATCGAACTCTATGATCCAACCAAGGGAACGTTCACAGTGAATACACAGCGATTGAAGCACTACCACGGGCATGATTTCAGTATACCGGAGTGCCCCACCGTCCATTTTGTTGAATGAAGCAACAGATGCAAAAAAGTCCAGCTTGGGACTATAAATCAAGAACTAATTTTTCTCCCTTCTCCTTCGTTTTGAATTTAGTAATTAGTTAATTGATTTTGGTTTGGAATTTCGTTTTTCTTTTTAATTTTTGTAGGTTTTGATCGATTTTGAAAAAAAAAAAAAAAAAAAAAAACAACTCTGGAGTGAGGCGATCGATTGCCTAACCAGGCGATCGATCGCCTTGAGCACAATTTTTCAAAAACAGCTACTGGAGGTAGGCGATCGATCGCCTATTTTTAGGCGATCGATCGCCTAAACGCAAAATTTTTAAAAAAGCTACTGGAGGTAGGCGATCGATCGCCTATTTTTAGGAGATCGATCGCCTCAACGAAAAAATTTTAAACAAATGCTACTGGACACAGGCGATCGATCGCCTAATCTGAGGCGATCGATCGCCTGTCGCGTTTTTTTTGTTTTTAACACCTCTGATTCACTCACTCCACACCAACTCACATCTCCTCCTCCTTTCAAATCCCTAATCCCTAAATCCCCAAATCCTCAAATCCCAAATTTCCTTCCCAATCTCTTCTCAATTTTTCATGTTATCACTAATTCCTTTCCTCTCCACTATTATTGGCTAAAGGGTGCAATTTTCTTCTACAGATTACAAGATCGGGAAGCCATTCCATCACCAAGGAGAGATTAATCCAAGCCCAGGAACACCCTCCATCAAAGCTTCGAAATTTAGAGGTAATTTGGCTTGCAATTTCCAGGTCATGCCTAATTACTAGATATTTGGTGAAAGTGGGCAAGGATTTGCATTCTTTGTGGGTAGGAAGGTTATTTTGAAGATTGGTGTTATAGGCTTGCTAATATTGATATTGTTGAGGCTTGGTGGTGCTTAGTAACTTCTTGAAAGTGGTTTGAGGCAAGTTGGACTGTGTAGGAATTTATTGAGGCATTACTTGTTCGTATTCATATATCTCATAGCATGGCACCTACAAAGAAACCTAGGCGAGGGGCTTCCTCTTCCGCCCCCACCCCGACTTATGACACTACTCGTTTTGCCACTCATGCCGCATCGGAATTCTATGACAAATGGCATGCTAGGCCTTTGGTGAGGGAGAGGGGAATGGATATGGACACACCCGATTCGTCCATCCTCCGCGAGGCGGAACGCCGCGGATGGTTGCGCTTTGTGTCACCCCCGTGCCATGCAGTCATCCCTTTAGTCAAGGAGTTCTATGCCAACTTCAAAGTCGAAGCGAACGGTCCGTATCTGACTATTCGGCGGAAGAAGTTTCTTTTTCTGAGCGAACGCATCAATCGCACATATAGGATGCCGGATATCGGAGACGATGAATACTCGGCTTATTTGCGTCACCACCTTGACTATAATGAAGTGATAGAGACAATCGGTCGGGAAGGGGCAACATGGATACTCAATTCGGATGGGCAGATCAAACATTGTAAGAAAACTCATTTGAAACCGGAGGCAGACATCTGGTTTACTTTTATCTCCCATCGAGTCCTTCCATCGACTCACACTGCCGTGGTTACTAAGGAGAGAGCGGTGTTAGTTTTCGCTATTATGACACGCCGCTCGGTGGATATTGGGGAGATCATATACTCTTCGATGAAAGTAGCGGTGGAAGGCTCTACCACGATTGGCCTCCCCTTTCCGTCTTTAATCACTGAATTGTGCCGCCAGGAACAAGTCCCTTGGGAGGCTTCTGAGGAAACCAGTGTGCCATTTATGCCACTTCGCCTTCCTAGACCACCGTCGGCGCCCGAGTCTGCACCAGGGCCCTCCAATGATCCGGAACAGCCCCAATCTTCACATCACCGAGCTTCTCGTGGCCATTCTCCAATAGCTCATCCTACCACCAATGCCCAACGATATCAATCTTTAGAGGATGAGCTTAGGGCACTCAAATTGCAACAGCGATTGGTTCGTGATGGGCAACGCGAGCTCCGGCGCAATCAAGAGGAGTTGTTGCACAATCAAGATGACATGCGCCTTGAGCTTCGTGAGTTTCTACGTTTTTCATACGACTGGCACACAGTCGCAGCCCAGGCCCATCCCGACTTGGCGTTTCCACTGCCACCCACGCTCCAGCCATACCCGCCACCCTCTGATGACGATGATGATGCTGATGGCGCTGCCGATGCGGATGAGGGTGACGACCACTGACGGTTGTCACCACAGGTATTACGTTGTCCTATTTTTCTTCCTGTTCACTACATTGAGGACAATGTATTACTTAAGTTTGGGGGGGTAATTGGTTAACTATGATATGATATGTGGAGATGGGAATTTTGTTTTTGCTTTTGTTTAAGGAGTGAATGGTGTTTGTGTTGAGTTGAATTTGTTTAATTGTGCGTTTGAACATGTCTACTGCTGTGGAATCTTTGATTTTAGCATAATATTGATGAGTCCGATGAAGAGCCTGAAAAATTGTTTTTAGTGTAATTGGATTAAAAGTAGTGACTCCATGCTATGATGATATTAGTTACTCTACTTATGACTTGAATTTGGATGATTGTAAACATGTTGTGAATATTTTGAGTCGAATTGACATGTTGAAAAGGAGGAATAATTTGAGCACATTGAGTCATAAACTTGTTGATTACTTTTGAAGTAGTGATGATAGGTGTGAACTTGATGACATGTCTTGAGCATCTTAGAGTAATCATAGAACTTATTTGATGAGGGCACTTTGAGGCGAAATTTTTATAATTATGAACTAGACTTGGATATGATTTAGGCGATCTTTGGAACGTTTGAGCCTTTCAAGCCTACCTTATTTACATCTTTCCCTAGTGTCCAACTTTGAGCTTGATTGAATAAGAATGGAAATTAGCCACCATTCGACATTTGTTGATAACCTCATTATACCTACCTTGTTTAGCCGAAAAAAAAAAAAAAAAAAATATCTTATCCTCACCCAAGGGAGTATAATGAATTTCATTAGTTGCACATAGATGTTTATAGTGATGAGCTTATTGTGAAAAGAGCTTGTGAATGAGAAAAAGAAAAGGATAGACAAAGAGCCTTGAAAAAGAAGAAAAAAATAAATAAATAAACATATAAGACCCAAAGTGGCCAAGGCTATAAAAGAAAAAGAAGAGAAGCTCGATGTGTGCGAAACAATTAAATTGTAAACGATTATACTCTCTTCTTTGCGCTTATCCTATCTTTTCTTTGTACCCGACACCAAAAGGCCTAACATTATAAGCTTTAAAAGTCCTTTTGATCCAAGTCTAGGAATTGATTACATTAGTGGAGAAGTGCTTGAAAACTAGGTTTATGAGATTCTCGATGAAAAATCTTGATTGTTATTGATTAACACTGTTTTGATCTATGATAATTGTATGATACTTGGGATTGACAACAGCACACACACACGTTCCGAATTTGAAACAGTTATTTGACTTAAAGAGAAAACACTTTGTGTCCAACAATTTGAAGGATTCTTTGTTGTAGTATGAGTAAAAATCTGAGATAAACATACGAGCACGAAATGATCCATGTCACTTATCTGTTGTGAATTCACTGTTTTTGATTTTATTCTTGCTCGAGGCCGATCAAGAGCTAAGTTTGGGGGAGTTGATAAGTGTCATTTTTACACTTATATTTGCATCTAATTCTTGCAATTTTTATAGTGATTCTTGGAAGATTCTATACTTTTGGTTGTGTTTTGTTGTATTTCCAGGAATCCAGTAGAAGTGCAAGAAATACTGGCAAAACCCCGTTTTATGGACTAGAAGGTGGAACTATGACAGTACGAGGCAACCCGTGGGAAAAGATGTCAAATGACTTAAAAATTGACAAAAGCTTCAGGCGATCGATCGCTTATTTTGAAGAGATCGATCGCCTGAAGGCAGTGAGCTCGTGGAATTTTTCAAGCGAGAGGCGATCGATCGCAACAAATCAGGCGACCGATCGCCTCGGGGCAGAACATATAGGCGATCGATCGCCTATCTTGAAGAGACCGATCGCCGAGTAGAAAAGCTGAAGGCGATCGATCGCCCAATTCGAAGAAATCGATCGCGTGCAGAGTCCCAGAATAAAAAACTTCCTTAATTAAGTTTTGGGGCTAATTTTTGGTACCAGATTATTGGAGCTCGTGAGTAGACATATAAAAGGAGATTTTTAGGTCATTAGAAGGGTTCTTTTTTCACCTCTGGATAGGCAGCCACCCTTTGGAAGAGAAGATTCATTCAAGACGATTCAAGGAACGCAGCTAGAGACGGGAACAACGGATCGACGCACGATTCAACATCGAGTGTTTACTAGTATTTCTGAACTTTTGTGTAGTTTTATTTTCGAATTCCAATGTTTATAATGTTGTTAGATATTATAAAACGTTGTTTTTCCGTTAATATGCTAGGCTAAGTTTGTTATCGAGACAAGGGGATCTTGTGTATGAACCCACAGTTTTAATTCTAGTTTTTGATTGAGTTTTTGTTATTTTTGAGTTTATGTTATGCTGTTAATGCTTTTGAAGAATTAGCTACTCTTTGAATGTTGTTAGTTTGCAATTGAGATCGAGAGATGATTTTGTGAAACGGAACCAATATCATAAACCGTGGATTTCAGACCGAGATCGAGAGATGACGTCAAATACACGAGTGATAGCTATAGATATCTAGTAATCGAAGGCTAAGGGTTTTCATAGAACGTATGCAACATTGAATTGTTAAATAAGTGAACGAGAGTTACTTACTGCAATTCAGTGTTAGGTTTAATATAGCTCGAGAGAGTATATTGGATATAATCGGAAAACTTGTCACCTTAGATGCATTAATTTTAATTAGAACTAGTAGGTAAATTGTGGGGGATTACTCAAGTGAACCGAAGTCTCGATATTTATCTCTACTGTTTATTATCTTAATTCTCTGTGGTGCGTTGAATATTGGAGTTGATAAAATTAGTTCATCTTTCAACCAGTTTCGTAGGTTAAATATAGAACGCTAGTTAAATTTGGTAATTACTACTAGTCCTCGTGGGTTCGACAATCCTTACTTCTAGATCATTATACTAAAACTTGACACCGTGCACTTGCGGTAGAATCGCTCGAAATAACTGTTTAAAATAAAAGCGATCAGCTAGATGCATAATTCGTAATGAAATTGTTCTACATGAATGATGTATTATTGTTAAAACAAGAGTGGGAATTCATCATATATTTGTTCTATGAGATAGCTGTAATTTCTTTGTTTGTTTTTATTTTTAAATCTATGTTTACATTTCACTTATTTCGCGAGTGTAAGATTCAATAATAAAAAAAGAAAAATGAAAGTAATGAAGTGTTTGTGTTTGTACTAGCTGCATGCCCTATTTAGAGAATGTCTACAGTAAAGTAATTAAAGCTATGATATATGAATTGGCTGAATTTGACAATTCTTAAAGCACAAAGTACAATGTAGCATTCATTATTAGTATACTATATTTTATTCTTCAATTTTTTTTTAATAAATAATGAACGAGATAATAAATATTGTCCTCATTTGTGTTTTTTTTCCTAATATTCCTTATTTGAGAAGAAATATGGGAAATCTAACCAAAAATCTCTATGATCATGCTTAAAATTGGTTTCAGTCCCCATGTTAGGAAATTCAAGTTTAAACTCCCTACTGCTATTATTTTTTTGTTTGAACTCCCTAACCCAAACAAAATTACTAATTTACCCTTTAAAACAGAAACCCCCCACCCCACGGCACCACCCCACATTTTGTTTCTTCTCGCTTCTCTCTGCAGAAACCCCCCACTACGGCACCACCCCCACATTTTGTTTCTTCTCGATGGTTTATAAGCTTGAAAATCAAATTTCTTTCTACTCCTACTCTTTATTTCGTCCGTAATCGTTCCCCCACTTCATTTCTCCCCATTGATGCTCTCTGTAATCTTGTTGTTAGTCAAACGTTTCCATATTCATACTCTCTGTAAACACCTCACTTCCTCCCCAAATACCCTACACATTTCCCAAATTTTTTTTCTTCTTTTCGGGATCCATTTGTCGCCATTATTTCCAGTGTAACAACTGCAAAAAATACTTGGTCCTTAGAAGGAAGTTGATCGAATCCAGTGTAGGAGAGTGGGAAACGGCTATAAGGTTCCGAATCTCCCATTGCAGCTTGGACTGATAGTGTAGTGGGGTAAGGTACCATAACCGAACACCTTCATTAATTTTTCTCAGTAAAGAAATGGAATATGTAGTTGGAAGTTCCGACATTTTGTTACTTGGTAGCTGTGAATATAATTCCGAGCTTCATATGATTTCAATCAAAAAATGTATGACTCTGTTGGAGTTTTTTTTTAATTCTTGCGAAAAAATGCGACGAGATCGAACCCAAATTAATCTCATTGCAATACCTAGCTCCTCATCATAAGAAGTACGTGACCTTGAATGACGATGATGATGTATCTAACATGATCCATCTTCATATGTGTATGAAATTAACGATTGTTGACATGAGAGCATTGAGGAGAAATGATCTGATTCAAAGTGGAAGAAACATACAGAGGTAATATATTATGTGTATTTGTGTAAGATTATCAATATTTTAGCATGATTCTTACTGCATTGATACCGTAGTCTGATGGTAAATTGTTCTATTAATACTTGCAAGGCTTGAATTGGAAGATGAAGGCACTGCCCTTGTACCGACGATGTCGTCCAATGATGCCCAGCTAGAAGTGGTTCACGTAAGCAACTCGATAGATGGTTGGAGTCATTGCATTCATGGAGAGGGTCAGACTCTCAAGGACGCTGCGGAGTTTAGATCATATGTGAAAAACTTTGCTATAGCCACTAGACGATCTTTATCGTATAAGAAAAACGATAGTGAAAAGGTGATTGCGGTTTGCAGTGATAATAATTGTGAATGGAGAATATATGCATCAAGATATAAAGCGGATAACTTATTTGGCATTCGAAAATGCAACCTACGACATACATGCGGAGAGGACAACTTGCGTAGTAGAGGGCATCCTAGGGCTGATTCTGCTTTGGTAGCTAGTGTTGTGAAGGAGAAATTAATAGGAGAGCCTTTGTATCGACCTTGTACAATGTTGAAAGATATCCACAGAGAATATGGAATTGAACTTGACTACTACAAAGCATGGAAGGGTAAGGAATTGGCAGTGCATGAAATGCATGGCACTAATAAGGAATCATACGACAAGTTGAGATGGTATTGTAGACTGCTAAAGAAACAAATCCAGGCAGTGTGGCTGATTACGAGATTGATCATTTCAATAATAAATTTCATCGGTTATTTATTTGCTTTAATGTGTGTGTTGTTGGCTTTGTGAGAGGTTGTAGGCCATTAATTTTTTTGGATGGCACCCACATAAAAAATCAATTCAAAGGAAGCATTTTAGTTGTTGTCGCCAAGGATGGTAATGATGATCTATTCACTTTGGCATGCTAGCAAGCCCTTTGACCTTGTCATAATGCATGGTCGAACAGCTTCCATGCAAAGATGTTAAGCTTTGGTGGATGTGTCATAAAATAGGTGTACACAACACAAATTCGATGAGAGAAACTACCCGGGGAAGGGGCTCTTTAAGCTTATGCTTAATGATACTCAGTAGTTGATGCTGAAAGTGATGCTAACTGGGAGTGGTTTTGTTCCAAGTTGAAAAGAGTCCTAATGTCTGAACAAATCATGGCGTTCAATAGGTTCACGTTTTTCTCAGACAGACATCCAGGGCTCATCAAGGCTGTTCAGTTGGTATTTACTGGTAGTCGCCATGCTTATTGCTTGAGGCATTTAGTAGATAACTTTCTAAAACAGGTTAGATGTTAATGGTTAATTTTCTAGAGATGTGTTATCATGTACTATGATATAAGTTGTATATTTATATTTATAACATTTATTTCACTTTTTTAGGTAATGCGAAGTTATCTCATGCACAACAAAAAACATTGGGCTTCTGTTTTCAAGAAAGCCGCATACGCTCCTTCTAGGCAGGGTTATACCGAACATATTAACAATATCATTGAGTCCATGCCACGTGCAAGGGGGTTTATTGTGAATTCTGAGCCTCAAAGTTGGGCAAATTTTTTATTTCCTGGCGATCGTTGGGGAGTGATAAACAACAACATTGCCGAGTGTTGGAACAACTGGGTTAAACCTGCCCGTTTTCTACTGATTGTAGCTATGGTTGACCGTATTCGTATACAGATAATGAACATGATGCATCAACGATGTGAGACATCGCTTGGGATGGTTAAAGTATTGTGCATGGCTAAGGAGAAGGCACTTGCATCCAATTACGTTAACTCCCATAACTTAAAAGTTCATAAGTCTAGTGATTGGAGGTTTGAGGTGGTTGACTGTGACAAAACTTTTGGTGTTGATTTGAACGCTTGGTCTTGTTCTTGTAGATCTTGGAAAATAATTAGGCTTCCATGCAAGCATGCATGTGCAGCTATCGAGTCGAAGTCGATGTCTCTGTATGACTTTTGTGACCAATATTATAAGATAGAAATGTATCGTACATCTTACAGAGGAGTTATCAATCCTATTCCGACACTTGACATGCATGAGTCATACATTGAGATAGGAAATGTCATCAATGCTCCCGATGCACGTAGTCAACCAGGACGTAGAAGGACGCAAAGGATCCCATCACAAGTTGATAAAAGTCTCTTAAAGTGTGGGAGGTGTCATAGGCGAGGGCATAATAGACGTACTTTCAAAGAAGCATTCAACTAGTTCCATTGTTTAGTTGTACTGGTTGTTTGAATTTTGAGGTGCTGATGAACTTTTGAAATAGTAAGATGTCATTAGAATCCCAACTTTTGGAAATAGTAAGGTGTCATTAGAATTACAACTTTTGGAAATAGTAAGGTGTATTGAAATATCCGAACAGCTTTGACTTGGTTTACTGTGATTTTTGTATGTGCTGTATTTCATGAGTTAATTGCTGATGTTTGTATCTTCTTGTGTTCTATAGTGGATGTAATACAAGTCTTTTGGATTTTGATATTGTTTACAGTGAAAATTGGTACAAAATGCAAATGGTTTGGGTTTAAATTACTTATGAAATTGGTACAAAATGTATATGGTTTTGGTATTCTTTACACTGAAAATTGGTACAAAATGCATATGATTTTGGTATAAATCATTCAAGAAATTGGTACAAAATGCATATGGTTTTGGTTTAAATTACTTATGAAATTGATATGCATATGGTTTTGGTTTAAATTATTTATGAACTTGGTACAAAATGCATACGGTTATGGTATAAATCATTCATCAAATCTATACCCAACATCGCATTTGCCAATATCAAACCCCGACATTATTTGCAAATAACCACCAACAAAATTTGCCTGCAAGAAACATATCATTCTTTAAAAGAAATGAAATACGTACTGCTTTCATATATGATAATATTAATGAATATTTTTAACTCACATAAATTTTCGCAGTGCCTCTGGACACAGCACTGTGCATAGAGTTCATCAATGTGAATTTTTTTTCTTTGGTGTTATAAACCAACAAAATCCAATGCCATTTGCTGTTAATAGGAAAAATAATATATCTGCATCGCCCAAACACTTCTCGGTTTAATTCAAGCAATGACACCTTCGAAAAGTTGGTCAGATTTCTCAGAAAGTAATGAAACTCTTCATTCTTCACTTTCTTTTCTTTGATTTATTCTCAAGCATCCTAAGCACTTCATCCTACGAGTTTATATTAACATATATAGCTCCAATATTAAATATTTCATACATTCAAGATAATCTTTAAAAAACCACAAACCTAGACTATTGTAGGCATGCAAAAAATTTCAAATCCAGCTTTGTTCCCATAACCGCCCAAAATTTTCAAATTAAGTCCGACCGTATAACCTTTCCAAACAGCAAAGCACAGATTTCAGTTCCATTAACACGTAGACCAGGAACTTCCCACACAGTTACACTATAAAGTAAAAATGTAGCTAATATTACTGCACAACAAAAAAAAAAGATCAAATAAATTAATCAAGTCTCAATTTTGGTACGTATGCCAGTTTGTCCCCACAAAGAAAAGCCTTGATTATGTTTCTCTCGAGATCGGAGACTTCGTTATGGCCGCAAAAATTGTCTCTCCCACGATACTCCTCCAAATCTATCTCCAATGAGTTCTGTGCAATGTTCTCAATAGTTTTGCTCAGTTCTTCCTACAAGAAATACAAATGTTGAATAGACAAACTGATTAATCACAATTGAAGATATATATAACGACAATACCTCATCAATTTTTTCAGGCACGTCCGTTGTCCAGCACAAATTCATCAAAGGTTTCTTCTTACGCTTTGGTGTGGTACTAGGCGGTGTCATAAACATTTCGTCTTTGCGTTTAGTTACACGGTCTTTTCTTTCCATCATATTTTGAGCAATTGAGGATGGAAATTGGATTACAAGGCCCTTACCAATGTCACCGCTACTAGCACCCACCGCACAAGCATCTTCTTCATCTCCTTCATCACCGGCCTCATCATAGGGCGCGATATTTTTCTCCTCCTTCGCGTCAAAACCACAATAAGTTTCATCCTTATCCTCACCAGCCTCTGCCTCATCATTCTGCTCATTCTCATGACTAGTTTTTACCTCCGCCTCATCACGTCCATCAAAATGTGAGGAAACACACTTCCTTTTCATTTCTTCAATATCAGCCAATTGCTCCGTCACCAATTTTTCTAACCTCTTCACCTGAAATTTCAAATTCCCTTCCTCAATCCTAGGTGTCACCTGCAAACATTAGCTACCATCTCAATCAAAATAACTCTATATAAAAAAATAATAAACAAATTAATTAATAGTCTTTCTTATTACCCCTACCCTACACGCTATTTCCTCCACCAAATATCTCTCTTCTGGGAATGGGCGAATGTCCACAATCTGTTCACAATAATACAATTTATGGTTTGTAGGATCTTATGCAAAATAATGTGATCAAAAAGTAAGATTAAACAAATATTACCTTGTTTTTTGTTATTTTTTTCAGTACCATTTCTGCAGCTTCATTGTTCTTGGGGATTTTACTCTCACCCCAACGAAAAAGCCTTGGAAATGCACGCAATGCACGTGGAGTCCCCAAGCAAGGAAGATGTTCGTAGAACCACGCCTAAATTAATTAAATTATTAAATGAATCATTCAAAAAATCATAAAATAAAGATTTATAATTATTAATACTAACCATTATACCCACAGAAGATCCATCAAGATATGTCTTCATGTCGCCCACATTCTCAACATGTGCTACCATTTTCTCATACAAAAAACGATAGGCGGCATCCCCCCAAGAATATTCAAAAAATTGTCCAAATCATCAACATAAGGTAAAATAAATCTAGGTGACTATAGTTGCAAACGGGAAATATAATGCAATTAAACAGAAACAAAATAAACATTTTAACAAAATCCTTGACATCAACATCCCTATCTTTATCGGCGAGTTGAGAAAGCTTCTCCGCAATAGCTTTTCGGTTGACACTGCTTACTAATCCTCCAAAATGACGACCTACAATGTCGGAGTCCATTCGTAGATCCAAGTCGACAGGGTGACCGATGTTGTTCAACCCAAGTACAATTGAGAAGTCATATGATGTGAACGGAACAACAACATCGTCACCAAAAACAAACGACATAGAATGTACTTGAAACCGTTTCAAGATGTAATCTACTCTTGCACTACAACCGCATAGTTTTGGCATATTCATCCATGAGGATAATGGAGTTTCACTTATTCTTTTTAATTACCTTTCCCCAACTATCCGGAGAATTTTATCCATCGTGCTTTTAAAATATGTAGGCGAGCAACGAGACATTATATCGTGACTAGCCATTTCTACATCAGAAACCAAAATACACCGTTAACAATAGCACTTCAAAAAATCAAGCGAAAGTACAAACTCCTTTGTTAAAGTTAACAAAAGTATCAAGATATGCAAGTCCAGAAATTCGACTAAAATTGGCATGACCAGAAATAAAAATTTTAAATTAGGCTAATACTGAAACAAAGATCAAAATTTTAAACCAGTCTCAAATAATTTAACTTTCAAACATCATGTACAATCAAAAATTACGAACACTGATCGCTAAAGAATCACCAAACAGAATATTTAAGCAAGCAGTAAGAACAATAAAGAGGCAGAAGAGAAATTAGATTTACCTATGTAGTCCAGTTCAAATAGACTACCATTTTTTGCCTAAAATATTTCAAATCCCGTTCACCAACTGTTGGAATCGAAGAGGGGGGTGAATGAGATTCCTTGGCTACTTTAGCTTTTTAAAATGAGTTTGCAAAATAAAAGAGTTTGCGCTTGCGGAAGGTTTAAGTCAATCGATAAATAAAAGAAATGAAGAAGTAAATAAATAAAAAAACGCGTAATGTAATAATGCGGTAAATGACAAGGATATTTGTTATAGAAGTTCGGCGATGAATCGCCTACGTCTCCTCTTCCCCGCTATATAACTTCCAACCGAGGTTCCACTAGAACGAAAAAGATCTTGGCCTTAAGGGCTCCAAGTTAGCCACAATACAACTCTTCCCGAGTAAACTAGCTCTTCACGAGCACCACACTCTTCACGAGCCTTCTTGACCTTAAGGGCTCCAAGGTTAGCCACACAAAACTCTTCCCGAGTTACCAACACTCTTCACGAGTCTTCTTGGCCTTAAGGGCTCCAAGGATAGCCACAACACTTGCACCAACTTTACTTGTTGATGACTTTTACAATTTCTAACTTGCGTCGGTGTTGGAGGACCTTACAATAACTCACATAAACACCTTCATGGTGTACCAACACAAAGAATCAAAACTCACACACAAGAAATGAATTACAAACTCCAATACAACACAAATGTATGAAGTTTGCAATGCTAAAGTAATTTGAATTGATCAAGGCTTTCTTGTAGTTTATAGTCATGTTTCTTGTCTTCAAAATGCTCCAAAACATCCATATTTATAGTGTAGAAGGCCCCCAAGACTCCTACTAGCCGTTGCTACACATAAGGCTTGAATCACTCGTGCATCGCTTCGGCCATCGCCACGTTCTAACGTTCAAATCTGGCCCAGATCGCCTCAGGCGATGTCCCTATCGCCTGGGGCGATCGTCCTTTGAAAATTTGTCGTAGGAACTGTTCTGGATCGCCTGGGGCGACCATGACATCGCCTGAGGCAATCTGGATTGCCTGGCGTGCAGTATGCCATCGCCTGGGTCGATTGTGCGCGGCATTGGCATGCATGGCTCGGATCGCCTGAGGTGATGGCCCGGATCGCCTGAGACTATTTGCCAAATTTCAACACTCTCAAACTTTGCACTATTCGACCATCTTAAGCTCGTTTCTGGGAAACGTGGTAAACATGAAAGTTGTAGACCTTCCTCTTATCTAGTTGTGGACAAAATTTCATTGCATTGCATTAAGGTATGAAGAAGTTATGCCCAAAATGCTACAGCCGCTCAAACCTTGCTACAATCTGCACTTGCTATGACTTCCATGCCATTTTGCTCCATGATGCAATATGAATTGGATTGAGATGTTTGAATATGAAATCTAGAATATTGAGTTGGCTTTCCAACCTCTTTGGATTCACATTATTCGGAGCATCGAGCCAAGAGATATAATCAAAACATTGCACTGCGCTCCAAGTGGCTTCTATACGACCATTGGTCCATGGGTCTTCATCCCATCATAAGATATTGTTTCAACATCATTCTACACATGTTGAACACTTAGTTTGGTTGATCATAGATGTTATTCCTTCTCGTTCAAGCTCAATAGATTCCTTGATAAAAATCACCGCTTGTCCTATGAACTCGCATATGTTATTGTATAACTTGGGTTCTCTTCCATTGGTCTTCCCAACCAATTTATCAATCTAACCCTGTACACTAAGTAGACATATTAATACAACAAATTCAAGTTTTGTTGATCATCAAAACCCATAAATAATTCGGAGATAAATTAAGCATTAAACTCAACCAAGCGTTTAAGGCTCAACACCAACACTAACCGACCTCCAAACCAGAGAATATACTATCAAAAACTAAAATTGTCAAAATAATGCACTGCAAAACAAGCACAAAAATAACCCCAAAATATAGAAGGAAAATGTCGGCTATTCTATTTTACGAAACCCTAGCACAAATTTTAAAGATTATTGCTTAAATATCACTGAAATACGAAATCTATGGAACTCTATACTAACCTTTTTCTGGTGGTGAAGCCGGATGCGAGAAAGCGCCGATATTGCTTCAGGATTCGTCAAGATGGAAGCGATTTCTTTTTTCTGAAGTCTCCATCGTGAGTCGTGACAATGGAAGAACTGAATGAAGCGTACGTAAGAATGTGAGTGGTTTTGATTTTTTACAGAGAGTACGAATATTGAAACATTTGATTAACAACAAGATTACAGAGAGCATCAATGGGGAGAAATGAAGTGGGGGAACGATTACGGACGAAATAAAGAGTAGGAGTAGAAAGAAATTTGATTTTCAAGCTTATAAACCATCGAGAAGGATTCAAATGAGGGAAAATGTTGGGTATTTGGGGAGAATATAGAGGTTACAACGAAGAAGAAGACAAATTTCTTAAGAAGAGAAAAGTCTTTAAATCTGCAGAGAGAAGCAAGAAGAAACAAAATGTGGGGGTGGTACCGTGGTGGGGGGTTTCTGTTTTAAAGGGTAAATTAGTAATTTGATTGAGTTAGGGAGTTCAAACAAAAAAATAATAGCAGTAGGGAGTTTAAACTTGAATTTCCTGACATGGGGACTGAAACCAATTTTAAGTATGACCATAGGGATTTTTGGTTAGATTTCCCAAGAAATATCCTTAATTTAATGATTAAAGAAGAAATTAATGGACTGTAAATTACTGATTATATTAAAGGCTTGATTATAAATGTATTTTAATTAAAAAATTGTACGTATCAGTGAAAGCTTATTAGAAATAAATATGTAGTAAAACATTTGCTTTAGGAGCACGATTCATAGCCCCTAGATTTATTAATTATAAAGTTGTGGATCTAAAAAAATTACATCCATGTATTTAATTAATATTCCATAATAAGTTCTTACTGAATCACATCATTCTTATTTTCTCGCGCTCTCAAAAAAAAAAAGTTTACATCACTTGTAATGAATTATGTTCAAATATGATAATATATTTGGTTTTTTATATTTGTTTTTGGAGTTAACAATCTTAAAAGAAATTACAAATGTGGAAATTAAGACTCAGTTGAAATACTAAATCCAATGGTTGTGTTTGTATTAAATGATTTGGAATGAGCGGATTTTAAATTCCTCACTCAAATCCATTATTTTTGTTTGTGTAAAGAGTCGAAGTATGTATTTCAAATTCTTCCTCATTGTCTTAATAATTTTTTTTTCATTTTTGAAGGATTTGAAATGACAACCAACCATATGTCATTTCAAATCTATGAATTTCAAATGATTAAATTTCAAATCATTTCCTTCAAATCAAATCCTTACATCCAAATGCCAAAAGAATTTGATTGTTTTCCTAATTGTTTTATAAGCGTATAGAATATTATTTACTATACCGCTTACGGGTGCATCTGCAGAAAGAAGTTTGTCGAAACTAAAGATTATAAAAAATTAGTAACGAACTACTATGTCTCAATATCGATTAAATAGATTAACAGTTCCATCAATCAAAAAATGATTTACCGGCTAAACTTGAATACAAAAGTTTAATAAATAATTTAAACCAAACAAGGCAAGAAGTAATTCACTTTTTAAATATTAACTTTATTTTTTTATTTTTTTCAATAAATACCTCATTTTTATAACTCGATCTTCAAAATGTTTGAGCAGCCATTACCACTGATAAATTGTTGAATATTTATCTAATATAATAATCTACATTTAACTTTAAGACAAAAAATCATTTTTTTATATAGAATTTTGGAATTAAATTTAGTAAATTGGTTTTTAAACATACAGAATTTGTTCTATAAATTTATGCGATAGAATTTTTTTTAATGTCTGATTTCTGTAGTTTTATTATCATTGTTTTTATTATGTTTATATTTTTAGATATAACTTATAAGCAAGATCAAATTGTATTATTCCAGTCGTTTCTCAAATGATTTATTTACGCCAAGGATTAATTGAATTGGTGTTCAAACTACAAAATATCGGTTAGTATCACGGATATATTACATATAACATTTTAGGAAATATCGTAGCACCAAACCAAAGGCGGATGCATTTGTTATGTGGGTGGGGCTATATTTAAAAAAAAAATCTATTATTTAGGGAAAAAAATTAGTATGAATTTTGGAAAATTTATGTTTTATCATCACCCTTTGAACCGATATATTCCGTTAGTACTACACTTAACTCGATCAGCCCATGTAAATTTGTATACTGACACCGCCCCTGCACCAAACGCTTGTACATGTCCCATTTTTTTTAACTGTTCTGCGTGACCAATGGAGCTATCATCTAATTATGATAACAGATTATGGACTTTAATCGTATCCTCTATCCCCCATTATTTATTTTGTAGACCATAAATTTATTATGTCAGTGGTCCCTCACACTCACAAAGAAAGAACTTCAATTGACAATAAATACTGCAAAGAAATAACTTAATTTTATTATATTTATTATACAACATTTTAACATTACTTGAAACAGCCAATAATTTTTTTAGGATTTTTTAATTGTTTTTAAAAATACATATTTCACCTCACAGTAACGCATAAGTTGGGAGGGGGCGAGGGGCAGCTTCACCCTAAAAAAAATATTATTATTTTGAATTTTTTTTAAAAAAATTACATTTTATCATCCTTAAAATTAAATTTTGATCCTCTAAAAAGTTTTTTGTCCTCAATTGTTTATGTTATTACTTTTTTCCATCTAAACAAAAGTTATATATTCGTATCCATTTAAAAAAAAAAAAAAAGAGTACAAATAACAAAATATGACATTCGAAAACCAGTTTATTAGAATTAGTAAATATATTCATAGATAGATAATTCCAATAAATAATTTTTTTTAATAATGGAGGACCATACAGTTGTATCCATCTAGGTTTCATTAAGAAGGAAAATGAAACATTCTTGTAGAATGAATTAATTATAGTGCATGGCATGCCCCACAGGACGGAAATGATGGGGGAGGGGCCAATAAATTAATTACTATATTCTTAAATTTGATAATATATATATATATGTATGTATGTATATATAATATGTGAATATTTAAGCCTTAAAAATATAGAATTCAAAAAATTTCATTGACTAGATTCGGCTACACATTTATTTATCGCATAACAACTAATTATGGGATTTTTGAGGATATCTCTTTGGGAATCAATGGTTTAATTTGTCACTAAGTGAGTGTTTGTAAATATTTTTACAAACTGCTTATCAACTTTTCAGATAAAAAAATAGAATTTAATTGTTTTATTTTCTTGCTTCTCTAAAAATATGTGTGTGTGTGTGTGGGGAAAAGTAGTATGGAGAATATGTGGGGAAAGTGCTACACCGAACTGTCCGATGGGAGCCACCTCTTTAGCCCACGATATTCACTCTGAAATCTTAAATCATCACTGTTCATTATTGACAATTACTTGATTGCAAGATATTTATTACATGACATATCATATTGAGAAATTGCATTGTTTGATAATTACAGATATAAAGCCATTGTTATTCCATCACTAAGTCTTCAAAGACTTAACCTCTGTTTTCCTTGTTATTTATTGTAAGTTCCAGATACAGGAGTACCGGAGCCAGAACCGGAGGAAAATTAGGAAAAATGGAAATGTTGGCTTACCGAGACTGTTTTAGTATTTTCTTTTTATTAAGTGTCGGACCATTATGAGGAGTTTGTACTGGGTAGTATTTTTGTACCAATTAGTCTGTATAAACGCTTCGGCTACTAAACATGAATGATTGACTAAACGCTTCTGCTATTTTCGAAAAGGTTTAAAACCCTCGTGCATAATGCTCAGAGAGAATGTGGTACCGGATAAGGGATAAAGTAATATGTCCCGAGTTTGGTAATGACATGTTTTGACTGTTTTAAGTTGTTTTGTGACAATTTTGTAATTAATTGAAGTTTATTAAACTGCTTTTTATTTAAATAACAAACGCTTAATATTTTTTGTTTAAAAACAACTTTTTTCAACTTTAAGCAAAAGCAGTATAGAATTGCTTTGAATAAGCAATTGCAAACACACCTTAAGAACGATTTTTAGGGCAGCATAGAAGCCACCATTAATTACATATGCACACCATATTTAAAAAAAAAATGTGCTATGCTAGTTTGCGGTCACGTTGATTGCAATTACATTGCCCAATTACAAGAGTAATTGCAATCAAGTAGTTAAATTTTTTTTTCCACAAGAACAATACTCTGCGAAAGAATCTTGAAATAACAACATTATCAAGGACATTAAAGGAAAATTGATCAAAAGCAATGTACGACTCAACACAAACCCTGTTAATATTAATATATTTAAACATTTTAAATCCAGCGTTCAAATAATCTTCTGTTTCAATTTATATTCTAATAAAGATTAATAAAGTAATTAACAAGTGATCATATGGTTTACAAATTTTTATAGCTTATTAAATCATGACTTTAAAATATAGGCACGAGTTGTGTTATCATAACATTCATATTATGTTGCTTGTAATCAACGGTGAATCTAGCCTTTTGGTTGAGTTTGATAAAATTTTAGGATCTTATTATTATTATTTATATATATATATATATATATATATATATATATGATTTTGAGGGGTAGTTGCCCCCTCCATAAACGTGTGTACACCCCGGGATTGCCCTTCGGTCGATCAAGGAAAATATAATCGATCAATCTTGTAATTATCAAAACATATAATTTTTTTGGGTGTTGAGTATATATTTAATGGTTATTGACAAGATAAGTTAAAATAATGAAGGGGGATTATGGAATATCTAATCCTATAATTAAGTGCAGCAAAGGAAATCAACGGCCTTAAGTATTACACTAAAGTTGCAATGAGATCTTAAAAGACCAAATATCCTTCCAAGTGTTCCATTATACGAAAACCCACGAGGACTCTCGTAATTAATTAAGATAATAATGACGATATTAGTGTGTTCTTTAAACAAATAATGTTCGAGTGTTTTTTTTTCAAGCAATAATATTATTGTTTAGTGCACACTAGCTATATTATGCTTAAAATATTTTTAAATTTTCATGGTAATTTTTTTTGGGAAAATTGCGGGCCGGTACCCTTTCCTGAAACTCAATTCATCATAGTCTAGTTAAAAAACCTTAGTTCACTTAGGTCCATTCTTGGTTGAAATGACTATAAAACCCCCATGTGGTCCATGTAGTCCAAGTGGTCCACATGGTCCAACAAACTCTTAATGAAATTGCATTCTTAACCCTAAGAAAATGTTTAAATAACGAATAAGCATCTATATACTATTTATCATCGTCTTTATCCTTTTATTCATGAGATAGTAGCTTTTATGAACATGAGATCCTTCAGTTTCTGTCATCTCGGGCGAACCCAAGAGCATACTTTTGCAAAGGACTCACAGTTCATATAACATTCTTCTAATTATAATTCACAACCCGATTTGAAGATCATGTCAAAAATAAATAAAATGCCCAACATGCTTCCGTATTACAATAAAATTTTATCAAACTGAAATATACCATTTTGACCATAACGGCACCGGGTGAGGTGGGTCGCAACGCCACCAGTCGAAAACTTACTACCTCCAGACTGTTTTACGAATGGCTCCTCACCATTCAACCTCAGCTCACGGGCGAGGCTAGTCTGCCAGTTATCCGACTCCTTCAGAAACCGCACAGCACAACCCTAATTCGTTTCCTACCTTAGGGCGTAAGGTATACTCAAGATATAAAAAATATTTAAAGAAATCTGGGAGATAGCTGGGCAAGAGCCTTATTTTTATTCTGGAATACTTATAATATCTATTACATTAAAACGTCTCTTTTTGGGAGGAGACGGACTTGTTTAGCCTCTCATATAGATGAGGCTTGACTCAAGAACACATAAACTTTTTACAAACAGAACAATATTACAGACACTTATGTAGTGAAAGAAAGAAAAGAAATATTACCAAGCTAAGAAAGCTGAAGATTATAAAGCTTGGAGACTGCAATATTTATTTTTCAGAAAACTATGGAGAATTTTCGATGTCCTTAGCTTCCTGAATGAGTGCCCTTATATAGGCATGAATCCGGACTTCAAATGCGGATTCCAAATCTTGTTAATTGTTGAGTGCGCCTGTGAGTGCACCTTAACTTTCACGTGGTCTGTCATCTTTGTATGGTTGTGCCAACTTTTCTCGTGAGTGGTCCATTATTTTTTTGTCTGAGTGCGTTGAACAGTATCCGCACTAACTTCTAATGGTCCATCTCTTTTCCTTTGTCTGAGAATCTTTACATTAGTGGTTTTTGTGGTCCCCAAGCTTTAGGATAACGGGCTCTCTTGTCAGCAGGTCTTTTGTCTTTTCCTGCCTCTGATCTATCGGGTTTGGATAGGAATCCTTTCCCGAACTCTGGTTCTTTCTGCTCCGGGCATGCTTGGCAGATATGATCTATCCATCGGCCAATGTGCGCTATGTTGCAGAATTTCCGGTAAGTCTCCTTTCCTGCCGGAATCTTGTTCTCCCAAAGAATTCTTCTCTTTGTTTCAAAGAGTTCTTCGGCAAATCTTGTGGAGGTTCCTGTCATGGAATTCAACAAGAAAGTTCCGTTGGCTAAATTTTGAAAGAACTTGAATGTGTATTTGACTTGTCCATTTCTGTTAGACAAACCCAAAGACCTCATGTTCGTCTGGTTAAAACTTCATCATCTGTGATAGTTCCAGCCAAAATTGGAATTCCTTCTGGTAGCGCCATTTTTATATTTTTCAGGGCGTTTCCATCTGGCCTTCTCAGCTTGATAAAATGAAAAGCTTCAATGAAGCCTTTCTTCGCCGGTTCTGGAGCAGCACTGAAAAAATACAACTCCAAGATATCGCCTCTGGCCAAATGTGGATTATTGGCCCAAGTCTCGTATACAGCTTCTCTGATCCATTTTGCTAATTTCAAAATTTCAGAGAAGGCCGGTGCCACAGTATAAACCGAAGCCAGAGCTCCGAAATTATACCATTCCTGAACATCGTTTGGATGGCTGCCTGGTTTCATCCAAACTCTCGGATATTTTCCGGAGATATCAACTATTGATTTTTCTGGGTTGATACCTCGCCTGGTAATTAGTTTCTCCCAAGTGCGCTGGTAATCCTGCATAGGTGAAGAAACTAAATCATCATTAGTTTGAACCTTAGACTTGCCAGTTATTGGCCTAAGATTCAACTCTCCCTCTATTACCCCAGAGGTGCTGGGTTGACTTGAAGGTTCAGATTGTGATGACACCTGACCTTCAACATTCGCTTCAGCTTGTACATCCTCAAGGAATGCATCATCTGAAGCACTCGTGACAGGGGTACTTGAATCCCTTGCCTCCGGGTTAGATGAGCCCCGTTCTCTAAACACTTCCTTTTGCACCGTTGAAGGTGCTGCCTGAAGGATAGGCCCTTTCAAGACTTCAAACAAACGTTCGTGGTCCCGAAAACATGCTCGTATATGATCAGTAACAAGTTCCTGATCTGCTCGTTGAAGTCTTCCTGCGACCTCCGCATTGAGACAAAGAGTCCCAAAATCTCGTTCCAGGATCTACAGGTTTTCCCTGAGATTCCTAACTCGCTTGAGGGTATCGCTAGCAATGTGTCCCTCCATCTCGTGTTAAGAAATCTTTCGAACTGCAAAGAACTCCTTCTCGTTGATGTGCCATCTGATAACTTCGTTGTTATCAAATAGCCCACTGCAATATCTGCATGGCACTTCTCCTTCTGGTGTAATTTTCATGAGAACTGCAGCCCACCAATGATCACTATCATCTGTGTATAATACTAGTTCATCCTCGTCGTTTGGTATTGCAAGCTTTGGTAGTTGCCTGCAAACCTCCTTTAGCTGTTTGACAGCTTGTCTGTGATCTTCATTCCACTCAAACTTAACATCTTTTTTGAGTAGTAGACTGAACACCTTCCTGTGGTTTGCTAGATTGTTGATAAACATCCCAGCAAAATTGACAACTCCTAAAAAACTCTGAAGCTGTTTTAAATCCTTAAGATCATCCGGATATCCTTGTACTTTTTCAACAATATGATTTTGCAGGATAATTCCAGATTCGTCGATCTCGACTCCAAGGAACTAGATTTGTCTTGTAGCAATCACTGCTTTCTTTTCGGAAAGCACTAATCATTCTTTGTAACAAATGTCTGAAAAGATTTCCAGATGTTTAAGATGTTCTTTCATGTTTTTTTGACGCTATAAGGATGTCGTCAATATAAACGAACATGAAGCTGAAGTAATCATTGAACAGATTATCCATCTTTCTTTGATATATCCGGGGAGCATTTGCCAATCTCATTGGCATCACATTCCAGATATAATGTCATTGTGGTGTGGAGACTGTTGTAAACTTTTTGCTTGCTTCCTCCATTTTAATATGGTAAAACCCAGACTTACAATCGAATTTAGAAAACACTTTGGCATTCTTGATGCTATTTACCAAATGTTCTCTGCTTGGGATAAAATATCCATCGAACTCCAAGATTTCGTTGATCCCTTTATAGTTGATCACCCTCGGCTTTCCTCGTTTAATTTCTCCATGATTCCTTACAAGAAATCCTGGGCTGCTGTATGGAGAAATACGTGCTGAGACTAACTTAAGGTCAAGATGCTCCTTAAGTATGATCTGTATATCCTTCCGATCTTCCTGGTTCATGGGGATCGACTTGTACCTAACAAACTCATTTTCTTTTCCAGTTTTCACCTTCAAAGTAGCTCTGAGCTCATTTTTGTTCCACCATGCTAGTGGATCCTCGTTGTAGTTCCTACGAATCTTCCTTTTTACATCCTCTAGAGTGATTCGCTCTTCGAGGGTAGATTCAGGTTGTGGAACTTCTTCTCGTAACGCATTTTTCAGTAGCAACATGGTTTCTGGAGTTACTCTTTCCTCATCCCGCTCTCTGAAACACATGATATTAACCCAGTCAAAAGTTTGAGAATCCTTTTCACTAGGACCTTGTTGTCGGATCTGAAGAATTGCCTCTCCAAATTTCCGCTGATCTTTCATCTTTGAGTGTCGAAGTTTTCCTTCATCACCACGCTTGTTGCGAAAACGAATGGGGAATTTTCTGTGAAACGCTTCCCGTAATCGTTGTACCATAATCTTATGATCACACAGAGTTGTGAAAATAAGTCTTCTCGTTTCATTCTCTCGAGTGGATGTCTTGAACGTCTGTAGGAAATTGTTTCCTAACAGCATATCCGCACATGTATCATGAAAATATATAGGTGGAGTTTTGACTTTGCACCATGGGGTACCGCCTGCTCTTCCGATAATTATTTCCGCTCCCCGAACTCCATCATTAATAATAAGGATCCGTTTGGAAAAGTCTCTTCCGGCAATGGCTGGTAATTTCTCACCAACATCTTTGGGGAAGATTTTTCGCCTGGCAGTGCATATTCCAGCTCCTGAGTCAATGTAGGCTGCAAAATATTCTGCCCGGTACTTCTCATATAACATCCCAACGGAGATGTATATTGAAAATGGACTGGTGGTCATCTAATTCAGTATCTCTTTCCGTCGATCGTGAATTCCATTCCATCTTGCAATCTTTCCCAAGGTTTATGTTCCTCGAGAAATTCAATCCCTAGAATAACCTGTTCTGGGATCCGTCCGGCAATTCCTTCAATTGTGAGATCAATTTCACCAATTTGAAGGTTTCTTGAAATTTGCCAACTGTAAGTTGTTGCAAATAATATAGGACATCACATGGGAAGATATTGTTCTTCTCGGTGATGTCAAAAACTATCTGCACTTCTCTCCAGCCTTCTGGGCATTTCAGTTTTCCAATTTTTTGGAATACATCAGGAACTTTCTGAATTCTGCTTGAGGCTGCCTTCTGTTTTTCCCCTGGATAGTTGCTGATTAACATATCTTGTTGGAAAGACATCCTTCTTGGCTTGATCATGAGGCTCCTACTTCTGTTCAGAACAGGTTGATCTTGTATCCTCATGTCGATCTCTCATATTGTCGGAGCATCAATGATGTCCGGCAATACTGCTTTGGTGAAGTCTTCGAAGATTCTGGGGACTTCGATGAAATTAAGAATACCTCGGAATGATGAGTATTCGAGAGTGCGTATGACACCTTGTAGGTGATCGAGTAAGGCATGTTCCCTTCTTTCATCAAATCTTTTCTTTTAAAATCTTGATGAAGAGTGAGAACTTTGTTGAAGTCTCGATCTCCTAAATTGTATGCAATCCTTGGATAGATGTTGAAGTCCATCTTTCCTGCATACATATATCCTGCCACTGCTCCCAAACAAGAATCTTTGAGGTTCGTGATTCTCTTGTCAAAGATCACCAGGTTGAGGGGCGAATCAATTCATTCATTGAATGTTGCTTTGATGATAACTCTTATGGCTCCGATATGAATCCATGAGTATGTATTAGCAATCTCTCTTTTGACCTTGTTCTTAATTTCCTGGATTTCTCTGTAGGGGATTAACTGCATCTCTATTTGGTTTCCCGTGAAATGGATAATCTGATGCTTCCTGCTACGAAGACCAATCATATCCATGGCTTTTTTCATTGCTCCAATTGTAAATCCATCATACATTTGAAGCTTTGGCTCTTCTTTCATGATCCGCATAAGGGTTTTATGAGAAACCGTGGTATGCGAGAAAAACCCCGATGGCTCTTCTCTAATCACGTGCTGAAGAAACTCTCATTCACTCTGATTCTGAGCTAGATTCAACTCCATCCTCAGAATAGATCTCTCTTCATAGATGCTTTCATCTGAGGGAATATCCTCAAATTGATACACCTGCACCAAATCCTGAAAATAGACAGCATCCTCAAATTCCTTGGTATGCTCGAACTGTCTTACTCCTCGGCTTTGATTTTCTGGACAATCGGTAGAGATATGTCCTCTTGCTCCGCATGTCTAGCATTTACAATCTCTGAAACTCTCATTTGCACGAGCAGGTGTGCGTCTGAAAGTTCTCTTTGTTGGTGCTCTACTAGAACTTGCTAGATTAGAACCTGTCGACGAGATTCTACTCCTTGTTGGTCCTGATCTTTGCCCCGATCTGTAGCTTCGGGCTTTCTGTTTTGACCAGAACTTTCTAGGTCTCCATGAAGACCTACTTGGATGACTTCTGTGCTTCTTCATCTTTCGCCTTTGTGGGGAGTTTCCGATGATTGTAGGGATATCATTTCCCGTACAACAAAGAGGAGCCATTTTGTTGATTCCTCTGAGTTTCTTGAAAATTTTCTGGAGCTTTGCTTGGTAGCACCACTCCGCCAGCTTTATTTTGAGAAATGACATTCTCCTGGACACCGTCTCAATTGAATGTGGTGTATACTCCTGGATAAGCATTTCTCTCCATGGGCTCGGAATTTTGGCAAAGAACAACTCTGCTGCATCCTTTTCTGCTATCTTTGACTTCCATCGATACTCCGTAAAGAGTTTGATGTATTCGTCTACATAGCAGATGTCATGTAGTTCCAGGCTAATCAGAGCTTGTCTGTATTTCTTAGCCTTCTCTTCCTCCATTCCTTCGAAGTAGCTTATTCCGATGAAACAGATTTTGAAGAATCTCGCCATCTTGTCCACGATATCTTTTAGGGACTCTCCGGCTAAAACTTCTTCCTTGGTTCCTGGGTCTCCTAGATCCCAGGAAATCTTGACTGATCCTTCCAGACTCATTTTTAGAAGTAAAATGAATCATTCTTTGCTTAAGTCAAGTGTTCCTGCTGCAATTCTCATTGCTGAAGCCCATTCATCAATAAGAATTTCTCTGTTTTTGAAATCCAAAATATCTATGTTGAGCATAAGTCCATATGGATGGATTGGATCTAGCTGCGATTTCCCGTAGGGCGTCTGATGACTATCTGGCCTTCGGGAACGGTTCCTTGTTCCAACTGGGGGATCCAAAGTTGCTGAGGTGAAATCTTCCCTGTGAGGCATACTTTGATCACCTTCGGGTGGATTGTGTGACCCGAAACTCTCTTGTGTTGGAGGTCTTTGTACAAGCTCTCATGTCTTGATTTCTACGAGATTTAATCCCGCAAATGAATCAGCAAGATCATGATGATCTTCCAGGTTGATTCTTTCCATTACTTTGTGGGATGTAATGGTTCTCCTCGTAGGACTGCAATCATTTTTTCAGTCTCCGTCAAAGGCCTCCGGACCTCCTCTGCTTTCCCTTTTTGGTGTAAAAGGAGTTCTGTTCCGTAAGATGGTGGCAACCATCCTCCGTTCCTTCTTCCTGTAGGACTAGGCCTTGACTCCAATTCCTTCACTCGGGATTGAACATCTTGAAAGTTTTCAAGAATCTCCTTCTGATGTTTAATCATGGTCTACATCTGACTCTGGATCTGATGGATTTGTGTAGGGACATGGTATTGAAGATATCCATAGCGCTGCACTGTCTTCTGGATCTCTCTAAGATCTTGGGAAATCTTAGAAGAATCTGGCTCGATTTCTCGAAAAGTTGGTTCTCCAATCCTAATCATCCGGTCCAGACCCTGTTGGATCATTGGTGGCTGGAACCACATCTTCATGTTCAGGATGATCGTCGTCCTGAAGTTCTGCTAACTCGAACTGTAGTTTGAGGTTCACTTGATGGAGCCTCTTCGCCATCCTTTCGAGTTTCTTGTAATGGTTTATACCGGGTGTATCTAATAAACCTATTCCTCGTAAAAGTTTACACTTATGGCTGAAACGTTGAGCTTCTGTCATATGCTTCTGGTTTAGTTTTTTCAATTTCTGGAAATACCACCTGTAAGAATGACACTTCGAACATTCGTTCGGGTCCATAATTTTCTTGAATCGTCTCCTCCGTATATCTTACAAATTAATTTTCAAGATATTATCATAGTATTTCCAGAATAAATCTAGGCTCTGATACCATTTTGTGCCAAGGATCGCAAAAACGGAGACTTGTAAAAAGAAGACATTAAATGCCAATTTTTTATAAATATAAGGATATAAAAGATAATTAAATATTATATAGAGTATTTTGTAAGCTAAACAAAAGCCTAGGGAATATAATGCAATCTCACCTAACCGTTGAGGGGTAAAAAAGTCAAATAAAATACCTAATTAATTTGAAAATTTGAAAATTGCACCTATTTGAATAGAAGTTCTTCCAACTTGGATTTTCTTGCACTAAAGTTTTTTCCCAAGACTTAAGTGATTAAAGTTTCCCAAAAAAACACTTACTTGCACTTTCCCCTTTTTTTTCAAACTTATTGAAGGGGTATTCTTCATAAATTTTGTGTCCCATTATATAGTACGTAATTGAGCCCAAAAATTGAATATTCTTAAATTTTACATTAAAATTTTTTGAAATATCTTTTGGATATATACATATTTTTTACAAAATCACTCACAAACATACACATATATGAATAAGTGACAACTTAACCCCATATGGTATCGTTTTGTAACTAGATAGTTTACACGTGGTCGCATCCTGCAAATTTTTTGTGTTTTTTACAGCGTAGAATTTTTTTAAAAAAAAATTTATGTTTTGCCATAGATTTTTTTTTATCCCGCCAAAAAAAAAATTATATTTCTAGCTCAACTTCTGAGTTTACCCTCCCATGAAAATCATAATAGGAAGTTTATCCCATGTGGTTTGGAAGACATATAACACTGTCTCTTAAATGGATGAGGTATTTTGCACCTATTCACAAATTAAATGATGATAAACTGTCTATTTACAAAATATATAGGGTAAACCACAGGTTATTTGAAAAACTAAAGATGATTCGTTGCCAGAAACTATATGTATATATATACTATTGATTTCACGATTAGGTAAACTTTCAAACTTCCTAGTGATCACATAAAAAAAAAATACAGTCCTTAATAATCATTTTTTAAAAAGAAAAAGGAGGAAGAGTGACTTTAACAAAGCATCGGAAAAATCATAGTAGTAGATACACTATATCTTAATAAATTTTGAAAAAGATATTAAAATACAAGAGAATAAGACCCACTATATGATTGATGGGTCCAAAGGGCCACTACCAATACAATTGTCTTCCTCAAATATCATGTGGGTTTGTTCATTATAAAAAGTCTGGGAGGAGAATCATAAATATTGTGACCAAGAAATTGGAATCTCAGGGTTAGTTTTAACTTGCATTGGTCCCCTATTTATATTTTTTTCTTCAAACAAAATGTTAACACTTGATTTTTGTTTTGAAACTTGCAACAAACATTCCATCATAAGAGAGATAATAACTATATATCACTTCTGTTGAGTTAGTATTCTGCCTCGCCCATTGATTTCATCCGCAAAGGAAAAATGTCGAGCGTTGTTTAATTCATTCGCTCCTAATTACTGTTTCTTTTTATATATATAGGGTTAATTGCATCAAGCCCCATGTGAGAAGCAACATAATTGTCCTTCCCATTTAAAAACATTCCTAACCCTAACAACCCTAACCCTAACCTGCCACCATTTAATCACTTGCCATATCCTGGTCGGCGTTGGCGACCTCTAAACTAGGAGAGCGTTCGAATCATAGCGTTATATATATATTTCAAGTTATAGAATAATTCACACAACATATGCTGGAGTGCAATATTTGCCCAACTAGGAGAGCGATCGAATCATAGCGTTTGGACTGCTGTACGACTTAAATTATTTGATTCACAGAATAACCATCAGCTATAACTTTTTGGTAAAACTACAGATATTTGATCAATATCACGTGTTTGCTTCTCATTGATTACAAAATGGTTCAATTATTGGGAGAGAGGTTGTTGGAGTACAATAGTTATATAACGGAGAACGACCGGACTGTGTCGCTTTAGCTATTATACGGTTTAAAAGATTTGAGTTGTACCGTTACCACCAGCTATAACTTTTGGTAAAGCGGCAATCTCTTGATCCTAACATATATATGTCCAAAATACTTCTTGTACCATCAAATTATCATCCATCAACGCAACTCCAGCACCATCACACATTACAATTACAAAATACAAGAACCCACCAATTTTTTTTTTATAAAAAAACTCTAGAAACGAATGAAAAATGGGAAATGGTATTTGATGTCATATGATGAATCAATTTCCTCGGGTAAAATCCTTCGCAAGTACCGAACAGAAATATCCCGAGGATAGAACCCTGAGCACAAGGTACCCGAGCACTATTAAACCCTGCTCGGCTTTTTGGTCAAAACTACAGTGGAAGACCCGAACGTAACTGACAAATTAGTGGGTGCGGACGAACGTGCATTAATGGCGCGCGGATTTCTCAGACACGTCTTGAGCCCATGATGCTGTGATCGAGGGAGATCATGTAATTCCTCGCTCCTCAACCACCGTGCTTTGCACTATAAATACCACCATACCATCACACTTAAGGATGTTGGATTTTGGGAGGCAAGAAAAGACTCCGAAAAGAGCATATAATAGTCTGTTCGGTGTTTTCCTTTGATTTGCTAGTATTCTTGTTTAAAAGATTATTATTCATTTTTCGTGTCAGATCAAAATTTATTGTGAAGAATTTATACTGGACAATGTCCCGTGGTTTTCCTTCATTCTTGAGGGTTTTCCACTTAAAAAATTGTGGTGACTCTTACTAATTTTCTGTCACACATAATCTATCAGAACACAGAGAATTTAAGATCACATCATTGGCACCGTTCGTGGTAATTTATAGAGCTAAGACATTGAAGAAAAGGAATTTTGTGGAAATTAAGGAAGACATGGCTAGAAGTAAAGGTCGTGGGCAAAGTTCAAGGGGGTACATCCCAAATCCCCCTTCATATCCGTCCCCAATACGTGAAGGATATGAGGATGATGTGGAATCATCTCAAAACGCTCCTCCAACTGGTCCTCAAACATTTCCTACTACAGGAATGCCAATGGAGCAATTGACTGAAATGATTGCAAAAATTGTAGGGGGTCATGAAGCAATTTATGACCCTAACCCAGCAACAATGAACAAGCAAGGAAGAAGATTTGGCTTCTTCAGAAGGACAAGAAGAAGATGCGAAAGATATTAATGACTTTTCCAGTTAGATAGGAGAAGAGAGTAGTAAAACTCTACACCATCAAATGGAGGATTTGAAAGATGAGTTGCAGTAGATGCACAATAAGATGGAGGGGCGTATCTATCTAGTGTGGAGGAGCACACCATTTGCTCCTGAAGTTGTCGACGATCCTTTACCATCTAACTTCTGAACTTTGAATGTGGGGAATTATGATGGCAGCGCAGATCCTGAAGAGTATTTGTCATGGTTTGAGAACACTTCGCTCATTCACCAACTTACAGATGGAGTGAAGTGTCGAGTCTTTCTGACTACCCTAGGCGGGGCTGCTCAATCTTGGTTTAATCAATTGCCATCAGGGATCATAGATTCATTCCCGAAATTCAGCTCGCTATTCTTACATCAATTCACGACCAGCAGAAGTTGCAAGAGAACTGCCCTCGGTGTGTTCGGACTCAAGCAGATGGAAAAAAGGAGTCTCTTCGGGACTTCCTGAAAAGATTCAATCAAGTATGCCTCGACGTCCCTCATGTCACATCGGAGATACTCATCAGCGCCTTTACTCAAGGACTATGAGAAGGAGATCTGTTCAGATCTCTAGCTAAAAACCACCATCTAATTACGACGAGTTGCTGGGAGAGTTCTAAATATATCAACTTAGAAGAAGCCCAGAAAAGGAGTTTCGAGCAGTACCTCCCGATGGCCCCGAACAATGTTCCTAACCGAGGAACTATACGTATGATTTCTGGCGGAATATCAGGAGGAAACTCTAATCAAGTAAGAAAGAGTTATGCTCGGAAACTGCAAGTGATGTCAATTGCCCCAGATAATATGCCAACAACGTCATCCATTGCTTTCGGGCCCAAAGATCTGCAAGGGATCCATTTCCCCCATGATGATGCATTGATTATTTCTGCCACGGTAGCAAATTATAATGTGCAGAGAATCTTTGTGGATACAAGAAGTTCGGCCGATGTTCTTTTCGAGTACGTTGACCCAGATAGAATTTGGGAGCGTAACCATACAAAGGGTGAACACTTCTCTTCATGGATTCACGGGAGAGATTGTAAGTCTGGTGGGGCAAGTTGTTTTACCAGTTACATTGGGTGAGGAACCAATGACGAAGACCACGATATCAACTTTCTCATAGTAGATACTCATTCCTCGTACAACATAATTTTGGGCCGACCAGCCCTAGCTGCTTTTCAGGCAGTGGCGTCTACTTATCACATGACGATGAAATTTCCAGTAGGCGAGGAAGTTGGACAAGTACGAGGAAATCAAAGTTCCTCGAGGAAATGTTATGTGCAGGAGTTGAGGCAGGAGAAGGGACAAAAGAAATGGGCTGACGAACGAGGAGACAATAGTAAGAGGATACGAGAAAAGCTTGATGAGGCTGAAGAGCGAGTAGTTCCCGTGGAGGAATTTCTCACAATTGAGCTGGGCCACCTGACTAAGACCACCAGAGTGGGTTCCAAGTTAGATCCAGAATTATAAATAAAAGTGATTGACTGCTTGAATCAAAATGTGGACATGATCGCTTGGAGTACTGCTGACCTGGTCGGGGTAAAGCCAGAAATTGCCGAGCACCATCTCAATGTTGACCATAACACTTGGGCAATCAAGCAGAAGAGGAGGCATTTTGGACCCGATAAGAATGCAATTATTGCTTAGCAAGTGGAAGAATTGTTGAAAGTGGGCCACGTGCGAAAAAATTAGTTTTCCTACATGGCTTTCAAATGTCATCTTAGTATCCAAATCAGGAAATAAATGACGAATGTGTGTGGATTTCAGAGACATGAATAAAGCATGCCCTAAAGATTGCTACATGTTGTCAGGGATTGATCAGCTAGGAGATTCTACTGCTGGTGCATATCACGGGTATCATCAATTCCCTTTGGCACAAAAAGATCACCCAAAAGTAAGTTTCGTTACAGCATGGGGAACTTTTTGTTACGTGGTCATGCTCTTCGGACTAAAGAATGCTGAGGCCACCTATCAAATGTTAATGGACAAAATATTCAGAGATCAGATAGGGCGGAACGTGGAAATATATGTAGATGATGTTTTTATCAAGAGTAAGAGGGCACAAAACCTAATTGAGGATATGGAAGAAGTCTTCGACACTTTACGGAGATTGGCATGAAGTGAAATCCTGCTAAGTGCACGTTTGGAATACATAGAGGGAAGTTCTTGGGATACATGGTCACTAAGAGAGGTGTTGAGGCCAACCCGGAAAAAATAATAGCAATCCAGGAGATTAATCCTCCTCGAACATTAAATGAAGTACAAAGGCTGGCAGGGAGAATAAACGCGTTAAGTCACTTCATATCTCACTCAACCGAGAGGAGCTTGCCTTTCTTTAAAGCATTAATGCAAGGGGTTTGGTTTGAAGGAATGATCAGTGTCATAAAGCATTATAAGATTTGAAAGATTATCTGGCTGATTGCCGTTAATGAATAAACCCAAGCAGGATGAGACCATCATCGTCTATCTATCTGTGACCGATGAGGTCATCAGCTCGGTATTGGTCAGAGAGAAGTCGGGGCAACAACAACCAGTGCACTATGTCAAAAGAGCACTACAAAGAGCATAACATAGGTACCCCATGGTTAAAAATTTGGCTTTAGCCCTCATAACTACAGCAAGAAGACTTCGACCATACTTTTTGTCTCATCCCATCATGGTGGTGACAAGCACTTCCTTGAGAAAGCTATTATCTAAAGCAGAAATATCAGGGCGAATGGTGAAATGGGCCACCGAGCTGAGTGTGTTCGACATTACTTACCAGCCTGAACTACCATCAATGCTCAAGCATTATCGGATTTTCTGGTAGAGGTGACTCATATTCTTTAAGAAAAGGAGTGGAATCTTTATGTAGATGGACCGTCTACTCAGTTTGGAAGCAGTGTTGGTATCGTACTCATTAGTCCTGATGTATAAGATATTAGAATAGTCATCCAACTCGAGTTCATTCCTCAAATAATGAGGCTGAATTCGAAGCTCTCATCTTGGGCCTTCAAATAGTGTTGGATGCTAAATCTTGGAAAATAATAACATTTATGGACTTCATGCTCGTGGTTCAACAAGTGAACGGATGTATAAAGTAAAAGAAGAAAAATTGAAGAAGTATGTGAAAACCGCTCGGACATTGGTGATTCAATTTCAGGAAGTGAAATTAACACAGGTGCCTAGAGAAGAAAATAACTGAGCTGATGAGCTGGCAAAACTGGCTAGCTCAATCCATGACTGGAAGAACAGAAATGTGTTAGTGCAAGAGCTCTTGGTCTCCCATATATCCGTTAATAGCATAATGAATCTTGAATCATGTATTATGACAGACTAGCGAGAGCAGATCTTTAAATTCCTGAAGACTAAGGTTTTGCAATCTGATCCGAAGAAGGCTGCTCGGGTGAAGAGAATGGAGAATCGTTGTGTACTTATCGAAGGCAATCTGTTCAAAAGGGGCTTCTCAATCCCTTTCCTACAATGCACTTCAGTCCAATAGGGGGAGCATTTAATGAAAGAAATTCATGAAGATTGTTGCGAAAATCATCTCGGGGCAAATATGCTATACCAGAAGGTTTTTCGAGCTGGATACTATTGGCCTACAATGAAGAGTGATGCTGAGGGGAATGTGAGAAAATGCAACTGCCAGAAGCATGACAAGTTATCCCATATGTCTGCAGAAGTTCTGAACAACAGTGATATTTCCTGTCCATTCGACCAATGGGAATGGACATTGTATGGCCCTTTCCTCCAGCAGCTGGACAAAGAAAGTTTATTCTGGTGGCAGTTGAATACTTCACTAAATGGGTAGAACCTGAATCCCTAGCAAAAATAACCGAGGAGGAAGTTGTCAAGTTCTTATGGAAAAATATAATATGCAGGTTCGGATACCGAGGAGACTAATTTTCGATAATGGAAGGCAGTTCCAGTGAAAAGGGGTGCAAGAATGGTGCAAGGATATGAAAATCAGGCAAGTATTCACTTCAGTAGCTTATCCACAATCTAATGGACAAGCAGAAGTGACTAATCGGATCTCACTGCATGGGATTAAAACAAGATTGGAAGGAGCTCGAGGGGCTTTGGTGGATGAATTACCTAGTGTTCTATGGGCATATCGAACAACACCTCGAGTATCCACGGGAGAAACCCCATATAGTCTAGTGTATTGGTCAGAAGCCCTTATCCCGGATGTGATTGGAGTAGAATCTCTTCGGGTATAATGTTACAATCCTGAGCATAATGAAGATATGAGAAAACTGGAGTTAGATGGGGTGGACGAATTAGGGGAAAGAGCTGCAGCGCGAGTAAAGATCATTAATGCATATAACCGAAAAGTTCGCCCAAGTCGGAGATCTGGTGCTACGAAGAACGAATCCAGCTGGCGACGTGAAGAAATTGGAACCAAAGTGGGAGGAGCCTTATAAAGTTAAAGTGGTGATCGGACGAGGATCATACAAACTAGAGGATCAAGAAGGTCGTGAGTTGGTGAGACATTGGAATGTTCATAATTTAAAGAAATATTTCATATGAAATTTTAATTATTGTCTTTATTTACGAATTTAGTGTCAATGAATCTTGTTCGGATTTTTTTATTAGTTTACTCATGGGATCACGATGTTTGGTCCACGTTTAAACCTAAAAAATTGCTTAAGTTATTGTGCTCGGGATGATCAAGCTTGTTCGAAATTTTATTAGTTTACTCGTGGGATCGGGATGTTTGGTCCACATTTAAACCTAAAAAATTACCTAAGTTATTGTGCTCGAGATGATCGAGCTTGTTCGAAATTTATTAGTTTACTCGTGGAATCGGGATATTTGGTCCATGTTTAAACCTAAAAAATTGCCTAAGTTATTGTGCTCGGGATGATCGAGCTTGTTCATTATTAGTTTACTCGTGGGATTGGGATGTTTGGTCCACGTTTAAACCTAAAAATTACCTAGTGCTCGAGATGATCGAGCTGTTCGGAATTTTATTAGTTTACTCGTGGGATCGGGTTGTTTGGTCCACGTTTAAACCTAAAAAATTACCTAAGTTATTGTGCTCGGGATGATCAAGCTTGTTCGGAATTTTATTAGTTTACTCGTGGGATCGGGATGTTTGGTCAACGTTTAAAAGATAGCATCACAGTAAGAGTCTGTTCGGTATTTTCCTTTGATTTGCTAGTATTATTGTTTAAAAGATTATTATTTATTTTTCATGTCAGAGTCCTGTTCCAGATCAAAATTTGTAGTGAAGAATTTATACTGGACAAGGTCCCATGGTTTTTCCTTCATTCTTGAGGTTTTCACGTAAAAGTTGTGGTGTCTCTAATTAATTTTCTGTTACACATACTCTATCCGAACACGAAAAATTTTAGATCACATCAGTATTTCTTTCCCCTTTTTTGAAACTTGTGAGATGGTATTGAGAGCTTGTATCTAGGAGAAAACAAAGCACAACAAATATCAATGGACCATATGGGAAGTAAAAAGAAGGCGAGTGGCACTAAAATCACACGATTACCCCAGTAGCACAAACACAAGAATAATAAAAATTTTAAGAAGTTCTAACCTAGTTTTAGGTGCCCAATTCCACTCAAACTGGTCAAACATTTTTCACGACCCAATGAACTCATCCTTACATCATCATTAAAAACATTATCGATACAAAGCAGTTTTTTTATATTTTAACCCAAATTTAATTAATATTATAAAGCTCAATCAATCGATTTAGCCCATCGAATTGAGTTGTATGGTGCTTGTTTTACAATTCAATTGCTTGTTTAGTTTTCTTGAACCAAATTTAACCGAATAATTCGTATAAGAGAACTCGGGAAATCTTTTTCACGATTTATTGATGTGATAACTTATATTTAAGTAGTTAGATTTTGTGTATGATGAGGAAAATGGACTTATATGAGAGCAAGTGTTTTTGGTGGATTGCACCGGAAAATGTTATTCCACCTTGTACCGACCCGTGTTTTATACATAATTCAACCAATTTAATTAATTCAAAAATATATTAGATTTCTTTATTTTTTTATTATTTGTAGGGGTGTTCATTCGGTTCAGTTTGAACCGAACCGAAATTTCGGTTTTGAAATTTCAAAATCGAAAATCGAACTGAAATAGTTCGGTTCGGTTTCGGTTCGATTTCGGTTCGGTTTTAACCGTAAATTTTTTTCCTTTTGCATTTTTCATTTTTTTTTTGAATTTTTGAATTTTTTTTTTTTGAAATTGTATGACTAATTGATAAAAATTCAACGTAAATATGAACACTAATACATCATTCATTGGATTCAAATGAATTCTAAACATTTGACCTTTTAATTTTGAACTTCTAATATTATTTTGAAGTTATTTAATATAAAAAATCGAGTTTAAATGGGACAACAAAATAAATTATATTATACTTAAAATACATTGTTAATTTACGATCTTATTAATACAATCAGAAGCGAAATCATTAAAAAAATATTTAAACCATTAAAAAAAATTCAAAAATGTTTTGTTTTTAAAAAAAATTTCGGTTTTCGGTTCGATTCGGTTAACCGGACCCATTAACCGAAAACCAATTTTTTTTTAAAAAAAATCGAAAACCGAACCGAAAATTTTTGGTTCGGTTCAGCCCGATTCGATCGGTTAACCGAACCGGTGAACACCCCTAATTATTTGTTATGGAACTCAAAACGTTTGTTGTCCCTCAGAATTGCCTCCTTTCACTCTCATGCTTCAAGTTAAGGGAAGGGGAGTGATTTTATTTTTGCTCTTTTCTTTTAACTTTCCTCCCATTATAGAATGAAAATGGCAGATTATCAATAATCCTATCCCCTCTGTAGGAAACACTCATCATTGCTCCCAACAATCTTTTATAATCTTAGAAACCTGAGCTTCTAAGATTGATATTCCCTCTTTGTATCATTCATCTGCTTTTTCCCCCTATCCTACCATTTAAATATCCTTCTTTGTATCCATTTTTTTTTATCCCAGTTTCTCTACGATGAATACTTCGTCCGCCAACTCTGTTAATGGCTTCTACAACTTCTTAACTCGCGGGATCGATGATCTAGAACGCGTGTTTCTGTCTAACAACTTCATGTCCATTCAATTCCTGCAAAGGGTTCTGTCCCTTTTAAGATCATTCCACGCCCAATTGATTCTTCTGGTTCAGAAACTTCACTTGCCTGTCGGTGAAAAATGGCTTGATGAGTACATGGATGAAAGTTCCAAGCTTTGGGAAGTTTGTCATGTGCTTAAAGCTGGGATTTCAGGCATGGAAAATTACTATTCTTCGGGCCTTAATATCACTTCTTCACTCGACGGACATCGTCATTTAAGCCCGCAGCTTTTTCGACAGGTGATGATTTTCATAGCCATCAAGATTCAAAATGGGTTTTTTGTAAATTTTTCTTGTTTATTCATTTCTTGACTTCTGGTTTACAAAAAAAACAGGTTATTCGGGCTTTATCAGGATGCAGGAGGGAGGCCGTGGGGCTGGAGGAGGAAAACAGGTCATTGATGGAGACGAGAATTGAACCACAATTATTGGAATTTGATGAGAGAGTTTCTTTAGAATCAAAGCTGAATGGATTCAATGGGTTCAGGGGAGTTCTTTACGCAATGAGAAATGTCAGTTCTCTACTTCTGATGCTTCTGCTCTATGGATTAGTTTACTGCTGGCCCGAATCCAGTTCGTCAAGAAATGGATATGAAGCCCGCCTTCTCTTCGGATCATCTTTCATGATTTCAACAGCCAGGCTACAACAGAGGGTAGTTTCTGAAATCAATCGGATTTCGGGCCGGCCTGGGATTCTGTTGTATGAATTCAGGAGATCAAAAGTGGCCATGGATGAGCTAAGAGTAGAGGTTGAGAGGAAATGCTCACAAGGGGTTGTGGAATGGGAATCGGAGGTTGGAATAAGGGAAAGAGTGGAGAGTTTGGAGGGATGTTTTGGTAATTTGAGGGCTGGAACTGAGAATATAATTGGACAGCTTGATGATTTTTTTGATGAAATTGTTGAAGGCCGGAAGAAACTCTTAGATTTCTGCAGTCATAGGTAGAGAATTTACGAGGATATCAGTTCGAGACTTGAAGGGTAAAAAAGGGAAAACACAAGTAGTGATATAATTGGTTCATCGTAACTTATCATTGTTCTTTTATTTTCCTTGTTCTTCATCTTCCCCTCTTGTGGATTCTTGCTTTAAAATGGTGGCAGGGCGATAAATATGAAAAAAAGTTTATGTTTAATGAGAATCAAATAGCTTTTTTTAATATATTTATCTAATTCTAGGGTTGAGCTACGTTTATTTCAATAAACCAACGGGATAATACATTAAAACGTCCCTTTAATTTGAGTTTATTCCCGATACAATCTATAAAGTTTTTAGTGAAGTCATTAGTTTAAAAAATTCTTGGTTCAATCTCTGGCGTTAAGTAGGCGTTGAGAAGCAAACATAAATGACTGATTAATGAATAGTTTTAAAACTTTAGGGACTAAATCGAATTTGATTTGTTTACAATTCAGTACCTAAAGTTTTAAAGGTATACTCGATTCAGTCCATCTCTTTTTATTTCTTACGGCCGACTTAACATCGGGGACTGTATTGAGAATTTTTTAAACACTTTAGGGATTAAATCAGGTCATTGACAGGTAATAGGCCCAAACTACATGGACGTTTCAATGAGGATAAAATTCTTGAAAGTACAAAAAAGAAAAAGAAAAAGAAAAAAATTTATTTACATTGTTTCCATCATACAATGAAGCATGAGAATATAATGGCCACTATAAAAAGATAGCATCACAGTAAAAAGAGCAAACATGACATGACTACAATAAGCTGTAATGCAAAACAAGAAACGCATATCAAACCAAGCAGGAAAAAGGTAATAAACGAGCAGTAAAACAAGAGCAAAGAATGGAAACTTCTTTTCACAAAGGTCAAAATCTTGATCATTCATTGGTATCTTTTGAATTATTTTGTTTTGGTTGTGTCATTCTTTATGAGTATTTAATGAACTTTGGTGGTGTAAAACTGTAAATGACTGATTTTATTACAGTAAAAGAGGGGAATGATGTTTTGGGACAACATTAGATTCCTGGATTTGGCTTTAATGTGAAAAGTGGATGCATTCTCTTGCACTCTCTAAAGCTTTTGTCTGATTCAGTTAGTTCCCTTGAAAGCAATGGATATGATGATCAAAGTTCGTTTCCCCTCCCGTCCATCCACCCAAGGGCCCAACGGGGGTCGGTTATGCCAATTGTTCTTTTTTTTTTAAGTAGGAAAAATGAAAAGTTTATATATGATTTTTTATTAAAATTTATAGTTTTACACTTTTCTCCACATCCTAATCACTCGGACACAGTGGGGGGACGCATGATTTTTGGGAAGAAGGCATTATAGTTTTAAAATAAAAATTTTAGGCAAAACAAAATTTTGAGGGTCAAAAAACAAAATGTAATTTTTAAGGGACAAATTATAATTTTTTAAGGTAAAATCACAATTTTTTTGTAAGGTAAAAAAAATGCCCCCCTTGTCTCTTAGTGGCACCGCCACTGCTCGGACACAAAATTAGATATATAGATAGATTAATGTACATAGCAAGAACTAAAAATAAAGGGTGGATTACATATTGACCCACTTTAGTTTGAACAATTACGCTCTCATCTAATTTAAACAATAACGTCTACTTCTCATGCTAAATATTTTTATGTCAAATCACAGAGGATAACTATAATTTTACATCATTCAGTTACAAAACTAGAGATATGAATTCATAATACAAGTATTCTACAGGAGGTCCATCTGTTATTGCTTAAACTAAAGGTCAAAAGTTGTAATGAAACTATTCTACACTTGACAGCCATAATTTTACCAAAACTAAATTATCAGCCAAATTGAAACAAAAAAAATAATATTTTTTATAATGTATATTAAATCACCCCCCACAAAAAAAAAAAAAAACCTTCTTTGCATCAATTCCATGATGATTTTGTTCCATAATCGCCATTTTCTTCCCTCTTTTCCGGGTGGACTGTGCAGAGTATTATAAATTTAGAAAACCTTGGGAATCCCTTTCTCCACCTTCTAACCGGATCTCATGCTTTTTGTCCTTTGCCAGAAATTCATGCCTTTGCTGCCTTAAATAAGATTACTTCATTAGAAAATTCACATAATCATTGAGTCAAAGAAATTAATAACAAAGTGGACTAAATGCAAATAATGCATGTTGCTGCTGGTTTTAGCAACATTCCACTCTTCCAACTAACACTGTCCAATACAGACCCTTTTAATAATTTCTCATATATATATATTCTCTGTTCATGTCACCAAGAAACTGAAACTAGACCACATCATTCCTGCGAGAATTCTGGTAATAAACAAGTAAAATTGGGGACATGATCCATTGTCATCTGGGAATTATAACACAAGTCATTAGTAGCATTACGTCGATTCTTACATACCAACCTCGAAATCTTATGATGGATCCATCGAATTTTTACAGGCTTATATCAACAAATAACAATGTGGACAGTTCATTAGTAAATCTAAACTTCAGCAAAGAAAACATTGTATAAATAAATCGTCCCGTTAATTAACTTGAGGGATGTCCCTCTATCGAGATACTGAGATGATTTGCAATGCGTAGGAATTCTCCAAACATATGTATAATCTCAAAGTCCATCTGCTCAAATAATTCCTAACTTGACAGATCAAAAGTGATACTTAGGGGTAATAAAAAAATATTTTTTGAGGAAGCACATTTGTTTCGCTTGCCTGACTATGTATCCGCACCTTGTTTTCTTACCGTGTGGGATGTAACTCAGGCGGGCGTATCTTGATAAGAATTTTGGTGATTAACAGATTGGTATGCTAAATTTATTGTTTTCATTGGAGCTTGGGGAGATTCCAATGCATATATCGTACATAATATTATTAGGGTAAATAGCGGCCCCAATACATTCGAACGTGGCATGTGCGAGGCACATGAGATAATTTGCGGCCAAAATATTCTGAAAAATTGTCCCCGAATATTGTTTAGAGGTTAAGTACACTACTTAAAATTGTCCAAATGGTAAGAACAGATTTTGAAAGGTTAGTGGGTGAATTGCTAAAGTGTTTAAACGTTCGGGGTTTCCGCTTTTTACTTAAATCATAAATGGATCCAACCCGAAGTACACGTTGTTTTATGTTTAAGCATTAAATTAAATGATCTCGTAGTTTGTCTTGTAACTTGTGATCCAATGGGATGTAGACAAAGTTGCCTTGTTATAAACTAAACATCTTTCAATTTTAATTAAAATATATACACCCAATTCACAGTACTAATTTTCTTTTTCATATTTAAAAAAATATTGATGGAAAAAATCTCAGTGATGCTTATTTTTCGTGTTTTACAAGGATAAGTTTATTTCTTCTAAAAAAACAGAGTTCCTATTTGATGTGATCTTCATCTTGATCAACTAGCAAATTAATCGTGTGGAGCATTCAAGTACCTTGATTCTCACAAAACAAGTAGGTCTAAAGAAATTAAAGATCAAGGGATATCTATGTTACACCGATACTAGGGATGTAATGAATCGAGTTGGTTCACGAGTTTTTAGAGTCGACTTGAAAATATTTGATTCGTATTCGAAATTGTCGAATTCGAGGCGAACTCGAACATGTTCGAACTTTTTTGAGCCAAACTCGAGATCAAATTATTTTGTTCGATAGTTTGCGAGCCGCTCACGAGTTTTAATATTTTATTAATATATATAATTTTATATTAAATAAATATTTCGAGCATTTCGAGTATTTATTTTCGAGCAATAGTTCGAATCGCTCGCGAGCATGTTCGAACTTTTCGAGCCGAACTCGAGCAAAACATTTAAACTATTCGAACTTCGAATCGAGCTCAAGCTCGAATATACCTATTTTAAAATTTCTTTCATATTCGACTCGATTCGATTCGTTTACACCCTAACCTAAACTCAAAAAAGGAAAAAGTACTCGCGTAAATGGAGTTTTAAGTTCTACTCAGAAAAAAAATGGAGTTTTAAGTTTATGTATATACTTACCTTATATAAACACAATTTACCATATATAACATCTGAATTTTGTAAATACATAAATATAAATGATGATAGTAATATAATTGAAGATACTGACAATTTCCCCAAATTTATAAATACCACTGACCCAAAAAATTTGGTTGAGTAAAAATTTCAATTTTACAATTTTGTAAAGAAAATAAAAAACGAGAAGACTTATTATATGTTAAAAAAATTTAGAACATAATCTATTTATCATTATCATTCTATTTTTTTTTTCAATTTTTAATGTAAAAATTATGAACATTCTTTTAATAAGTATGTGACATTGTAATTATCGGGATAAATTTCACATCGAAATTTTGGAACATCTGTATAAAGAAATCACATTGTCCTAAGGCTTAAGAGCGATCAAACTTTTGGTTAAACCACATTAATTAATCGACCAAACATAATTAATTCGAGAAGTTCAGTTCTTTCGGAAATCTAGTTTTAATTTTCGGTTAATTGCTTAACCGAAACAGCTAATTTAATTTTTCATAAAAAAAACTATTTAGTTTTTTGAAATATTTTTTGTTTTTTTAAAAAATCAGTTTATCTCATTTTTTTTTATTTTTTTACAATTTTAAAATAAATTAGCTCAATTTGTTTTTTTATAAAAAGGATAAAAATTGGAATTTTAACATTTTTGCTTTGGCAATATCGCCAGCCAAAAAACTTTTGTCAAGATATTCAAATTTTACTCGTTTGATGTCAGAAGTCCAAAGTCAATTTCCGCGTCTTCAAAAATAGATTTGTTATTTAGATCTTGTTAAAATTTTCTTCCAAATTAATTCGCCGCGGCATTCTCCATATTCCTGCCCCGTCGCCGCCGCCGCCCAAATCACGTCTGATTCACCCTTTTTTCTATCAATAAACGATTCCATACATACTTGTAGCTGCGGAATCTTGGGCTTTTGACTTTATAATTTTTCTTTCCTTTAAATTTTACTGTGGTTTGCTGTGGCAAGAAAAGTGGAGAAAATCAATGAAGGGTAAGAGCAGTGGGAAGGTTTCTGCGAAATGGATTCCAATTTTTTCCATTTGTTTCTTCTTCTTTGGGATGACTTTCACAAACAAGTATGTTTAGTTCAAAAAAATTTGAGTTCTTGCATCCTAGATTTTTTAATTTTATTTCACTTTCGGGGATTTTTATTTGTGGTGATTATGTTTTCGATCTGGGTTTTGCAGATTCTGGGTACCTCTGGAATCCAATAATCAGCTTATTACTCAACACCGGCGTGACCATGAGTTGCAGGTCGTGTCTGAAGATCGTGCTACCAAAAAAAAGGTATTTTGCTGTTGTAATTTGAAGCTTGAAAGATTCAATTTTTCGGTATTTCCCTGTGGAGAAATTTGGGTTTAAGATCCTTTCTTTTTTCTTTTTCTGAGCATTTTGTCTTTTAGATTGTTATGAACATGGTTATTTTATAAAATTTTCAAGATTTGATTCAAATTTTATTGTTTTATTTGTTTCTTGGTTTGGATAGATTGTTGTATTAAGTGTTTAATTGTTTTTGTTTTAGAAAACAGAAGATCGAGATAAGGATGTAATGAATGAGGTGTACAGAACCCACCAAGCTATCCAGTGCGTTTATATTTCCGTTTTCTAATTATGTGTGTGCACCACTTAATTATAAGTATAGATTTTTAATTATAAGTATAGATTTTTAAATTTTAAGTGATGGTGAAATTACGTAGGAATACCATTTCAGGTCATTGGACAAGTCAATTTCGATGCTTCAGATGGAGCTGTCAGCCTCTCGAAGTGCTCAGAAGAAGGGAAAAGACAACAAATTGCCCGCAAGTTCTGATAAGGAGCCACTTAGGAAGAAGGCATTTATGGTAATTGGTATCAATACTGCTTTCAGTAGTAGGAAGAGGCGCGATTCGGTCCGAGAGACTTGGATGCCTCAAGGTGAACCTGAGTTGTTCTCCTTATCGACCAGTGTAATTATTTTTCATTTGAAAATGTGGGTGACGATGTTCATGTTTTGATCAGGGGAACAACTTCGAAAATTGGAGCAAGAAAAGGGGATTGTTGTGAGATTTATGATTGGTCACAGGTATATTGGTCGCATATGTTCATTGAGATTACATTCTTTTCTTTTATTTTCATGCTTTTAGCTTCCTTATTCGCACAATCACGATGTTATATGTTTCTAAATATTTGAACAAAGATGAATTTTTTTTGCAGATTTTATGTAATTGCATGCAATGTGTACTTTATGAGTTTATGTTCTATAATCTTGGAATAAGCTGATTTATATATTTTCACTATTGTTGTAGTGCAACATCTAATAGCATATTAGATAGAGCTCTTGACTCGGAAGAAGCTCAACATAAGGACTTTCTTAGGCTGGTAAAAACAATGCTGCATTATGCTTTTGTCCTCATAAATATATTCCTAAGCTCGAAGATTTCAATCTTGACCATGTAATATAACAGGAACATGTCGAGGGATATCATGAACTGTCGGCAAAAACAAAAACTTTCTTCGCTACTGCAGTTTCAATGTGGGACGCTGATTTTTATGTCAAGGTCGATGATGACGTCCACGTCAATTTGGGTGCGTGATTCCAACCATTTTCACTTTTATTCCTTCATTTTAGAACTGTTGAAATTCTTTTTCTTCTCTAAATTTTATTTACCAAGTGTTTGCTACTAAAGGTACACTTGCTGCGAATCTAGCCCGTCATAGATCTAAACCGAGAGTCTACCTCGGCTGTATGAAATCTGGACCAGTTCTTGCTCAAAAGTAATGCTCTAATTTCACTTGATCGTTCTGTTTTGTGTTTCTTCAGAGTTAGTTTTTTTATAATCATTGTGTCATACAGGACTGTTAAATACCATGAACCTGAGTACTGGAAATTTGGAGAAGAAGGGAATAAATATTTCCGGCATGCAACTGGACAGATATATGCAATCTCAAAAGATTTGGCTACATACATCTCAATCAATCAGTAAGGCTTTCGTGATTTTTATAAACTAGAATTAGTTCTTTTATTTTCAGTTCGGACTGAATTATATTTGTTTAAAAATGGTAAAACAACAAAATAATGATATGCCATATGGGATATGGGAATCTTATGCACTAATGTCTCTGCCACTCCTGGGGAAAATGTCCCTGCTATTAAATCATATTCCCTCAAAATGCTTGTCCACCATTAATTAAATATATAAAGCTACAATTTCTTGATTTTCTTTTCAGATATACCCTTAAATATTTGACCATGTTTCAAAAATTACTTGAGATTAATAATATTGTGTGTCCGCTAAAGGTTGAAGGTTCGATTTTTAATTTTTAGGCCCATTTTGCATAAGTATGCTAACGAGGATGTGTCTCTCGGTTCTTGGTTCATTGGTCTTGAAGTCGAGCACATTGATGACCGAAATATGTGTTGTGGAACTCCACCAGGTATGGTTCCTCCGAAGTTTCATGACTAATAATGTTCTTTTCCTTAAACACATCATTTTTGGGATTCTTTAACTAAATTTCTTTTCGAATTTATAGATTGTGAATGGAAGGCACAAGCTGGTAATGTATGCATTGCCTCGTTCGACTGGAGCTGTAGTGGAATCTGCAAATCTATAGAGAACATCAAATTCGTACACGAACAATGTGGCGAAGGGGAAGAGGCACTTTGGAATGCTTTGTTATAGATATCCTTTGACTTGAAAAAATCCTGACCCGCCATTTCAGCTTCTATACGACATAGGAGGCTTTTAATATGAAGCCACAGAAGGATGAATTCAGCGTATTGGTATTCCAAGATTCGTCTTCTAAATTACATTATCGTGTCGAGGGTAAGATTAAGCGCATATGGGAGCTGTTAGTTTTCTTGAACGATTCTTAACCTGTGTTTGTGAGTGGAGAAGATTGTATTTTTTGTTTACTTTCTGATTTGTTTCGGCTACATGGGACGACAGGATATACTTGCTTGTATTCTTTAGGTATGCGATAAAAAATTCAGTTCTGGATATAATTCTTGATTTACAGTATATTGCTGCACATTCATTGCTCGAGGTTGTATGTGTTGGTAAAAACTAAAAATTCTGCTAAATTATGAAGTCACCTATTAGGGGGCCAATCGCCTATGTTTTATCGAGAGTATTGTTATAGATATATCAAAAACAAAAGTTTACTTTGTTGTAGGGCTGCTTATTGGGTCGATCCGATCCGGTCCAGAACCGGCCGGTTTCGGATCCGCTAATTCCGGAATCGGTCCGAGCCGGTAAGGAACCGGAGCCGGGGCTATCGGTTCCGGGTCGTTTTTATTATTTTTATTTTTTTTAAAATCAAGAGAAATTGTTGCTTTGAGAATTCGAACATTGGACCATCGCCTTCTACTCTACAGCTCTAACCAATTGAGCTAATGAACCTTTGTATTTGTAAACTAACATCAAATATATTTATCTAAATTTTTAAAAAAAATTAATTTTTTTAAAATAACGGATCCTGTTCCGGTTCAGCCAAGAACCGGATCCGTTTAGCCCGGAACCGGTAAGATACCGATTTTGGAACGGTAGAACCGATCCGTATCGGTATCTTATCGGTTCCGGTTCTGAACCGGGCTAACCGATCCGATTTTGGGCCGGGTTAGTCCGGATTGACCCCGACCGTTAAGCAGCCCTACTTTGATGTCAGTGCCATCAGGATAGCAACAACCAATCCCAAAAACATGTATTGGATTGAGACAAATGAAATTGGGTCTCTTTCACATAAATGGAGCGATTAAAGAATAAACAATAAATTGTTCAATCTCTCAATAAGCTTCGCCTTTTAGATGAGATGATAATTCAACATTATCTTAGTATGCTAAACGATATTTTGGATCATTTCGGTCACATCCTACAATTTATCGTACTGTTTTGTTTTCCATACGATAACACTGTCATTTTATATGTATGAATTGATGAAGGATTACCTATGCTGATTTGCATCTTAATTGTATTAATCTTACTATTCTTACTATATTATAATGCATAAGCCCATTATAATAACTACCTTGGTATGGCAAATTTGAATTTACCAAACTACCCCTCCAATGATTTGTTGTGGTTTTTTGTTGATCTTTTGAATTGTGATATTAACCAATGTATATGTCTCATTTATTCATTACACGAATCAATTCATATGCATTATATATTACGTTACACACGCAACGCGTGTGCGTCATCTGCTAGTTAATATAATATGTAATTATATTAGTCAGAGGAGACAATGATGGCCACATGGACTTTGTCACGTGCACTCCACGTGATGATAAATGTGAGCTGTCACCGCGGACAAGGCGGTTCATGTTCTGTTGTTGAGGTCGCATGTTCATTTTACTTGCGATTTCCTTCTTTCGGTTAATTATTTTTCTTGGGAGGTGAAAATCGTATGCAATTACGAATTTGATTATTTAATATTAGTGATAGCAAACGAGCAGCTATAATGTGCGCTTCTTACATATTTTAATACTTTTATTTTAAAATTGAATGGGTTGTTATATGTGAGCTATCATTTAGGGAAAAAGAGCGAATTGTTGTGCCAAAATTTAATACACCAATTCAATTTCCTCTTGGTACTGATATCAGTCTCTAGACTCAACCCTCATAGAGATGAGGTTGTGACATCGGATCACCCACGAATAAAGGGTTTGGACTTCCCAGAACAATGGTTAACCACCGTATCAAGTCATGCCAACGATTATAATCTCATCGCATCATGACCATAAAGAATTTATTTCAATCAGATTTCGAAATATAGATTACTTATTGACCAATTAATTAGCTCAGCAAAAATTGGGAAAGTTGTACAGATAGCTCAATAAATGAGAGGCTGTGACCAATCACAAAATCCTTTTGGAGCCTTATTGTATGGTCTATTTTATCATGAATGTACAATTAACTTAGACACTAAAGTCTACATTATTTTTTTGCACAGTACTGTTTGCTGATAGATAGATTAGATATATATCTGTAGGCATGCAATGAACTTACACCAACCCTAGATATGTAGTATATGGAATTTTATATCAACGAGATATTCTCGCCGAAAGAAGTTCTTGGAGAAGATTAACGTATTTGTGTAACCTGAATTGATTCATTCTTTGGTTAATGTAGTTTACTTACTCCAATATATTGTGATTAAAAAATTAGTTGTTGTTGTACTAGGTTCCAAACATAACTACTCTATTAATCTAGATGTTATTTGTGATAAATGGCATTGATTTGATATATAACCCTGATTAAATATTGTTTTGACTGAATATATCCTTTTATTTTTTTCAGTTAATTGAAATGAGGTTTTTTTTTAGCATAAACAGAGCATATATTAGAATAAAAACAGGTACAACAAAGAGTTCGACAACTTCCACCAATACATACCTACGACAACCGAAAAACAACAAAAGCAGTTGACAAAAATAAAGGCTATTGATAATATGAAACACAGCAGAAGCACGATAACTTGACCAACCGATTGCAGGGACCACCAAAGCCAGCCCAGGTCTCCTCAAACCATTTATCATAGGGTAAGGTCGAGCAGCCTTCCATGTAATTTGAAGGTACAAATAAGGATAATCAGGAGACATAAACTGAAAAAGGTCTAACAAACAAGCGAGCTCATATATCCAAGTCACAAATTGAAATCCTTCGACCACCACTGAATGCCGCACGAAATCTAAAAACACAGTAGTCGTAGCCATGCAGCGCCAAAACAACTGCCGGAAATCCGGGAAATTGCCCCCACAAAAGTAGAGCATACGTGAGCTCACCACAATAGATAACCAAACAAACTTGATTTAATGGCTAGGCGAAAGGCAGTTAAAACCGATCGGTCAAAACATTCATCTAACTAGAAGAGTAACTGGCTAGAGATGGGAAAAGAACACGAACACAGTCGCGGCGGCCGGCGGAATAGCTTCATCTTCCCAATGTTTTGCCGCTTATCCATTAAAGACGTAACATTTAGCCACACAAAAGATCGATCCGATGACCCATTATCCCCCAAAGTCAGTTGCATGGGTCAAGTAAAAAGAAAGAATAGAGTCATTGGCGTCCCCATCGCCGCCGCTTCCTCCTCCGCACACTCTCACAAGTACACGAAGCTGATTACAATGTTTTCCAGCAGAACTCTAGTTCCGCCTACCACCACCATTAATGCCGGCGTTTCTTCAGGTGCCTATGGAGGCCGGAGAAGCGGTAGCAGGAGTTGCAGAACTAGCAGGGAAATGATCAGCCTGAACAATTTGAAAATGACCCATCTGAAGAAATATGATCGTGATGATTTTGGTGATCCAGATTGTGTCCAGGCTGTGATTGATATTGGTGAAATGGATCCGCCGCTGCCAGTGATGAAGAGGGAGACGCCAAGGGGTGTTGGCGTCGATGAGGTTAATATTTGGAAGCGAAGATTTAATGGGGTAGCACTCAAAAGCTTGCAGATTGATCAAATTCATTTATCCAAAAGCAGATTTCTCCCACCTACAACTGTATGAAAATTATCAGGGATATTCAAGAATCAAGAGGCAGAAAAGTCATTCGAGACTAGTGCATGATTCAAACTTGCTGATTTTCTCTTTGTTCTTTAATTCGAGACTAGTGCATCCGAGACTTTGGTACATGAATCATTATTATCAATACATATTGGGATTGGGTTGACTCTATATATGTTTTGATCGAAAAATAAAATATTATTAATAGCACAAGAGAATGATTGGAAGACAGTGATCCAGGCGATAAAATCACACACAGATAATTTCTCAAGAATTTGTATATGATATACAGAGTATCATGAGGGATCTACCATTGACACATGCGTATTTTGTTCAAAGGACTGACAAGGAAGCTGTGCATAATCTCGCAAAGCAAGCAGTAACCTCGTCTTCTGGTTTATCAAATTTTCCAAGATTTATACATCATATTGTAATGGCTGAAACCGTTTAACAGATTAATAGATTAATGAAGAACAGTTTATTTCTAAAAGAAAAAAAAATACATACAATGACCCTATATATTATATATTCTTATATTAATTTTTATTTTATTTTAAAAATGGTAATAAGATAAGGGCAAAGTGGCATAACATCCATAAGGTCTAACTTAAATGTAGTTTACTTAAATGTAGTTTCAGTACCTATGTCAGGATTTCTTTTACATCAGTCATCATTTTAGCAATTTTATTTGTTTCAACTCCCTACAAGCTTTGAAAATACTAAAACAACCTTTCAAATATTTGAAAACCATCAAATACCCATACATTTATATTAACCAGTCCATCTACTCAGGTGGAGGCGACGAATACTACCTCAGGGTGGTTAATGGACCGGATCAACCGGAACCGGTCCGGAACCGGTCCGGTCGGTTCCGGTTCCAAACCGGAACCGGTTGATCCGGTTATAAACCGGGATCCGATCCGGGTTTTACCCGGATCGGATCGGTTCCACAAGTCCGGAACCGCCAATCCGGCGGTTCCGGTTCCACCGGTTCCGGTTCCAGACCGGAACCGGAACCGGTGAAAAATTAAAAAAAAAAGGGGGGGGGGGGGGGGGTTCCGTTGGCCAACGGCTAAAATAGCCGTTGGGCAACGGCTTAATTAAAAAAAAAAAAAATTTTAAAATAAAAAAATTTTGGCTTCTATATATACCTCATTTTTCCTCTTCAATTTTTCATCTCTAACTCTCTTACTCTTACAATCCTAATCTTGATTACAATTATCTCGTTTTTCCATATTTAAAAATTTTTGCTTATATATATACCTCATTTTTCCTCTTCAATTTTTCATCTCCAACTCTCTTACTCTTACAATCCTAATCTTGATTACAATTATCTCGTTTTTCCATATTTCCACTAATACGATGGCATCTTCTTCTACTGGTCGTGGTGGTCGTGGTGGTGCCTCAAATCCACATTTATTCCAAGAAAATTATGATATTTTTGCCGAGTTTGATAATGCTTATGATGTTGAAGAAGCGGAACACGTTGCAGAACCGGCGGCCCCCCAAAATCCGGCCCCTGGCGGGTCATCCGCGACTACTGCCGCTTCGAGTCGCACGAGTAACCGTCCCAAACGAAGCAAGGTATGGGATCATTTTGACGTCGAGACAAAACCAGGTACGAACGAATCTGTTGTTATTTGTAAAATATGTAAAACCACATATAATTATAATACAGGTGGTTCCGCTGGCGGGTACCGGAACTTTTAAGAAACATCTAGTTAAAAAACATAATTTTGATGATGTTACTTTACAACCATTAGGTAGAGAACCAACCCAACTTCAAATTAATCCTCAGTCTGGCACTAATTTTATCTTAACACCGGAAATGAACAAAAGATTATTCGTTCGTTTTATTGTAAGATGCGAACTTCCTTTTTTGTTTTCTGAAAAAGATGGCTTTGTTGAATTTTCTTCTGGTATCCAACCATGTTTTAGACATATTTCTAGGCATACTTTGAAAAGAAATATTGTCGATGTGTTTCTTGATTACCGTAAGACTTTAGTTGATCATCTTTCTTCTATTAACTGCAGATTAAGTTTAACTACTGATATTTGGACGAATACCGCATTACTTTCTTTTCTTGTTATTACTGGTCATTGGATTGATGATAACTGGTGTTTGCAGAAAAGAATTTTGTCACTGGATGAATTAAAATCTGCACATACTGGTTCCCAAATTGCTAAATATATTGTTAATGTTTGTAGATTTTATGGAATTGCAGATAAAATTTGTTCGATTACACTTGACAACGCTTCAAATAATAACGCGGCAATGCGTGAACTTAAAATATATTTACGACCAATGCTTAATGGTGTTTTTTTCCATGTTAGATGTGCATGCCATATAATTAATTTAGCAGTAAAAGATGGTTATGAAGATGCTGAATGTAGTAGCATAGACAAACTTAAAAATTGTTGTCAATGGATACGACAATCACGCATTAAGCGTGATTGGAAACATACGTGTGCAAGTCAGAACCTTCGGTTTACTCTTTTCCACCGCCCATTGTAAGTCGATGGAATTCTTTGCACAAAATGTTAGAATCGATGTTACCTTATCAAGATGCTTTAACTTCTTTTTATAACTCTTATCAAATGCCTGAAAGTGATGAAAGTTATTTATTGTCTGATAAGGATTGGTTTTTTGTTAAAAATTTAACTGCTTTGTTATCAACCTTTAAAGATGCAACAGATCGTTTCTCCGGTGTTTGTAATCCTACTTCTCATTATTTTCTACCACTTGTATTTAACATGTTTTGCAAATTTATTGAATTTAGAGATGATATTGAGTTGATGTCGTTCGTTTATCGTATGGAGGAGAAGTTTAAAAAATATTGGGAACAAATTCCACACGTGCACTGTATATCTACATTGTTAGACCCAAGTCAGGGTGTAGGATCTTTCGATACTTTCTTTGAATATTACAGTACGTTTTTGGATAAGGATGTTGACGATCAAAAGACGTCAATCATGCATTCTCTCCAAAATATGTTTGGATTGTACCATAGTGAACAGGGACAGAGCTCATCGGCGCGTGTAGTAGGAGGAGAAGAAGAAGATGCTAGTCAGTCACGAAGCGGAGGGATTAATCTGTTGCGGAGCCTTGGAAGAAAGAAGCAGAGAGGAAGCGGAGTGTCATCTACCTCTTCAAATGAGTTGCAGTTCTTCCTGGGTCAAATGTTCATTACAGATGAAAATTTTGACGTACTAGAGTGGTGGAAAGCAAACGCAAGACAATATCCAGTCTTAGCCAAAATGGCTAGAGATGTATTTGCAGTCCAAACATCCAGTGTTGCATCAGAGTCGGCATTTTCAACTTGTGCTCGGCTCATTGGAGACTTTAGAGTTTCTCTACAAGCAGAATCATTGTGCATGCTTACGCTGCTAAGAGATTGGTTCGATGCTGAGAGAAGAAATAAGAGAGAAGGAGGAATCGACGAGTTCTGCAATGAAAGTTCCGAAGAAGAAGAAGAATTGGCCAAGACTATACTTATAAATTATGATGAGTAATGTATTTTTGTTATGAATTTCAAATGATGTATCTTTTATGTTGTTTTCCATATTCAATAAATGATATATTCCTTTACGATTCAAGTCGAAAAAAAAAAAAAAAAAAAAACGGGTTGGCTAAACCGGTTCCGGTTGGAACCGATTTAACCCGGTCCAATCCGGCAAATCGGACCCGGGGTTCCGAACCGGATCGGTTCCATGGCATTTGCCATGGAACCGGAACCGGACCAATCCGGTTCAGAACCGGATTGGTCCGGTTCCACTCGAAAGGAGTCCGGGACCGGTCGGATCCGGTCCGAATCCGGTCCGATCCGGCCCATGAACACCCTGAATACTACCACTCCCCTCCAACCTCAACCCATCCCCAATTACACCAACTACTTCAACACCAGGAGCTGGAACTTCGCCCACCACCCCAATCGTCAACGCCCCAATTGTCAACCCTGGGACTCCGAGCCCTCCCAGTGTCACAACTCCATCCCCTCCATTTTCATTTGGTCTCGCCTCACCACCTTTTACTTGCATGTAAGTACCACATTTCATGACTATATATACCAAATTCTACTAAAAGATTCAAAATATCATCCACTCAGAAGAGTAGGCATTACATGTAATTTACCAGTAATTTGCATTTTATGGACGAATCACCCGACATTGTGTTGGAATCGAAGGGGGGGTGAATAAGGTTCATCGGCTACTTTAGCGTTTTAAAATGAATTTGCAAAAATATCGAGTTTGCGTTGCGAAAGACTTCAAGTCAATCGACAAATAAATAAAATGAAGTTATAAATAAATGCGTAAATTAAATAAAGCGATAAATGACAAGAGAATTTGTTATAGAAGTTCGGCAATGAATCACCTATGTCTCCTCTTCCCGGTTAGAAAACATTTAACCGAGGTTCCACTAGAACGAAAATGATCTTGGCCTTAAGGGCTCCAAGTTAGCCACAATATACTCTTCCCGAGTGAAAATAGCTCTTCACGAGCACCACACTCTTCACGAATCTTCTTGGCCTTAAGGGCTCCAAGGATAGCTACACACAACTCTTCCCGAGTTACCCACACTCTTCTTCGAATTTTCCGTTTAATTTCTGCGTTTGATCTTAAATTTATTCGATTATGCTTGTGCGAAACCTTCCCCTCACCGTGACCGACGTTTGCCTCCAGTCGCCGCCCCTGTAGCCACCGTGAGTCGCCGGAAAAATCGCACATGCAATGCTCGATTACTGTTCACACGAATGGGGTAAATCTGATTTCGGTTTTTCCATTGTAGTTCAAAATCTTAGCCATCAATTTAAGTGTTGATGTTAGTTTTTGCATTTGCATGTTTGTTTAACAATGTTTGGATGAATTAGGGTATGATTTTGTCATGGTTTTGGAACACCTGTTTGTCGAACATTATGCTGTATGTGGTTCAAAAATCTGCTATATCACGATTCAATTATATACTGATATATTGGTGCAAAGATAATGCTTGTTGGTGCGACTTTCTCTTGTTGAATTCGGAAAATCAGTTGCATGTTCGGATTTAAAGTCTAAACTTAGAATTTCTTCAGGGACACTAAAATAATAGTGAGAAAGAGCAAGATACTAAGATTGAATTATTGAGCTAATAAACTGATTATATGATTTTAATGGGCTAATGAGTTAGTAATTTGAAATGTTATGAGTACAGCTTAAGGTACTCAGAATTTGATGAATTATGGTGTTTCTCACGGAATTTTCCAAAGAAGTTGGTATCTAAGCTTTGTTACTCCAAATTGTAGACATTGGAAAACTTTGAATTATATTAAATTAGCTATGAAACGGTAAGTAAGAAAATATTATTGCGAGTAAGAATGTGAGGTGGACACAATACATTTAGATTTAATTACACCGGTTTATTTAAAGAAATTGGAGTACGTATAGGGATTAATAGTGGAATGATGTAATTATTATTCATTTTATGTAGATTGACATTTCTACGTGATATGATTCAGTTAAACCGATAAACGAGGAATGAGGTATGTTGTGATCGGTAACATACGACATATATCTGTATTATTTGATACATGATTTGTTGAACTTACGTGACTTACGTGAAATTACTTGACTACGTGATTACTTGAATTATGAGCAATCATAGTTGATATATCGATGTATGAAAATAAATATTTTGTTAACACACATATTTTTTAATAAATGTACATCGATATATGACTTTCACGTTGGACATATTGAGTTGCATTATATGAGATTATGATTTGGCATGATGCATTGATACGCATGGACATTGAGCACGTCATGTCGAACCTATCGTTCTTTCGTTGATACCCGAATCTTTTTCGTTGGTATCTGTGATACGTGTCTAGGATGATGGGCACACCGATGGTTCGGTGGAGAGAGTGAGCTGAGAGATGCCGTAGCGACAAGTTTGCGAACGTCGCCTAGACACGAGGGATGATGGACCGCCGATGGCTCGACTAAGAGAGATATTGTTGCGACGAACGAGTCGACGCCCTGATCGAGCATGATATTGATTGTTGATACCTTCTTTGGACTCCGATCTTTTGGTATCTTGAGATATTTGATAGCTATTCCTTGGATTTCCGGACATTTGATATCCCGAGATGATTTGTACATTTCATGCATCGCATTACATGTCATTGCATTGCATGACATCATATATCACATTTTATAGATGCATGTTGTATTTACTTGATAGTTTCATATTGGGCTTTGGCTCACCCCCTAGAGGGCTGTTGTTGTCTTTGTATGTGGGCAATGTCAGGTATTACATGTGACCAGGATCCCAAAGAGTGAATGCTTTTTGGAAGTTTTACCTGAGGTTGTTTTCTTTTGTCTATCCCAGTCGTAGGATAGTTAAGTATACTAGGGTGTGTCCTGGATAGTATAATTATGTAAATTGAGTTTATTTCAGTTCAGTCTTGCACATTTGTGATTATTCGGTGTTTTACTTACTGCTGGTGGTATTATGTAAATATTTTGAGTATGAAATGTATGCTGGAGACTTATTGTGCATGCAATGGCATGATGTAAATTTTTTTAGTACGGCTTATGTGTTGGGTGCCTATGATGCATGCTATGATATTATGTATTTACTTGCTGCACTGAGTTATGATTTTGTGCTTTTCATTTTTTTCTGGTATGTCCCTCATGCACGGAGGTTATGCCAAAATTTTTAGAGCCACTTTTTGGCAAGACTTTTAAATAATCTTCCGTTGTTTACAAATAAATAATCATTGTGTGATAATTAAACACTTGATTAGGAACGGGTACTTACATATGAGATGTTGTATATATAGTTAGCCATCCATCAAAGAACACCAATTGGAGGCAACCAATCATTAAAAACCGCACCCGGACGCGAAGAGACACATTCGTTCACGAAAAAACCTCCACAAACTTGTCCTATCAGAATCTCGGTTGCTTGAGCACCTGGATGCAGTGCTCGAGCACCTAACAAGAGATTTGAGAGTATTCGGCCGCTGCTTGAGCGCGCTTGGGAGTCGCCCAGGCTGTCTTGATTTCCTCGGGTAGTATTTTTCCTTCCGTTTTTTCTCGTTTTGTCATTTATCAAGTATTTAACTATTTTCTCGTGTCCAACTTACTTAATTTTAATTCATTAAATACATTTTTCCAATAATGAATATGTGGTGTAATTGTTTGGTACTCTTAATATATTTCCAGTTCAGAAAAAAAACAAATATTTACAGGTAAATATTTCAAATTCGGACCTGTAGGCTGTAGGTTAAATATTTTGGCTTTTTTATTAAATTAATCGAAAAAAATAAAACATTTAACAAAAATTCCGAATTTGAAAATCATTTTTAAAATGACCCAAAACGCCATCTCAGATGGCGCCTTCAGCTGAAGGCGCCATCTGAGATGGCGTCTTCTGTAGCTGGTAAAAAAAATAATGTAAGGCGCCATCTTGGATGGCGCCTTCATATAAAAATTAATATTTTATGAAGGCGCCATCTTGGATGGCGCCTTCAGTATAAAAATAAATCACCGCCCCCTCTTCTTCTTCCTCATTTCTCATCGGCTTTTCTCTGAAATTTCTCATACTCATCTCAGATCTTTGCTTATTTTTGTGCAAAAATTACAAAATCATCGTGATTTATCATTTCTGGAGCTTGCTTGTTCAACATTTTTGAATTTCAGGTAACATTACAAGTTTGAATTTAAATTTTTGAAAGTTGTAAAATTTGAAATATGTTGTTGGTTGTTTTTAAATTTTGTTGTTTGGTAGTTTTTATTGAAAAATTAGTTATAGTTTCGAGATAATGTCAAACCGTCGGATGATTTACAAATTTTAAGTTTTTGCCGTAATTTTGTACTCCGGCACGGCGGCGGCGGCGTCAGCGTCGGCGGCGGCGGCGGCGTCGGCGTCGGCGGCGGCGTCAGCGTCGGCGGCGGCGTCGGCGGCCGTGTTGTCACCGGTAGGGGCGGGTGGTGGTTGCCATGTTGATATTTTGTTATATTGATATTTATTGTGTAATATTTCAGGATGGATTTACAAAGAGGACCAGGACCGATTGACAGTCATCTGCTATCATTGCAGTCAGGTCATCGATCTGAAGCTGTTTGGGCAGGTGATATTGATTCTACACTTCGAGGCAGAAACCCTGATAAGTATTTTTGGGATCTTTGCCCCATCGATACTCGTGTTGCGAGTTTGTTGGACAGTTTTGGTTTTTATGGTGTTTATAGGTCTGGTAGAATTACACTTGACTTTCACCTCATCACGGCTTTAGCTGAGAGATGGCGCCGTGAAACACATACTTTCCATCTTAGATCCGGAGAGGCGACCATCACACTGCAAGACATTGCAGTTATATGGGCATTGCCAGTAGATGGTAATGTAGTATCCGGTATTGATTATGATAGGAGTATACCTGACTGGCAAGCATATTGCCATATGCTTTTGGGATTTGTACCGGATACTGCACACTTTAAAGGTGCAAAGTTATTTTTATCTGCCATAAACAATCATTTGGTGAATAATGCTCTTACTGAGCACAGTACGGAAGAAGATGTAGTCCGTTATACTAGGGGCTGTGTGTTATTGATGTTTGGTGGAATTTTGTTTCCTGATTCGTCCGGCAATACTGTAAAGTTATTATATTTACATATGATAGAGAATATTCATTTAGTTGGTAGTTATAGTTGGGGGAGTGCCGTATTGGCATATTTGTACCGTGAGTTATGCACTTCCTCGATGAGAGGCAAAAAAGTGATCGGTGGTGCATTACAGGTCGTACAGGTAAACTTTACATTAACACTTTTCAAATGTTTGAAATATTATTGTCGTCATAATAGCTGATATTATTCCTGATAAAATTTTAGATTTGGGCATGGTCAAGATTACCTGGTTTAACTCCTCAACTGGGTGATGCTAGATTCGACACTGGCCCAATAATTATCAATGAGGAGAATATCTTACCTGCTGCTCCATATGGTGCAAGGTAATAATGTTTTTATGTTTTGTGCTATTTTATATGTTTAAATATATTTATAGATTTTGTAAATGTGTTTTTTTCAGGTGGACATGCCATTTAAGGTTCACGAAAACAGGGAGGCATGTCTTTCAACATAAGTCTTTCAAATGAACGGATTTGAAACGACTATTAAAGTTTGAGCAAACATGTCTCAAACAAAATCGATGTACTCCACGCGGTGATTTGAAGTCAGGAATACAATCGGCTGCTGCAATGAGGCCCGGATGACGGTCAGAAATCAAACATGCACCACCCTCAGATCTTCTCACAATATGCTGGCTTATCATCTCCAAAAACCATCTCCATGACAGAAACTTTTCTTCGTCAACAATTGCAAATGTCAAAGGTAACACTTGATTATTAGCGTCCATTGTCACGGCAATCAACATCTTATGTTGATATTTCGTATACAGATGTGTTCCATCCACGCTTATTACCCGGCGGCAATGTTGAAATCCTTCTACACATGGTCGGAAGGCCCAGAACACGTAATTCAATGTCTTCTCTCTTGGTCTGGCATTGTCAAGGTGAACCCACTCAATGACGGTGCCGGGATTCCATTTTTGCAAAGCTCCCGTATAGTAAGGCAGTTTCTGAACGGAGCTCTCCCATGTCCCATACACATTCTCAACAGCACGTCGCAAACTAAACCATCCTTTTGCATAAGAGATCTCAAATCCATATTTGTCTTTGACTGTTTGAATTACATACTTTATCTCGAAAGCTGGATCACGCCGAACAATTCCCACTAACAAGCTAGCAATCATGTTTTTGTCCAAATTTGCATGATCGATAGACAGCTCACTCAAAAGGCAGGTGTGAGAACCTCCATATTTGTTTATTTTGAATAATCCAACTTTCTTCTTCAACGAGGCGCGCATGTACCATCTACAAGGTGCATCTTCTGTACTGTGTTTGCACACAACTTTCCACAATGTTTTTGTACTTTTCACAACGCGGTACTCTCGTTTTGCAACACGTACAGAGTAATCCTTCACAGCTGCCTGCAGATGTGCTTTATTTTTGAAGACCATATCTACATGCAGATCCCCTTTGGAGTAATCGTAATAACTACCCCATTTACCTGTTGGAATGTCTACTGAGTCTGCAAATACTTCAGGATGTGTCATTGAGAAGAATGGAATTGTTGGATAAAGGACATGACTAGTTGTCGTGGTTGTCTCCGGTACATTAACTGACACTTCCTGGGTGATTGGGACCCCTTCATCTTCATCTGCAATTGTTTCTGACATGACACAAATGTCAACCTCATCGTCATCAGCATCATCCTCGGACGGAATATCATCTGGTTCTGACTGAATATCATTTCCCAATTCAGCGAAACTGTCTGCTAGTGGCTCAGGAGCAATAACATCAACATCTATTGGATCGTCATCGTGGTGTCTACCGGAGACAGTCGGTCGTTCTGCAACTACAGGCAAACAATCTACATTTTCTGGAATATAATCATAGTTTCTTTGTTCCGTTTCTATGTAAAGTTCCAAGCAACTAAGACCTTGTTCTGAATCCAATAGCCATGCTAAATTATAATCATTATCGATTGGCAAAATTGTCTGTCGTACCCCGGCAAAATCTCTAAACATATGTCTTACATGTATTTTCAGAAGAAACTGGTTGCCATCGATGCCCGTGATATTATATATTTCGGTCAACAACTGCATAAAATTAATTGTGCGAGATATTGTGGTAACTCTTATTGGACCACGATCATATCTAATGGTATCCAAATCCTGTAATATATTACCTCCACAATATAATAATATTTGAATCGACATATCTGAAAAATTTATAAAATATTACAAATAATTAATAAATTTATAAAATCCATATGATAAAAACAATAATATAACAACATTTTTACCTGAAAAATACTTCGAGAGTGGTTAATTGAGATTGGAGATTGAACAATTTTGACGATAAAAATAAGATAAGAAACTATGATGATATGTGATTTTCGCTTCGGTATGAAAAAATGAAGGGCTCGGGCGGGGTATTTATACCCGATAAGGCGCCATCTTGGATGGCGCCTTCATAAAAAAAATTAATTTTTTATCCGAAGGCGCCATCCAAGATGGCGCCTTCAATTATTTTTTTTTTCAGCTACAGAAGACGCCATCTGAGATGGCGTTTTGGGTCATTTTAAAAATGATTTTCAAATTCGGATTTTTTGTTAAATGTTTTATTTTTTTCGATTAATTTAATAAAAAAGCCTAAATATTTTAGTTAAATATCCGTTTTCCAAGCGATTTTGTAAATATTTCACTTATGCAGGTCCGAATTTGTAAAATTTCGTAAATATTTTAGAAGGGCACACAAAATTACCCATTTGATTCGGTTTCTTTTCGGGAAACAGAAATCCTCGATCATGCCCTCTGAACTCTCTATCCGTCGAACAAAAGCCGACAGAATCTCCATCCGCCCACATTTGACACGGGTATATTGTATGTCTTATGTTTTTATATTTCAGATTTTATTGAAACAGCATTAGTTTGCTAATTTGCCTGAAAACTGCTGTAAGAAAGGAAAAGGACAACGTTTAGCCTTCATGAACTATTTGGAGTTGTAAAATTCTGTATTTGGTACCTACGATTTTGTACACTGGAATGAATTATGTATTAACGTGATCCTTACTACGATTACGTATTTTAAAACTTATTATGTTGTAGTTTAATGATGTCTATAGATTATGGAGGATGGTGATACAGTTGCTGAGGGATTTGAGTTCAGTCTCTGTTCAATTAAGAAGCACAGAGAGAACATGAATATAGAGACATAAATCATTACAAATAATTTCACTTAAAATAAAGGGGTTAACGGTGAATTACCCTTAGTTTGTACCCTCGTAGTTTGTGAATAGGTGCAAAATACCCTTCCGTGTATGTCATTTTTGCAAACCACGAGAGGGTAGAGTGCCTATTTTCAAAACCATGGGGGTCAAATATCTATTTTCAAACCACAATGGGTAATCTGCCTATTTTCAAAACCACAAGGTCTAATTCGCCACTAGCTCTAAAATAAAACATGTAAAAAAATTGAAAATACTCATCTTGAGCTGAATGGGTTTTCTTCTTTCAACTTTAGATAGGCATAAAGTGACTATTATGTTATTCAGCCTTAGAATCAGTTCATATTGAGCATATGTAATAAACCAAAAAATTCATACTCTGCCTTAGCATGCGTGGATGTCATGTCATGTTTCTGTTCAACACTTACACTTTATGATTGTCATTTGTCCATAAGTCAAAACTGATTGATGGTGATTGCAGGATTGGTTTGTTTAATCACATCTTGTTGCTGATTTAATTCTGTTCACAATTCGGGTAAATGGTTAAAAATACGTAACTCGACCGATTCACAGTCTGTGACTCTGATGCAATGGTGCAGGCCACAAGGAATAGAAGAGCCAGGAACAAGCCAAGCAAGTTCGAAGATTATGTAGAAAGTATAAAAATGCATATTGATTGTGGTGAACATTCATTGCTGTACATTTTGAAGTAACAAGTGAAATATCATTCTGTTTCAATTCTTCTCCTTCTTCTTGCTTAATTCTGGAGGTTGGCTGCCTCGAACAAGCTCACGTATCAGTCTTTGCCTTGTTGTGTCAGATTTATGTGCTCTTTCCTGAGGAACAAAGGTTGGCATTAAGGCAATGAAGACTTATACCACCCACATGAAAGAAGATGGTGTTAGGCGGGTAATCTTTTAGTAGTCCAGCACATTTTTGCTTCTTTTGCTCGGACCTGCATAATTGAAATATTTACAAAATCTTACCTAGAAGTTATCCGGGTGAGGATATTGCTTTCATGGTTTGTCTCGTATTGTTTAGTTTAGTAGTTTGATGATACCTTAAAAACAATGTCTTTAGGAGCAAATAATTTCGTAAGTCCATTGTAATGTCCTATAATCTGTACATATAATCCATTCTTTTATAAATAAATTAACGAATTATTCTCAATTCAAATGGGAATTGTCAGGAGAAACCAAGAAGAGTCAATATTTATCTTTAATGCGGGATGAAATATCATTGCATCTTTAAAAAAGGTTTTAAAATATAAATGGTTTTTATTGAATGCTATCAAGTAATGCTGAGAAAAAGGATGGCCCATATATAAAGATCAAGGGCACTCTTTTAAGAAAAAAATACTTGGTGTCTCACAAAAACTAATATAAAATCGTGGCATCCTCTATTTTTTAGACAAAGGGCACAAAAGGCAGGAAAAAGTGCAGGTATCTTCCATGATTTTTAACTCTTTAAAATACATTGCAAGTATTACCTGGCATATTTTCATTTAACAATAATATACAACGCTTTTTTCATATAAAACGCTTTTTGACACCAATGTAATAATACTTTGACAAAAGGGTTTTTCGATTAGGTACGTCATCAGGTGATAATTAGTGGTTGATGGGTCTTATTGAGATCTTAGGATCAATTTATGTCTCTCGGTTATCTTTTTATGTTTTTTCAGATTTCTTGGAATGCAGTTTCTTATTTCGACCACACCCTGGACAACATGCTTTAGAGGATCGGATTGGCTCTGGAGGCTCATGCACGCTTCAGATCATAGTCTTGTAGTTCATTTGTGAATTATCTTACCATTCATCCATCTAATACACATCGTAATATGTGTGTTTTAGTCCATACCTACATATGTGTGTATTATTTTTCACTGTTTGTCGTCTCTTGTGCTTTACGCCAATTATTATTGTACTTATCGGATTTTTAATATAATTACTGTAAATGCTCAAAATAATAATAATAATGCTTTTGAAGTTGTCTCGTCCTACGGATAGTTAAGACAAACTGACAATATTTTTGTCCAACTCAAACTCTAAACAATCGCCTCAAACATTTTAGTTGAATTATTAATAGCATGCTCTAATCAAATAATAGAATGACTTGTTCATTTTATGGTTCAGAGATCTATCGAGTGTGAACGCAAGTTATCATTGATTAATAGAGCTCCAGTGAACTTGATGAAAGATTGAATCCTAAGAAGATAAGCTCGCGAAGGATTAGCAGCACTGATCAAATACTCCATGCCTGTTGACCTGAGTCTAGCTAAAAATTGGCAGAATCAATTTCTGTATCCAATTGCTGATGACAGATATAGAACCTGTATCCAATTGCTGATGACAGATATAGAACCAATATACGACAGTCAACAAAGAGGCCACGATAAGGCTACAAAGGAAAATCTAGTTAATTGGCCAATAGTGTCGAGATAAACTCTATTTGCTATATGAAAGAAAGTAGTTAAGTCGCAAATAAGAGCAGCTGAGTCAACTCTACTGGACAAATACAATTGAGTGTTCAACTTAATGAACATATATAGACCAACGAAGTCGTCAATAATCAAGCTGTGAATAGCCGACAAGACAAATATGAATGTTGGAGAAGTCAGAAGAAAGTATAGAAAAATCAGAATCACAATACTCTCCAACAAACATATTTTTTTGTATAACTGATAAATGAAGGCTATATTATACACTCAAAGATTGATGAAGAGCAGAGAGAAGATAATCCAACTCACAACTCATTATTAGTATGTCAGAGTGATCGATCTTAGATGAGAGCTTAACAGATATATCAGCTTAGTTGAGAGCGCACCCCACACATTTTTACACATCATAGTTGAATTGAACATCTAATCATGACTTGGATAAACTGTACGCGTAAACATTGAATCCTTGTAAAGTGGGCTTTCTTGTACAATAGTGATTTGTGTAACTAGGAGACATGTGTATCTATAGCTTAAGAGAGACGATGAATTAGACTGATGTGGAGCAATTAATTTGAGATGCTAAGAGTTCTAATCATAAGTGACATCGGTTGGAGTGAGTTAGCACAAAGAATTGTATCGATCAAAGTCATATAGGGAAATCTTTCCATTATGTGGAAGTGTGGAAGATGTAGAAGTGTTTGCTTTGAACTTTTATAAACAAATTTGTGTGCATCTTTAATTTCTGTAAGTTTATTTATTTCATTTCTTAATCAGTTCAGATCATATTAGTTTTGGTTACTTCCACTTGGTTTCTCGAAGCAAAAGTCGATCTAATCTCTTGCGCAATTACTTCAAGAACACAAGCTATTGCAGGCTTGCAGTTCAAGTTAGTTCAAGTTGGGGTGTGTACTGCATCAATAATCTTAACATGTGGTTTCAGAACAGTAGGATCAACCCATTGGTTTTTCCAACAATTTATATGTATATATGAGCGTCTAATAGATATTATTTAGTTCGCACAGTCAGTATATGCTAAAATCTAAGTGCCAAGGAGGTGTAAAATTTTAATTTATAATTTTAAAGCGATCAAACAGTTATATTTTTTATAAAATATAACTGACAAGGAAGCTGTGCATAATCTCGCAAAGCAAGCAGTAACCTCGTCTTCTGGTTTATCAAATTTTCCAAGATTTATACATCATATTGTAATGGCTGAAACCGTTTAACAGATTAATAGATTAATGAAGAACAGTTTATTTCTAAAAGAAAAAAAAATACATACAATGACCCTATATATTATATATTCTTATATTAATTTTTATTTTATTTTAAAAATGGTAATAAGATAAGGGCAAAGTGGCATAACATCCATAAGGTCTAACTTAAATGTAGTTTACTTAAATGTCAGTACCTATGTCAGGATTTCTTTTACATCAGTCATCATTTTAGCAATTTTATTTGTTTCAACTCCCTACAAGCTTTGAAAATACTAAAACAACCTTTCAAATATTTGAAAACCATCAAATACACATACATTTATATTAACCAGTCCATCTACTCAGGTGGAGGCGACGAATACTACCACTCCCCTCCAACCTCAACCCATCCCCAATTACACCAACTACTTCAACACCAGGAGCTGGAACTTCGCCCACCACCCCAATCGTCAACGCCCCAATTGTCAACCCTGGGACTCCGAGCCCTCCCAGTGTCACAACTCCATCCCCTCCATTTTCATTTGGTCTCGCCTCACCACCTTTTACTTGCATGTAAGTACCACATTTCATGACTATATATACCAAATTCTACTAAAGATTCAAAATATCATCCACTCAGAAGAGTAGGCATTACATGTAATTTACTAGTAATTTGCATTTTATGGACGAATCACCCGACATTGTGTTGGAATCGAAGGGGGGGTGAATAAGGTTCCTCGGCTACTTTAGCGTTTTAAAATGAATTTGCAAAAATATCGAGTTTGCGTTGCGAAAGACTTCAAGTCAATCGACAAATAAATAAAATGAAGTTATAAATAAATGCGTAAATTAAATAAAGCGATAAATGACAAGAGAATTTGTTATAGAAGTTCGGCAATGAATCGCCTACGTCTCCTCTTCCCGATTAGAAAACATTTAACCGAGGTTCCACTAGAACGAAAATGATCTTGGCCTTAAGGGCTCCAAGTTAGCCACAATATACTTTTCCCGATTGAAAATAGCTCTTCACGAGCACCACACTCTTCACGAATCTTCTTGGCCTTAAGGGCTCCAAGGATAGCTACACACAACTCTTCCCGAGTTACCCACACTCTTCTTCGAATTTTCCGTTTAATTTCTGCGTTTGATCTTAAATTTATTCGATTATGCTTGTGCGAAACCTTCCCCTCACCGTGACCGACGTTTCCCTCCAGTCGCCGCCCCTGTAGCCGCCGTGAGTCGCCGGAAAAATCGCACATGCAATGCTCGATTACTGTTCACACGAATGGGGTAAATCTGATTTCGGTTTTTCCAGCTTGTAGTTCGAAATCTTAGCCATCAATTTAAGTGTTGATGTTAGTTTTTGCATTTGCATGTTTGTTTAACAATGTTTGGATGAATTAGGGTATGATTTTGTCATGGTTTTGGAACACCTGTTTGTCGAACATTATGCTGTATGTGGTTCAAAAATCTGCTATATCACGATTCAATTATATACTGATATATTGGTGCATAGATAATGCTTGTTGGTGCGACTTTCTCTTGTTGAATTCGGAAAATCAGTTGCATGTTCGGATTTAAAGTCTAAACTTAGAATTTCTTCAGGGACACTAAAATAATAGTGAGAAAGAGCAAGATAATAAGATTGAATTATTGAGCTAATAAACTGATTATATGATTTTAATGGGCTAATGAGTTAGTAATTTGAAATGTTATGAGTACAGCTTAAGGTACTCAGAATTTGATGAATTATGGTGTTTCTCACGGAATTTTCCAAAGAAGTTGGTATCTAAGCTTTGTTACTCCAAAATTGTAGACATTGGAAAACTTTGAATTATATTAAATCAGCTATGAAACGGTAAGTAAGAAAATATTATTGCGAGTAAGAATGTGAGGTGGACACACTACATTTAGATTTAATTACACCGGTTTATTTAAAGAAATTGGAGTACGTATAGGGATTAATAGTGGAATGATGTAATTATTATTCATTTTATGTAGATTGACATTTCTACGTGATGTGATTCAGTTCAACCGATAAACGAGGAATGAGGTATGTTGTGATCGGTAACATACGACATATATCTGTATTATTTGATACATGATTTGTTGAACTTACGTGACTTACGTGAAATTACTTGACTACGTGATTACTTGAATTATGAGCAATCATAGTTGATATATCGATGTACGAAAATAAATATTTTGTTAACACACATATTTTTTAATAAATGTACATCGATATATGACTTTCACGTTGGACATATTGAGTTGCATTATATGAGATTATGATTTGGCATGATGCATTGATACGCATGGACATTGAGCACGTCATGTCGAACCTATCGTTCTTTCGTTGATACCCGAATCTTTTTCGTTGGTATCTGTGATACGTGTCTAGGATGATGGGCACACCGATGGTTCGGTGGAGAGAGTGAGCTGAGAGATGCCGTAGCGACAAGTTTGCGAACGTCGCCCAGACACGAGGGATGATGGACCGCCGATGGCTCGACTGAGAGAGATGTTGTTGCGACGAACGAGTCGACGCCCTGATCGAGCATGATATTGATTGTTGATACCTTCTTTGGACTCCGATCTTTTGGTATCTTGAGATATTTGATAGCTATTCCTTGGATTTCCGGACATTTGATATCCCGAGATGATTTGTACATTTCATGCATCGCATTACATGTCATTGCATTGCATGACATCATATATCACATTTTATAGATGCATGCTGTATTTACTTGATAGTTTCATATTGGGCTTTGGCTCACCCCCTAGAGGGCTGTTGTTGTCTTTGTATGTGGGCAATGTCAGGTATTACATGTGACCAGGATCCCAAAGAGTGAATGCTTTTTGGAAGTTTTACCTGAGGTTGTTTTCTTTTGTCTATCCCAGTCGTAGGATAGTTAAGTATACCAGGGTGTGTCCTGGATAGTATAATTATGTAAATTGAGTTTATTTCAGTTCAGTCTTGCACATTTGTGATTATTCGGTGTTTTACTTACTGCTGGTGGTATTATGTAAATATTTTGAGTATGAAATGTATGCTGGAGACTTATTGTGCATGCAATGGCATGATGTAAATTTTTTTAGTACGGCTTATGTGTTGGGTGCCTATGATATTATGTATTTACTTGCTGCACTGAGTTATGATTTTGTGCTTTTCATTTTTTTCTGGTATGTCCCTCATGCACGGAGGTCATGCCGAAATTTTTAGAGCCACTTTTTGGCAAGACTTTTAAATAATCTTCCGTTGTTTACAAATAAATAATCATTGTGTGATAATTAAACACTTGATTAGGAACGGGTACTTACATATGAGATGTTGTATATATAGTTAGCCATCCATCAAAGGACACCAATTGGAGGCAACCAATCATTAAAAACCGCACCCGGACGCGAAGGGACACATTCGTTCACGAAAAAACCTCCACAAACTTGTCCTATCAGAATCTCGGTTGCTTGAGCACCTGGATGCAGTGCTCGAGTACCTAACAAGAGATTTGATAGTATTCGGCCGCTGCCTGAGCGCGCTTGGGAGTCGCCCAGGCTGTCTTGATTTCCTCGGGTAGTATTTTTCCTTCCGTTTTTTCTCGTTTTGTCATTTATCAAGTATTTAACTATTTTCTCGTGTCCAACTTACTTAATTTTAATTCATTAAATACATTTTTCCAATAATGAATATGTGGTGTAATTGTTTGGTACTCTTAATATATTTCCAGTTCAGAAAAAAAACAAATATTTACAGGTAAATATTTCAAATTCGGACCTGTAGGCTGTAGGTTAAATATTTTAGTTAAATATCCGTTTTCCAACCGATTTTGTAAATATTTCACTTATGCAGGTCCGAATTTGTAAAATTTCGTAAATATTTTAGAAGGGCACACAAAATTACCCATTTGATTCGGTTTCTTTTCGGGAAACAGAAAATCCTCGATTATGCCCTCTGAACTCTCTATCCGTCGAACAAAAGCCGACATAATCTCCATCCGCCCACATTTGACACGGGTATATTGTATGTCTTATGTTTTTATATTTCAGATTTTATTGAAACAGCATTAGTTTGCTAATTTGCCTGAAAACTGCTGTAAGAAAGGAAAAGGACAACGTTTAGCCTTCATGAACTATTTGGAGTTGTAAAATTCTGTATTTGGTACCTACGATTTTGTACACTGGAATGAATTATGTATTAACGTGATCCTTACTACGATTACGTATTTTAAAACTTATTATGTTGTAGTTTAATGATGTCTATAGATTATGGAGGATGGTGATACAGTTGCTGAGGGATTGGAGTTCAGTCTCTGTTCAATTAAGAAGCACAGAGAGAACATGAATATAGAGACATAAATCATTACAAATAATTTTTCACTTAAAATAAAGGGGTTATTAATTTGAAAATAGGCATATTTTACCCACCAAAACCCCCCTGTGGTTTTGAAAATGGGCATATTACCCTCGTGGTTTGTGAATATGTGTAAAATACCCTTTCGTTGATGTTTTTTGCAAACCACGAGAGGGTAGAGTGGCGGCTCTTTATTTCATAACGGTCGCTTACTGATTAAGCGGCAGCTATGTGTTAAAGAGCCGCCCTCTTTGAGGGCGGCTATTCATTGATATAGCGGCTGCTTATCTACTAAGCGGCTGCTACATAAATACCAATCACCTACTCCATTAAATTATATCACTCACTCGAAATCCTATAAATTATATCCATCACTCGAAATCCTATAAATTATATCCATCACTCGAAATCCTCTATAAGTTATTATAAGTTATGTGATAAAACTTTTATTTCTTCCTCTGCAGTTCACAGCTTTCGTTTCGTCTCTTCAAAAATCTATTCTTCGACCTACATTATTAAAGGTTAGTTAATTATTGAAAATATAATAAATTACTCATATGTTGTTTTTATTATATAATTTTTTTAAAATAAATCAAAAAAATCATTATTTTTTAAATATGTACGTATAATATATTTTTATTAATATTATAGATGGTAATATTAATGGTTGATATGTGTGTTAATTTTTTTTATTAATTTTAGGATGACAATAAATCGAGGTCTCGAAAATTTAACTGTATTATATCTACAATCTACGCATATCTCCAGTGCTATTTGTTCCGAGAATATTGATAATATTCTAATAGTGAAGCGTACAGATAACCTTATCTGGGGGTTGTATAATGAGAACATGATACACGATCGTGTTTGGAGGCATATCATTGATATGAGATTTTACGGTGTTTTGCAATCTGGCTATTGTATGTACGATAATCATTTGATTACAACTCTTGTTGAGTGATGGCGGCCTGAGACCCATACATTTCATTTTAGATTTGGTGAAGCTACCATTACTTTACTAGATATTTCAATAATTTGGGGTCTGAAAGTTGATGGTCAACCAGTAACTGGGTAGATGATTCACAACGTGTGGAAGAATGGCAAGACACATGTTTTGAGTTACTGAGATTTGAGCCGCCAGAAGAAAAATTTAAAGGCGGTCACCTAAGAATGACCGCTCTAGACAATCACTGCCGAGCTAATCGTATATCTGATATGAGCTCAGATATGCATGTAATAAAGTACACTCGGTGTATAGCTTTGATGATTATAGGTGGAATTTTACTTCCAGATTATAATAGTAGCACTGTAAAACTCATGTATTTGCAGCTACTTGAAGATTTGGAAGAGGTGAACACATATAGTTGGGGCAGTGCAGTATTAGCTTACTTATACCGTGAAATGTGTAATGCATCAACGATAGGAAAATGCACTATCACTGACATTTTGTATATTTTGCAGGTATATGTAATATTTTTCTCTTAGTAATAATACATTACCCGTTTAATATTTTAAAACATTTTTATATTTATTGGCAGATTTGGGCATGGAGTAGGATAAAATGTTTGAACCCTGACCGACAATTAAAAACTTTGGTTGTCCCTGAGAATGTTCCTGTTGCTCCCTACGGTGCACAGTAATAATTAATTAATTTTATTGAATACTAATATTTAAATGATAAAAACATTGTAATATTTAACATTTTTATAATAGGTGGAACACTGTGTTTCGTCACACCCATATAACAACACATTCGATCAGAATTATACTACATTCTCTCGATCAAATGAGTAATGACGAGGTAAACCTAAATTATGTAATTGTATTTTGAAAATTTATGATGATTTCAATAAATTGATTGACCATTTTTTTTTAACGATGTACTGTTTAACTGGATCGTGTATGACACAGAGGCCGCTGATGTTAATTCCATTATTACTACCTAAAATAATGATATTTGGAGAAGCGTTTGCCCTCTTATCTGCTTCCAAATTGTGGAGATTCATCATCCTAACCGGGTGATGCGACAGTTCAATATATGCCAGTCAATTCCATCCCTGCACTTGACGATAATGAGCTACAACGTCACCCGAACTGGTCATCGTAATATGGATTGAGCCAAATTTCACAAAATACAGCCAAATTTCACAAAATACATCTTAAGACGTGGCGTAGGAGGCTAAGAAATGTCGTCACTGGTGAACCATGTGTTAGGTCACTCAAAAGACGTTGACTACATGCAGTGGTACGAGAGAATCACTGTAGGGGTTATATCGCTTCGCGTACATGGGATTGGTTTCCACTCATCTGTTGGATTTGCGCATGGCACATCATCTGCTGGGTTTGCTCCTGCTGGCCCATCCGGTGGTTTTGACACTGCTGGCCCATCCGTTGGTTTTGACACTTCTGGCCCATCCGGTGGTTTTGACACTTCTGGCTCATCTGGTGGTTTTGATGCTTCTGGTGGTTTTGATGTTATTGGGTCATCCGGTGGATTTGATATTGATGCTGGTCAATCTAGTGGATTAGTTTCAATTGATGGGTCAGCTAGTGGTTTTGCATCATTTGTTGGGCCATCCGTTGGATTTGCATCATTTGCTGGTCCTTCTGGTGGTTTTGCATCATTTGTTGGGCCTTCAGGTGGATTTGATATTGCTGCTGGTCCATCTACTGTTTTTGATAGTGCGGGTTATTAAACTCCACAATCCCCACAGGCTCAAAATTATACATCTTTAATGGGTTTTGAATACCAAAGAAATTTGGAGGAGATGCAACCATCAAGAAACATTCCAACGCCTATCCAGTTTCCGAGTTATTCTGATGAAAATATATCACAAGTAACTAGGATTGCAACACAGCAAAATGATCATAGTAATACTGGTCCGCGTAGAGGGCAACGTCATTGTGAAACGATTGGCCAATTGTAGTTGTATGATTTTGTATATTGATATTATGTTTTTAACATTTATAATTGTTTATATAATATATTAAATGTAAATGGTTTTTTTAATTGTCAAAGTTATATATATATATATATATATATATATATATATATAATTTTACACCGATTTTTGTAATTGTCACAAATACATTTTAATTATCACAAATACATTTTTCGCATAACATAAAAATATAATTAATTTTACCTCTCCACATTTTGTAATTGTCTCTCCTTAATAACAGGTCTATCCATCTCGTTTATCAAACAACTCGTTCTATTTCTACCAACCATTCTTCTTACACGTCTTACAGGGTTGTGGTTCAATTCAAATGTGGGTGGATCCCAGTATCGAATGTCTGCAAGAGGGCTAACTTTTCCCATGTAGGTTGTTGAGTATTGAGACATGTTATACCATGGTTGAATAAGTGTGGTATGATCCAACGAATGATATTTGGCAGTACAAATAGCATGGGAACATGGAATTCCAAAAATCGTCCATTTATCACAGGAATACTCATTTGTTGATATTCTGACAACTTGAACATGTTGCCGCCGACCTGGTCTTCCACCGGTCGCAACCGAAGCAGTTTGATCACGTACATCATATCGGGTAACACGATGCTCAATGGATTTTCTTGACCATTGTTCATATTTTTGATATGCATAATCGGGCCAGGGCTGATTGTTGTGAATCATACGTTGAGTTTTGGTGACACGTTGCATAAAGTATTGAACGCACCTTTGAAGGGTCAATTGTACTATTGCGAAAATAGGTAGTCTTCGAGCACCCTTCAACACACCATTTAAGCATTCTGACAACACGCCAACCCCCATCGTGGGCTAAAGTCCATTTTTCCTTTGAAATTCCTGCCAAATATCTATATGCCAGAATATTTTTGTTTTTCATTGCCTCCGTTGTGGCATCAAACTTACAATTCTGATGTTGTGTGCCTGCTTCCCAGCATAGATCTTTCAAATGTATATTTTTAAACTTTGAATTAAAATTGGAGCACACATGTCTTAGACAGAAATGGTGCACACCATTAGGAGGTTGAAAAAGTGGTAGATCATCAACTGCGCGCACAATTCCCTTATGCCTATCTGAAATAAGACATACACTGGTTGCACCACGTATAACATGTCGGCCGATATTCTTCAAGAACCATTTCCATGAATCGTATGTTTCTTCATCAACAATCCCAAACGCTAACAGTAATATCTGATTGTTGGCATCCAGAGTGACGACGATCAACATTTTATGCTTATACTTTGTGTACAAATGAGTACCATCAACACTAATGATTCTGCGACAGTGTTGAAACCCATATATGCATGGCTTGAAAGCCCAAAATACATTATTCAATGTATTCACCGCTCGATTGTTAGATCTTAAATGCCTCCACTCCACAATTGTTCCAGTATTATACTTTGACAACGCACCCATGTATTTTGGAAGTAGACGCACGGAGCTCTCCCATGTACAGTAAACATTTTCCACCGCATGTTGCAAACTTCTCCATGCCTTCGTATACGAGATATCATAGTCATATTTATCTTTAACATTCTCCCGTACATACTTAATCTTGTACGAAGGATCACATCGTACAATCCCCAATAGTGTATTTGCCACCATATTACTGTCCAAGTTGTGGTGGTCTATACCAACATTACTCGAGATACATGTGTGAGGACCACCATACTCAATTAATTTCCAAAAACCCATTTTGGGCTTCAAAGACGCTCGAAGACCCCATTTACACCTTACGGCAGGAGAAGTCTTTTTTGTTGGAACAGAAGAGGAGGGTGAATGAGGTTCCTTGGCTACTTTAGCGATTTAAAGTGATTTTGCAAAAGTCGAGTTTGCGCTACGGAAGACTTCAAGTCAATCGATCAATGAATAATAAGATATACTAAAGTAAATGCGTAATGTAAATAAAGTAATAAAGAACACAAGTATTTGTTATAGAAGTTCGGCGATGAATCGCCTAAGTCTCCTCTTCCCGGTTAGAATACGTCCAACTGAGGTTCCACTAGAACACTTTGATCTTGACCTTGAGGGCTCCAAGTTAGCCACAAACAAACTCTTCCCGAGTCACACACACTTCACGAGTCTTTTTGGCCTTAAGGGTTCCAACGTTAGCCACAAACATGCACCAACTTCACTTGTTGATGACTTATACAATGTCCAACTTGCGTCGATGTTGGAGGACCTTACAACGATTCAAATAACACCTTCACGGTGTAACCAAATGAAGAACAAAAGCTCTCATACAAGAAATGAATTACAAACTCTCAATACAACACAAATGTATGAAGTTTGCAATGCTAGATTGAATTTAATTGAACAAAGCTTTATTGTATTGTATCATCTTGTTTCTTGTCTTCAACTTGAGCTCAATCATCCATATTTATAGTATAGGAGGCTCCCAAAGGTCATACTAGCCGTTTATAGCCGTTAGCAACAATTTTGGACTAAAATTACGCGCCATCGCCAAGTCCATCACCTTGGGCGATCTCCACCGCCACGTTCTAACGGTCAAATATGGCCCAGATCGCCTCGGGCGATCTCCCCATCGCCTGGGGCGATCTGCATTAAATAAAAATGTCGTAGGTAAGCTTCTGGATTGCCTGGGGTGACCATGCCATCGCCTGGGGCGATCTGGATCCAGGCGTGCAGCGTGCCATCGCCTGGGTCGATGGTGTGTGGAGTTGGCACGCGTGGCTTGGATCGTCTGAAACTATGGCGCGGATCGCCTGAAACTATCTCCCAGATTTTAACAACTTCAAACTTTGCACTTTTTGACCATCTTAAGCTTGTTTCTGGGAAAATGGTAAACATGAAAGTTGTAGCCCTTCCTCTTGGCTATGTGTGGACAAACAATCATCAAATTTCATTAAGTTATGAAGAAGTTATGCCCAAAATTCTACAGCCGCTCCAACCTTGCTACAATCTGCACTTGCTATGACTTCCATGCCATTTTGTTCCATGATGAAATCCGAATTGGACTGAGATGTTTGAATATGAAATCTAGAATTTTGAGTTGGCTTTTCAACCTCTTTGGATTCACGTCATTCGGATCATCGAGCCAAGAGATATTATCAAAATATTGCACTGCGCTCCAAGTGGCTTCTATACGAATTTGCCCACCAACGGACCATTGGTTTGTGGGTCTTCATACCATCATAAAATATTGTTCAACATCATTCCACACATGTTGAACACTAATTATCGTCGTTCATAGATGTCTTTCCTCTCGTCCAAGTTCAATAGATTCCTTGATAAAAATCACCACTTGTCCTATGAACTCGCATATGTTATTGTATAACTTGGGTTCTCTTCCATTGGTCTTCCCAACCAATTTATCAATCTAATCATGTACACTAAGTAGACACATTAGTATAACAAATGCAAGTTTTGTTGATCATCAAAACCACCCATGAATAATTTGGAGATTAATTTAGCAGTAAACTCAACGATGCGTTTAAGGCTCAACAATCTTCCCCTTTTTGATGATCACAAAACTTGGTAAACTTGTAAATGAAATATGCATGAAATAAGAATAAATAAAGCTCCCCCTCAACAAATACATAGCACATACAAATTTAACCAAGAAAAGCATATTCAAGAACTCTCCCCCTCAAAACATGCATGTATTAAACTTCAAGTTTACCACAAAATTCTCTCCCTTTTTGTGATAATCAAAAAGCACAATATTGAAATAAACAAATCAAGAGATCATAGCACAAGTTCCTCGTCAAGAATTTAATAGCCATAACAAGCATAAGATTAAATCATTAAGACGAAGACAAATATGTGTTTAAGGCAATTAACAATATGTCAATGTATTCTTAAATGTGCAAAGTGTGCATATGTTCCATAAAAAAATCATGCATTCATGCTCAATGCATCATCATAAACAATTGACAAGTTAATAAGGCGCATGTGATGAGAGCAAAATCATAGAAACAATAAAGATATATGAGATTCTTAAGCCATAATCCTATGCTCCAAGATTGAGCATCTAAACAATTGAAACATCCTTAATTACCTTGAATTAAATTGCACATTGCATATTCAAAGTGAACTCAAGGCACATAATGGATTTAGCTTCATGCAATGAATTTTAAGTTGGTTAATGCATACCAACATAAAGTATGCAAATTTTAAGCATGCAACATATGAAGCATCATGTAAAGCTCATGCCAAAATCTCAAACAATTTATAACATGGTATCACAAGACTAAGCCTACAAATTAGCATGCTCAAGAAGAAGTTAACAACTCATCAATGTATAGAGATATCAACTAAATTAAAGCACATATGATGAGATCAAGATTATTTAAGTTATAGGAGAGTGATGATAGGCAAAGTTCTAAACCAACTCCTATAACCACAACTATTTGAGCAATTGCATATCAACTCACATATTATAACACATGCATTAAACAAATTTAAACATGCAATCACATAATCATATGAATTTAATAAGTAAGTAAGAGAGCATCATCATGTGAAGTCAACATGTAATAAACATTTAAGCATTAACTTGGACAATCTATATTGAGCATGTAATCAAGTTATACCATGTTTAACCATCCAATAATTACTCAATTTACTAAAATCAAGCATATAGACACATAAGTATGTTTATACAAGTTCTTACTCATTTAAGAATCATACAAATATGCATATGCTAAGGGGAAATGCAATGCACTACAAATGAATATTGAGCTACTCAATTTATTGGTCACAATTAATTTGTGCCAATTTTGCAATTGCTCTTTTAAATGCACAAGGAAAATATAATTCGCTCCCCCTAAATATGATATCATATTAATGTGCTCAAAACTCAATTTCTCAAATATCACCTTCAAAGTAATTGAATTTCATCACATAATCATGATATGCAATTCAAGGAATATTAACAAAGCAAAAGAGCTAATCATGCTACTATGATGCTTAAAATAAATTTACCTCTAATGATAAGAGTATGTTCTTATCATTGGTCATATACCTCTAGTATCCTCTATAGTGCATTTGATAGTTTCCCCCCTTGAGGTGTTAGCGCCTTCATCCTCCATCCCTTTGTTGTTCCTACAAAACAAGTTCATGATTGGAGGATCATTGGTGCCCATTTTATTTTTGGGTCCTTGCGGATTAGCTTTCATCGATTCCTTTGGAATCCATTTCCACCTCTTGTTTGGTTGGTATTGAATTTTAACAAATCTACATTTGTTTCTTATATGTCCAACCTTACAACAATAAGTGCAAGTAGGGGGGTTATGATTAGCTTTTGCCAACAAGCTTGAAAATGTTTTTGATTTGCTTGAAAAGCCTAGTCCGACTCTATCGAAGCTATATTGTTGCAAGCCAAGCAATTCTTCCAACTTTAAAGCACTATCACTAAACTTGGCAAATGATGTCTTTAAATTATGCACTTGATTTTTTAAAATGATATTTTCTTCTTCCTTCTTAGCCAAGTCTAGTTTGAGCAATTTGTTGCTCTTCTTACATCTACCAAGACAATCAATAAGTTCATTATATGAATCAAGTAATTCATCATAAGAGGGTACCTCATCATCATCATCATCTTCTTCTTCTTCATTGCCAAGAGCCATTAGACAAATATTAGCTACATCTTCATCATCGGAGTCACTATCACTCCATGTAGCCATTAGAGCCTTCTTCTTCCCCTTGTCCACATTCTTCTTCCTAGGACATTCATTAGCATAATGGCCTATCTCCGTGTACATCATGTGTGGCTGGCCCATCAGTTGCTGCCAACATAATTGTATGCTCCGAACCACCAACATCAGGATCAAATACATCATGAATTGGTGTAATTTCTTCTCGTAATCCCCAAACTTCTGCTGTGTTTGGCGAATATTTAGGATTTTCTTCTGAAGAGCCGGTTATATATTGATCCCAAGGTCCACTTGCATGCTCGAAATAAGGATAATTTTGTTGTTACTCAACATCTCGACCGTTTGAAGTAGAAGGTTGATCATGGACCACCATATTGCTCAATCTTTCAGTGACATATGGAAGATTTGATTCTGGTCCTTCAAGACAAAAATCATGATTACTTACCTCTATATCGACGTATAAATGCAACATCTGCATATTCAGACATTCCATTATAAATTGTCGAACATCATCATCTACAATATTGATTGGTATTTCATTCCAAGACGATTTCTCCATGAATGAATATTTGGTTGACAATTTGATATTAAATATCGTTGGGTCGATGTTTAACTTTCTATGTGCTAGTTGAATCAAATCAAATAAAATAATAGAACGTGAAATTCTAATCGGTCTAACTGGTGGAATGCTATATTCGACCGATCCATTTCCAATAATAATCTTACCACCAAAATATAGCAGCACGGAAATCGAATCCATTTTGAACAAACTAAGAAATATTTTGATTCACACTTTTGATGCACCAAAAAAATTGAAGAGAAAATTTGTTCGAAGGATTTTGGTGTCGAAAACATTTATCTTCATGTTATTTATACACATTTCAGATACTAATTTTCGTAAAAGTTCACGGGTGTAATATTTACAAACATTTCATATATAATATGATTAATTTTCGTCGATAAAAATATAATATTATAAATGAAAATTTATGCGTACACAAGTAGACGAAGTGGGAAGGAACAGATGCACGATAGAGGAGGTGGGAAGGGACATATAAGTTAACTGTAAACGGTGGGAAGAGACATAAAGGAGTACGCGACAATGAAAAACACGGGGCCAATGACTGGCCGCTCTATATGAGAGCGGCCAATATCGAGTTAGGAGCCGCCTGTTGTACAGGCGGCTCCTAACCAAAGAGCAGCCGCCCTCTTTGAGGGCGGCTGCTACTTATAGAGGGGCCGCTACTCTCTCAAGCGGCCCCTCACCAATATTTATGCCGCTACCTCATCCAACGGTTTGAGGTATATTTGAATATCCCACATTTTCAATGTATTTTTGAAATTTTTTTTTCCGAATTTTTTTTTAAAAAAAAAAAACCATTTTACTTTACTTTTTCTTAATGTAATACAACGAGTTATGCAACATATTGCATAGATATGTCGACTACTGATTATTATAATAATAGAGAACATTTTGAACTATATATTTAGGAAGAACGAACAAAATTCAAAGGTGATTAGACAGTAAATTATTGAGTACATAAAGGAATACAAAAAATAAAGTGAACTGCACTGAGTCATTATTCTTTGAATGATGCACATTAACAATTGGCGATGTGTAACAAGATACCATTTGCGTATCTACTCGGATCAATCAATATTTAACAATTCACCAAATTGTCCTAAGCGGTGACCTATCAAAATATTATTAACCAATAATTTTTTTAAAAATTATTGGTTATTTACCCCGTTGGGCGAATCTAAACTATGGAATAAGGAGAAAATCGTAGGTTCTTTAATGGGGTAAAATGTGGGATTTTAATATATATATATATATATATATATATATATATATATATATATATATATATTAAGAAGCTCAAACCTCTTGTCAATGTAAGTGCTCCTTAAATATGGTGTAAACGAATCGAGCCGGTTAGAAAAATATTTGATTCATATTTAAAATTATCGAATTCGAGGCGAGCCGCTCACGAGCTTTAATAGTTTATTAATATATAATTTTATATTAGATAAATATATTTCGAGCCTTTCGAGTATTTATTTTCGAGCAATATTTCGAATAGCTCGAGAGCATATTCGAACTTTTCAAACCGAATACGAGTCAAAAAAATTAAACTATTCGAACTTCGAATCGAGCTCGAGCTCGATTATACATATTTCGAGTCGAATTCAAACCTTAAAATTTCCTTTATATTCGACTTGATTATGTTAGTTTACATCCCTTGGCCCTGCTCGACAAAAAAAATAATATACATGCCACCTTTGGTTAATTTCCTGATTTTCTGGTCAAGATTTTTAACAAAATATTTGACAAAAATTATAAATTTAACAAAATAATCGATATTTTAAAACGTTTTTAAATTAACCTAAATCGCCATCTGAAGTGACGACTTCAAATGAAGTCGCCACTGTCTTCATCTCTGGTAAAATAAATTATTGAAGGCTTCCAATTCAGCAAAACTGTCTGCTAGTGGCTCAGGAGCAATACCATCAGCATCTATGAGATCGTCATCTGGGTCCCTACCAGAGGTAGTCAGTCCTTCTGCAACTACATGCAAATAATCTATATTTTCTGGAATACAATCATAGTTTTGTGGTTCTGTTTCGATGTAAATGTCCAAGCAACTATGACCCTGATCTGAATCCAATAGTCATGATAAATTATAATCATTATCTATTGGCAAAATTGTTTGTCGTATCCCGAAAAAATCTCTGAACATGTGTCTTGCATATATTTTCAGAATGAACTGGTTGCAGTTGATGCCAGTGATATTATATATTTCAACAACTACATAAAATTAATTGTGCGAAATAATGTGGTACATCTTAATGGACCACGATCATATCTGATGATATCTAAATTTTGTAATATATTACCTCCCCAATACAATAATATTTGAATCGACATATCTGAAAAAAAAATTAAATATTATAAGTAATTAATAAATTTAGTTTACCAAATTTATATAATCTGGAAGATGATAAAATCAATAATATAACAAGATTTTTACCTGAAAAATACTTGAAGGGTGGCAAATTAAGAATGAAGATTCGACAATTTCAACGATAAAACCAGAGGAAAAAACTATAAATGTTAGTGATTTCGTTTCGGTGTAGAAAATGAAAATAATTTTTTTTTACCAGAGATGGAGTCGCAACTTCAGGTGTCGTTTTAGGTTAGTTTAAAAACGTTTTAAAATATCGATTATTTTATTAAATTAATAATTTTTATCGAATATTTTCTTTAAAACCGGGAACTTCTAGTGGAAAAAATAAAAATTTGAAGTCGCTACTTCAGGTGGCGTTTTAGGTTAATTTAAAAATGTTTTAAAATATCGATTATTTTATTAAATTAATAATTTTTATCAAATATTTTCTTTAAAAACCGGGAACTTCTAGTGGAAAAAATAAAAATAGACTAGTATAAAATGAAGATTGCCTCCATGTCTCGCCAAAAGGCAATTAATGGTCTCGTATATAGATATATATATATATATATAACCCCCACTGGTTTGTATTAGCCGCTGTCCCTGCTGTTTGGAATTATGACCCTTCAAATTTTTATTACCTCCCCCCAACACACACACACACACAAACCATGATGACCCAAGATTTTTTAATTGGCTCTTGGCACTCCATCCGCCACTTCTCATGAACAAAAAAAAAATACTATATGTTATACCTTGAATAAATAAAGGCATAATAATTAGGTTGAAATGCACTTGTGAGACCTACGAATATATATTAAAAAATACCTAATATAAATCAAACACCCGGGAAGAGAAGGAAACCACCCGGGAAGAGAAGGGCCACTACCTGGGAAGAGAAGAAAATCACACAGGAAGAGAAGGAAACCACCAGGGAAGAGAAGAGACAACATCCAGGAAGAGAAGAAAACTACCCGGGAAGAGAAAAGCCACTACCCGGGAAGAGAAGGAAACCACCCGAGAAGAGACCCGGGAAGAGAAGAACCAGGGCACGATATTTGATATGAAAGTGACACATGTACATGCATGCATGATAACACCTCACATTTTCAAGTTCTAATAAAGTGTCATGATGGACAAAAGCATGGTAAAGGCATGTCAGATGAAATGATTACATTGACTTTCAATTCCTTCAATTATATAAAGAGATTGACCGATGTTTTCAAGGGGGCTTCGTCAATAATACTAACCAGACACTATTGTTACATCATTTTTCTCTTCAATTTATTTACCATTTTATTGTACAAAAAATATTGTAACTCTTTGAAATTATAGTGCAATTTATACTTGACTAGGTCCCGTGATTTTTCCCCTCAATTTGAGAAGTTTCCACATAAAAATCTTGTATCTCATTTAATTTATGTTACCCGGTAATTTTTTGAGAAAACAATATAAGCCCCTAAGGTTAATCTTTGTAAATGAGATCTTATATTAAAGGCATAATGTTATATTGAGTGTTTCGAATACTGGTGTGAACTATATGTTATTAATCTAAATCTATCAAATTAGAATCTAAATTTAAAACATGATATTATCCATTACATAAGAAATTATTGCACGGACTCGATGTGGGACCTCACATTAACATACATAAATTCTTTTCAATCATGATTTGATAAACCATGGTTGAATATTTTTGTAAATATTAATATATGGATCAATGTCACACCCAATCTATGCAAAAATTCCTCATTTACATGGGAAAATTAGTTATCTGATCTTGATTTAAATAAAAAAAATTATTCGAAACAGATTTTTGGAGCTGGTTCTTGAAGTCACATCGAATTCACCATAATCACTATTGAGTCCAATCGGAACCTATATAAGATTTTAAAAGTATTTTTTTTCCCACCCTATTTAACCGAAAAATATTTATATATACCGAATATTTATAAAGACATGTATACATAATTATGCATGTATATATTTATATGCGTGTTGATATTTATAAGAACAAGTGTACGGAAGTGAGACTGTTATTTTACCTTTGTCTACATGCTAGTGTTGTCCTTGGACTTCTGATATTTATCCCAAACCCCACCATTAATTTAGGCACATTATTGTCCTATAAAAGTTTGAATAATTTGTCTATATATGAAACGTTAGAGGTACATTTATATTTTAGTTTAACTTTTACGTCTGGCTAATTTTTGTGTGATGATTTCAGCTTCTTAAGACCGCCATCAGGTAAATCGAGGAATGTACATGGATGACAGGTTTTTGAAGGAGCGGACCAACAGGACCAGAACCCAGGACAAACCCCTATAATATTTCAGTGAAGAATTTGTCACACACTGTATTCGAACATGAGACGTCGGAGGAATCTTCTCACATCACCTCAGCCCTTATCAATCCGTCTATGTCCCTGAGGCATATGTACCTTTAAATTGATGTCTCAGTGATTAGGTACCTTAATATTGATTTTGTGGCCTTTGATCACTGTATTCTTACTTGGGTTGGGTACGCCCAGAATATTGTATTGATTTATCGATAAAAAAAAAAGTTTAAATCCGATTAGTGTTTAACAACCTGTTTTGTGATCTATTGCAACAACTCCATCCTTTCTGAATGTTGACCGACACACACATAAATTATTAATTATTTTAAAATTTACAAGTCAGTTTCATTTTCTCACACACACTCATATTGGGTTTTATCGTTGTCGTCCTGAAGGGCACCACCCTCAGGGCCATCATCCACCATCCATGTTGAATCTTTTAAAAAAAAAAAAAAAAATTCCAAATGAACGGTAATGATGCCCTAAGGACACTACCCTTAAGGGCATCATCAAACAACCCTCATATTGATATGGGTTAGTAGTTGTATAGAATTCTGTACTTAGGAATAACGACATGCATGGGCGATTAATACATTATTAATTTAAATACGGAAATATTACTTTTTGAAAATTGTAAATAAATTAAAATGAACCCACCCCCACCCTAATCTATGACAAGGTCGAATAATTGAAGTGTTTCAGATATTGTTTTGAAGAAAGTAAGCTTTTACACATGTAATCTAATTCCACAAAACTCTTTTTAATGTCCTTGGTAATTAATACAACTCACACATTATGATATTGAGACCATTTTTATTTAAAAATAATAATTTTATGGGACTATATCTATTTAGTCCTAAACATTTAGGTTGCAGATGATATTATTTGGTGATATCGTTCTTGTAATTCTGTTCATGAACCAACCATTGTTTAAAATTTTAAGGCTTAATAAATTGAAATTAAGCAAGTTAGAGATTGTACAAGAAAATCCCGAAAAACATGAAACAAAAACAAAACAAAAAATCTGACAATGTTGGGGCGTCTCTAAGCAGCACCCCCTATTCTGCCTGGGGAGATTCCCAGGCAGAACGGGCAGCGTTGGGCGGCCTGGAAAGTGGCACCCAGCGCTGTGAAGGCTCCAAAAGACAATCATGCACCCTTTCGCGTAAGCATGTTGTTTCCATGAAAAATTGACATGAAATGTTGTTTTTGATGATGTCTCTTTGACAACTATATAAGCAACAACCTTTGAATTATAAGAAGAATTTTTCCTGCATAAAAACAACACAATTTGAGAGCATTTAAAAGATCAAAGTGCAATTGCATATCTTGTTCTTAATAAAAGAGTTTGTGATATTTGTGGTTGTTATGCTTGTTATTTTTAGTGCAACTATCACAAGCATAAATCGTATCTTAGGAAAAGATTATTGTATATCGTACGCTGTGAGCGGGGTAAAATCTTCTTAAAGAGCTAATGTTGAACACTAGCTTGACTTGTTCCTATCATTTTTCCTACACCTACTGAAGCAACGACGAATTCCAATGGAGAAGCACCACATCCCTGACCCACAACAACCGATAAAAATGATGTATGTTGCACTAAATATTGATTTTAAAATCGTTTCGACTTGATCAAAAAATTCAGAAGTATCATTTCAATTTATCTCTTAATCCAGCAAGGACTAGAAAAGAGGGGCCACAAGAGGTCAAATTAATTTACAAATTCATATTACGTTGGTCTCAGTGTTTTGAAAACCGGTCCGAACCGGCCGGTTCAACCGATTTAACCCGTAACCAGTGCTTGATCCGGTCCGGTTGACTCTTCAAAACCACCCTGATAAAAAACCAGTGGGAACCGGATTAAACCGATAAAAAACCGGTTCAACCAGTGAACCGGTTGACTGGTTGAACCAGTATGTTCCTTCATTTTTTCTTTCCTTTTTAAAATTTTAATTCTTTTTATTTTTTTAAAATTATAAATCAAATTTGTAGAACAAAATATATTATATTTAATTTATTGTTATTGAAATGATTACAAAATAATATTTTATTCATGTTTTTATTAAAAATTTCATATAATTCAATAAATGTGTCTTGTATATTATATAAACATACTTAGTTTCTCATAAATTATAATATATGTGAATAATTTCATAATATTTTAAATATTTTATTATAATTTTGGGATATTGATCTTTTTTGACATTATTTGTTGTTTGTTTTAGATGTTTTATTATTATTATTATTTTATGTTAGACAATTCATTTTATCTTATGTTTGAAGTTTGACATGTTATGTTGGTGTAACGATATTTTTTTATTGTGAACAACTGAAACTATAGTAAAATATATGGTATATATATTTTACAAAACTTAAAATAGATATTACATAATGCTGACGTCATCACCGGTTGAATCAATGGTTCAACCGGTTGAACCGATCGAACCTGTAACCAGTAAGGGCACCGGTTTCATGTCCGGTCCGGTTGTGAAAACACTGGTTGGTCTATAAATAGGACACGACCTTGTACATACAAATATTTTCTCTTATATATCATATTAAGCATAAAAGCATGTGTCCACGCTTTGATCAGATTAAATGCATCATCTCACTAGAACTAGAACAAGTGGTTGGATCAACTTGTTTCACTATTTCAACTAAGATTAAGAAAACTGATTAATTAATTTAGTATGAACGTACGAAATGTTTGAAAATATATGTTATAAAGCAGGAAACCGTATACATATTAAATTTATTAAGAATTAATTTATTGTTTTGGAATCTCTGAAATTTAATTTTTTAAAAACATTGATGTTTTTTTTTTGTTGATAAGGGGAGGGACTAAAATATTTTTCTGTGTATACTATGAGACTCGAACTCAAATGTTATCAAAATTGAAAATAAGCGTTTACGAGTTGGGCTAGTCCAAGGAGTCGAATTGATGGGTTTTTAATGGGAAAAGGTATTATATTGAATTAGCTGGCACTATTTATTCAAATACCTTAATATTTTATGTCTTAACTTTTAAACAATAGTAATTTTTTTGGGGGAGAAAATAAGGTGCAATGAGGCGGCGGCCTACACCACAGAGCACCCATTTCTCTATATAAACTTCTCCATCTAGTCTCAAATTTTTCAGACAATGGGAGAAATATAAACGAAAAAATATTTCCAAACAAGAAAAATACTGAAGAGGAAAAATAGTCCCAACCTTCCTTACCACCACCAACATGGCGGCCTATGTCGAGAACCGGCAATTCACTCGCCACGATCCGCCCAATTTACCCAACTTAGCGCGTCCATTCAAATCCAATTCAACCACCCATCACCGGCCGGAATCCCTTGTTCGTGGTTACAGCACCCCTACCTCCCCAGATTTCATGATTCCAAAAAAATATATAAATAGCGATTTAAAAGTAGATTATTCATCCGGGGACTCTGACGATGATGACGACGACGAAGAAAAGAAACATACGTTAGCCATTAAGAAAGCTAACGCCGAGCTAGAACTGTCTGTTCTTGACTCAAGAGACGAGTTCACAGCCGACAAATGGGTGGAGCGCAACCCGTCCATGGTCCGGCTCACCGGAAAACACCCTTTCAACGCGGAGGCGCCGCTGCCGAGGCTCATGCACCACGGTTTTATCACCCCTGTTCCCCTCCACTACGTACGGAACCACGGGCCGGTCCCGAAAGCAAGTTGGCATGAATGGACCATCGAAGTTTCCGGTCTTGTGAAACGCCCCACGGTTTTCACAATGGACCAACTGGTGAAAGACTTTCCAAGCAAAGAGTTCCCTGTCACTCTCGTTTGTGCCGGGAACCGCCGCAAAGAGCAAAACATGGTGAAAAAAACCATAGGATTCAACTGGGGCGCCGCTGCTATCTCCACCTCGGTATGGCGGGGAGTGCCTCTATGTTCCATTTTAAAGCGGTGTGGGATTTTCAGCTTGAAAAAGGGTGCCCTCAACGTGTGTTTTGAGGGTGCCGAAGATCTGCCAGGCGGCGGCGGCTCCAAGTACGGAACGAGTTTGAGGAAAGAATTTGTGATGGATCCGGCGAGGGATATTATATTGGCGTACATGCAAAACGGTGAGAGGCTGAGCCCTGATCACGGTTTTCCTGTTCGGGTCATAATTCCAGGGTTTATTGGTGGGAGAATGGTGAAATGGTTGAAGCGTATAATTGTGACTACAAAGGAGTCGGACAGCTATTACCATAACAGGGATAATAGGGTTCTTCCTTCACATGTTGACGCCGAACTTGCAAATGCTGAAGGTATATCATGTTATCATCTCTTTTCCACAAAATACGGATCTTTGTAATATTAGTCTCATATTTTTAACATTAATCAAATATAGTCCTACAAAAATTATTTTTAATCAATATTATTCTCAAACGTTTTTAAAATCAAAAGTGGTCTCAAACTTCCTTTTCATCGATTACGAGAGCCCTTTTGCTAAAAAAATATTTTTCATTCCATTAATCTTTTATATGTTGCAGCATGGTGGTACAAGCCTGAATATATAATCAACGAACTCAACATCAATTCTGCAATTACGACGCCGTGTCATGAAGAAATACTGCCCATCAACTCCTGGACTACTCAGAGACCCTACACCTTGAGGGGTTACGCCTACTCAGGTATTAAATGAGTGTTTGTAAATGCTTTTACAAAATGCTTATCAGCTTTTTAGATAAAAAAACAGATTTTGAGTGTTTTATTTCCATGCTTCTGCTATTGCTTCTCTAAAAATAAGCAGAAAAAAACAGAATTTGAGAAGCAGGTCATGACATGCTTTTGACTGCTTTAAGTTGTTTTGTGGCAGTTTTGTAATTAATTGAAGTTTATTAAGCTGCTTTTTATTTAAATAGCAAACACTAACTTTAAGCAAAAGCAACGTAGAAGTGCTTTGAATAAGCAATTGCAAACACACCCTAAGAACTTAATTTATGCATTTTTGTTGTGAAGTATATATACTAATTTTATTTATAAAAAAAAACAAACAAACAAAAGGGAATTATGACATTAATTTTATTTTATCATTATGAAAATTTTAGTCCCATACAATAATAATCTTTACCAAATTTAAGAAATTTAAAGAGAAATATTCTTGTCTCGAATCTTGATAATCAACACTTGTTTAAAGTTAAGTAATTTATTTGTTTTCCAATGTCAACAGAAGAAGAGATATTTTGTTTGAAAGATATACGGTAGTTTATTTAAATCTACGCTTTCAACATTTTTCCTCATTAAATTATGATGATTACTTAAGCAATTATCTAGCTGGGGAAGAAATCATAAATAATGGGGCAAGAATCTTTAATTAGTATTCTATCATATGCAAGAAACGTATATTCAGCCCGGACACATGAAATTTGGTAATGTGCGGCAAAAAAATATTACTATAAAGTAAAGGGCGAAAAAAATCTTAGATGCCAAAATAAATTTTAGTAGTCAAAATATAATTTTTGAGGGGTAACCTTAATAGTTTTCACTCATATTGATCCTTTACATCTGAATGTAGGGAGTGGGAAAAAAGTGACTAGGGTAGAGGTGACTATGGATGGCGGTGAAACATGGTATCTGTGCTCCATCGACCACCCCGAAAAGCCTAACAAGTACGGCAAATACTGGTGCTGGTGTTTCTGGTCACTTGAGGTTGAGGTTTTGGACATTCTCGGCTCCAAGGAAATTGCTGTGCGGGCATGGGATGAAACCCTCAACACACAACCCGACAAGCTCATTTGGAATGTCATGGTACGAGCCCGATTTATTTGTTGCTATTCTTACAGACACTACCATTAAAAAAAGTAACAACCATTGGATTAGAATATGAACATTCATTCTTATTCCATGGTTGGATGCACATTGCCCTAATGCCGTAGCATCCTATGATGAATTTTAACGATGTCCTTTATGGATATAGTAAGATTATATCGAGATTTTTTTGAATTATTGTCCTGTCAAAAAGAGAAAAAAATTGTTTATCGCAAGAAATTAAAATTTCAGGGTATGATGAATAATTGCTGGTTTAGAGTTAAGAAAAATGTCTGCAAACCACACAAAGGGGAAATTGGTATCATCTTCGAGCACCCAACTCAACCTGGAAATCAATCCGGGGGATGGATGGAAAAGGAGCTCCACCTCGAGAAATCCTCGAACGACACTCAAGCTCTAAAGAGAGCCATCTCATCTCCATTCATGAACACCAACAATAAACTGTTCTCCAGTTCCGAGATTAAGAAGCACAATTCTGCCGACTCCGCATGGATCATCGTACATGGTCACGTCTACGACTGCACCAGCTTCCTTAAAGCACACCCCGGCGGAACAGACAGCATCCTCATCAACGCTGGCACAGACTGCACGGAAGAATTTGACGCCATTCACTCTGATAAAGCCAAGAAAATGCTCGAAGAGTACAGAATCGGAGAGTTGATGACCACTGGTTATGCATCGGCGGATTCTTCCCCAAACAACTCAGTTCACGGGCCGTCGGGCAACCTCAACTTAACTGCGGTTAAAGAAACTTCAGGGCTTCCAATGCAAAGAGTCGCTCTTGTTCCTCGGCAGAAAACTCGTTGCAAACTCGTTGAGAAAACTACGCTATCACATGACGTGAGACTTTTCCGATTTGCATTTCCCAATGAGGATCAAGTGCTGGGATTACCAGTGGGGAAACATATATTCATCTGTGCCACCATAGATGAAAAGCTGTGCATGCGAGCTTATACTCCATCAAGCAGCGTAGATACCGTTGGATATTTCGAATTAGTGATGAAGATTTACTTCAAAGGGGTGAACCAAAAATTCCCCAACGGCGGGCTGATGACCCAGCATTTGGATTCCATGGAACTGGGCTCGTTTATCGATGTGAAAGGTCCATTGGGACACATTGAGTACACCGGAAAAGGTAACTTCCTGGTTCACGGTAAACAAAAGTACGCCAGAAAACTGGCCATGATCGCCGGTGGATCCGGAATCACCCCGATTTATCAGGTAAATTTTTAAAAAAACGTTACCAGAAAATCAGAAAATTTTCATTTTAACTTGAAATGAAATTAATTTTCTAGTTGTTATAATTCAGGTAATGCAGGCAATTTTGAAGGATGAAAATGATGAAACGGAGATGTACGTGCTGTACGCGAATCGCACAGAGGATGACATATTGCTGAGAGCCGAGCTTGATGAATGGGCGGAGAAATATCCCGAGAGGGTTAAAGTGTGGTATGTATTGTCAAACTCTCTGAAGGAAGAGTGGAAATATAGTTCAGGGCATATTACTGAAGATATTTTAAGAGAGCATATTCCGGTGTCGTCGGAATATTCATTGGCTTTGGCTTGTGGGCCGCCGGCGATGTTGCAGTTCGCTGTTAGCCCGAATCTTGAGAAGATGGGATACCCTACGGAATCTATATTGGTTTTTTAGGAAATCTAATGAATTATGAAATTAGATATATGTCATGTATCGGTTTAAAGTAAATAATATATTCAATTTTGTACTTGTAAGGAATTCATTGAATAGGTTTGTTTATCAACGATCTCAATATAGCGTCATTTTAAATCGTTCCTTCAAATAATTTCTTAATTCCAAATCCTCCGATCCAAATATAACGTTTTAATATTTTTAACAAATTAGAGTTATTCATTTGTTGGGTTAATTTGTAGCGGTCGGGTATGAAATTAAGTTTATGGAAGATGGGTCAATTTAATTGATGCTGATGTTAAGAGAGTTAATCATCCATTTCGCATCAAATGCCAAATTAACAACCGGCAACTCGCTTGTACTCTATGGGAATCCAACGCCCAGTGATTTAGATTTTATGATAGATTAGAATAAGGTTGGATGCGCAAAGCCCTCCACCTGATTGTGAACGGATATTTGATAGAATCTTTAATAATAGGCAGAGTGGGTGGTGATTCGAAAGGGTTTCAGAGCTGCTTTTACATGATGTAATATCTATGTCTCTAAAGCAACATACCGTAGACCGTATCAATAAAACCATGGAAGAGGATTAAAATATAATATCTTTTTTTAAAAAAATAATAATAATAATGGGATTTTGGTGCATGCAAAGGCCATTGATCTTGTCCCCGCAGCACAACGTACTCTTCTAGCTGTCTTGCCCCCTAATGCTTATTATATTACATTTAAAAATAAACCAAGGATCAACTAAACAAATTTATAATTATTATTATTATTTTATACCTTCCTCGATCAAATCATTTAACGCTTTTGTCGTATCTGAATGATTAAATAGTTATGTCTTATGATTAGGCGTATAATTTGTTAAAGTTTAATATATTTATATAAAAAGTCTACTTATGATTACCAACTTTTTTTATTCTTTTTGAAGTAAACCTTCCTAAATACGTGGAGATATTTAAGACAACGTTGTAAACCAAATTCCTCTAATATTTTTGGAGTTAATTTATTTTACATTATAGACCTATTCCAGGTCTCCAGATACATTGAAAGCCGTACAATTTTTTTTCAGCAATTGGTGTAGAAGGAATACTTGTTGCCCATCTCATAGAGTAATATCTAAGTGTTGGATTTAGGGGTGAGTATTCAGCCGATTCGGTTATCGACCGAACCGAATTTCGAAAAACCGATTTAACCGAATTTATTTTGGTAGGACCGAACCGACCGAAATTTTTGCTAAAACCGATTTAACCGAAACCGAATAAAAATCGGTTATTTCGGTACCGACCGAATTAACCGATTGTTTTTTTAAAAAATAGAACGGCTGCTTCTTGTGAGTTGTTTAGAAAAAGCTAGGGTAAATATTTGACAACCGAGACGGGCCAAGCCCAAAAAATCTAATTATTCTAAAAAAAATTAATTTTTAAAAGAAAAATCGGTTATATCGGTTTAACCGATTTGTAAAATTTGATAACCGAGATCGAACCGATCTAACCGAGTTTTCGAGAAAAAAAACAGAAATTCCGAATTGACCGAACCGAATTTCCGAAATTATTCGGTTCGGTCGGTTATTTCGGTGTAACCGATATTTTGCTCACCCCTAGTTGGATTAATTACTCAGATTTATCATTATCTCAATTTTCTGTTGGACATAATTCATTTATAAATTGAGTCATTGATCCAGCTCATGTGGTATTACCTCATGAGGTAGTCAAAAACATCGTTTAGAGGTATGGACAGGGACGAATCTATGTGAAGCTGAGAGGGGGCAGCTGCCCCACCACAACAAATTGTATTATATATTTTTTTACTAAGTTACTTCAACAGAGAGCGCAATGGCAGGTTGGTGAAGACATTGAAGTATGCATCCATAGGCCCCAGTTCGAAACTGGGCTAGATCATTTTCTCCTTTTTTATCTCATTATATTCATTTTCCTCCTTTTTTAAATATAGATATTTTGTGAAGCAAATGAATTTTAATATGAAAAATCGAAAATAACATTTAGTAGTAATGGCTAAATATAAAATATTAATACATTATCAAAAAATTTAACCACAAAAACTATCACAAAGTACTTGCTTCCACTTGCATTCTTATAACTCCGTCCCAGAAAAGAATGAGTCCCTTATATCTAAAAAATATACTTTTCCCTTTCTTAAAATCGAGCAAGTGTCTTCCTTAAATATCAATGAATCGAGCATTATAATAATTATATTATTACAATTAAACTAGATAAATGTATTATTTCTTGAATCAAACAAATCTTTTTCTTAAAATAATTGCATTGTAATTAATGATTTTTACCTACAGGCTTAAAACTCGATGTTTAACATGAACTTTCGGTTTAATTTTATATAATTTTTTTTGCCCCCCTCAATAAAATTCTTGGAATCGCCCCTGGTCACGGGTATATTAATGGTTAGCTAAATTAATCACAAGTTCAACTATTGTTTAATACATATAAAAATATTCGTATTATATATTAAAGATTTTATTTTCCGTTGAAAAAAAGAGTTCGGAGATTATTGGATTTGTGCGAGGCTAATATCTTATATAAACTGAAACATCAAAAGTTTAATTGTTTTAGATTTTTAGTTTATAACTTAGCTCCCTTGACACATTTATTATTCTTGTTGGAAACTATTACATGGGATTTTAAGATTAAACTGATTACTTTGACAACAAGGTATTGACTTGGTGATTGTCATCTATTTTTCAATGTAAAAAATCTCGGGTTCGAGTCCTCACCATCCTCTATTAAAGAGAAAGATTAAATTGATTACAGGGTGATCTTTGCAGATTTAGTTCTAAGATTATGGATCGAATGGCCCAATAATGAAACACTTAGCCGAAATGTAAATTGGACACCGGAAAAAGCTTAACTTCATTTAAGGCAGATTGGGCCTCCAAACAGAGCTCATTAGAGTTGGACGTGACTAAGTATAACTTTATTGGGAAACTTTCGGGCCGATACTATTTGGTAAAAGATTTTGGGAAAATTTCAGGCCGGTACCAAGAGTAGAAAGTTTTTTCGGTCCAGTCTACCAAAATATTTTGCTTTCAACTAGGTCCATTTTAGGTCAAAATTACCAAAATATCCATAAACTATCATCTTCCTCGTCGCATCTCCAACTCGAATCGTCTTCTCCATTTTATCTCTGTAATTTCTCCATGTTACACAGAAAAATGCTCAAAATTTCCTGTAATTTCTCACCCTTTCCATCGAGTCGTTCTCTTCATGGATTATTGTGCGAAGATGAGGTATTCGCATGTCCAACAAGATGGAGCCGTACAAAAAATTACGTAAAAGAATAAAATTGGTTGGGCTTTCTGAAATTAAATAAAACATTACGTAAATATGAGGTATTCAAGAGAATTTCCTCTTTATCATCAAATGACATATTTACTGAAATGCAATAAAACATTTCATTGGTTGGGCTTTCTGAAAATGTCAATCGTTTCTGAAAATTGAAACTATTGGTGCATCTATCAATGTTTTTGGTTAAAAGACAAACCTGAGTCTATCGGTGCATGTAATTTACATGCACCGCATGAGATATGTATCGCATGAGTCTAGCGGTGCATGTAAATTACATGCACCGCTAGACACAATAAAGTGAAAAATGATGATAATAATGAATCATGCGAAGATTTTCTATTTTAAACTGATATTAGTTTCTGAAAATTCATAATGATGTTGAAATCTCTGTACAAAGGGAATTAGGAATTGATGGATGCAGTCTCGTAGATAAAAACTGTAGGAGTCTTAATTTTTAAGTATTATTTGTGATCGTATTTAACACTTACTGTATGATACTTATTTATTATGTAATTTGATAATCAATGCAAATGTTGAGTCTACCGGTGCATGTAATTTACATGCACCGATAGACTCTCGGTGCATGTAAATTACATGCACCGGTAGACTAGAGGTGCATGTAAATTACATGCACCGGTAGACTAAATTACATGCACCTCTATGTGGTGCTGGAGCTCTACCAACTGAAGCAATGGAAAACGTTTCGTGCAAAACCGTCAGGATTCTAACACTGAATTGCAGCCTACTCAACCTAGTAGACCATGTCCCATCTCCCGCACAAGGTTTGGAACGTAGACCACTCTTGAGAAAACAAAATAAAATGATTATCTCAAGCCCAAGTTCAAAAACAAAACTTCTCTTTGCAAGTAAAAAAGTTGGGTGGATTTTAGCATAAAATCCACCCAACTTTTTTACTTGCAAAGAGAAGTTTTGCTAAAATATATCATTTTATTATGTAATTTGAGAAACAATGCAAATATTGAGTCTACCGATGCATGTAATTTACATCACCGACAGACTATAGGTGCATGTAAATTACATGCACCAGTAGACTAGCGGTGCATGTAATTTGCATGCACCGACAGACTATAGGTGCATGTAAATTACATGCACCTATAGTCTGCAAATGCCAAAAGTAGACAAAATATAAATCTTAAAATGCAAAGAAGAAGCAGCATACTTCCATGAATTCAAACAAAGATCACATTTTAACATGCACTTGAAATAGATGCAAATCGCATCGAAGAACAATTAACTATCAATTTTACATCAAATCTTTGATCATTGTTAAAAGTAATGTAAAATTTGATGCCATTTGCAGTATAGTGTCCAAGTAGATCAAGAATTTTTGTCAAGATTCAACTAGTTAAAATATTTTGGTGAAAAACAAATTTTAGAAAAGAACATCCAAATCACCCCCAATTAAACAATACCATATAACGCACGAAAACAAACAATAAATCTATCAAATTATTAAGTAGCAAATCAATCAAAAGACATTTGAAGACAAGAATTATATTTATAAATTTCACATTGGAATTTCGATTATCGACTCTCATTGGAAATGATACAATTTATTTCAGATACTCCTTGAAGGTTGTAATTGGTTCCATGAAATTGACATATCTTCAACCAAAACGTGAACAAGTTATTTTGAAATGTAAAAATTTCAAGGGAAAAGAAGATGCTCACCTTCAAAGGCATAAAAAATATATCATTTTAGTTTTTTATGCTAAAATCCACCCAACTTTTTTACTTGCAAAGAGAAGTTTTGCTGAAATATATCATTTTATTATGTAATTTGAGAAACAATGCAAATATTGAGTCTACCGGTGCATGTAATTTACATGCACCGGCAGACTAGCGGTGCATGTAAATTACATGCACCGGTAGACTAGTAGTGTGGGTAATTTACATGCACCTCCATGTGTTGCTTGTTTTTAAGATTGTTAGTTCTTCAACTTTGATTTGAGAAAAAATAAATCAAAACTTTTGGAATGAGATGATATGTTGTTTATCTTTTCCAAATTTGCTACAAAAAAATTTGTTTACCTAAAGAAACATTTTAGCAAAGAAATTATATTATTCTCTAAACAAAGAAATATGCCTTCTGTATTTTAAAGTATTATGCTAAAATCGAAAATAAATTTAGTTACTTTCTCGTAGCTTGATCCGGAAAAATGGAAGTATAAAATTGATATTATTGCTTAGCAAATTATGTGCTACATGAGATTGATGGGTTCAACAGTGAAACCAATATTATTCGCTTTTACAGTATGGAGTATCTCAGTCCAACTCAGTTCAATCTTTGTGCTATACGTAGAAATACAAGGTATCATTTTAGCAAACACTTAATCTGCACCAAAATTGTAATAAAAGTTCAATGTTACTTAACTCCAAAAATACCATAAAAACAGCAAATAAAATTGAAACAAAACGTCGGTTTTCCGTTGTCGGAGAAGAATGACATTTGGCAAAATGAAAAGGAGTCACCGCCGCCTCCACACAACACCGCCACCGCTCCATACTCGTCGCCTAACCACCATTGCTGATTTCCCAGAACACGCGACCATCATCAACTCTCACGACGATGAACAGATAATTCAACTGTTACAAATTGGTTTTTATAACAAGGGTGTTTTAGGAATAGCAAAGGACTAATTAGATTAGGGTTTCATAAAAATAGACTTAGTTGAAAGAAGATTCTCACAAGATGTATTTAGTTGAAAAGAAATTTTTTTGCTAGATTTAGTTGAAAGATGTTTTGAAAAGTGGTACCTATATGTAATTTTCTCAAAGATTTTTCGGCCCAGTCACCCCAAAAAAATTTATTTCAACTAGGTCCAGTTTTGGTCAAAATGACCAAAATAGTCTTATGTCTTCCTTGGATCAAATCCTTCAACATCAAAACCCTAGTCTCCAACTCTCACATCAGCCACATGTCCCAACCACCAACGCCGTCGTTGGAAGTTGTCGCTCCTTCCATGACGTCGGAGTTGCGCGCACTGGTCAAACGAAAATAAAAAGGTTGTGCAAGAAGACAAAATCATCGCATTCTTCTATTTATCATCTATTTACCGATTGTGTTGATTTTGTTTTATATTTCTTATGAATTTCAATTTTTTTGTAATGTCTGTACGTAGATTTTTAATGTGAAACGTAAAAGTATAACGTATTTGAATTGTTCGATCAAACATTTGAATGGAAATTTTACATTTATTATGAGTTTCAATTTTATTGTAATGATTGTTTGTAGATTTTTAATGTAAAACTCAAAATTATAATGTATTTGAGATGTTTGATCAATAGTTTGAATGAAAATTTTGAGAATGTAATGATATTGAAATCATTGGTGCATGTAATTTACATGCACCGACAGTTCATGAGTCTATCGGTGCATGTAATTTACATGCACCGATAGACTCAGTGGTGCATGTAATTTACATGCACCGGCAGTTCATGAGTCTATCGGTGCATGTAATTCACAAGCACCGATAGACTCATTGGTGCATGTAACTTACATGCATTCAGTTTGCTATTAATTAAAAAAAAGTTAATGAGGAAAAATGTTACATATTCAAAATTATATATAAAAAGGCTATGTTTTTGGTTAAATATAGTATAAGTCTATATGCGCATGTAATTTACATGCACAAGAATAGACTCAGCGGTGCATGTAATTCACATGCACCGACTTGCTAAAATTTATCGATGCATGTAATTCACATGCACCGATAAGCGGAGATGCACTAATATACGTTTTTTTATCTAAGTGCTAAATAACAATGATCAAATCAAAAAAATATGAATTAATTTTTCATTCTATAATTTTTACAATTGATCTTATAACAAATTAAAGATACAATATATTACTTTAGAAATTAAATTTTATTATGGATGAGTATATACTATATGATAAATTATTGCATAATCTCATAACAAAATTCTATTATTTTTCAAATGATAATATATTACACAAACATGTCTTAATTTTAAGTGTTATTTGTGATCGTCTTTAACACTTACTATATGATACTTATTTATTATGTAATTTGAGAACCAATGCAAATGTTGAGTCTACCGATGCATGTATTTTACATGCACCGGTAGACTATCGGTGCATGTAAATTACATGCACCGATAAGCTAGGGGCGCGTGTAATTTACATGCACCGTGTTGCTTGCTTGTTGATCTTATAACAAATTAAAGATACAATATACTGGTGATGAAGACCTGAAAGGACCTTATACTCTCTCCGCGCTTGTACAAAAGAGTAAATGATACTAATTTGAGAAACAATGCAAATTTTGAGTCTACCGGTGCATGTAATTTGCATGCACCGGCAGACTATAGGTGCATGTAAATTACATGCACCGGTAAAATTTTGTGTCTACCGGTGCATGTAATTTACATGCACCGGCAGACTATAGGTGCATGTAATTTACATGCACTGGCAGACTGTAGGTGCATGTAAATTACATGCACCGGTAGACTAATAGTGCATGTAATTTACATACATCTCTATGTGTTGCTTGCTTGTTTAAAATTGTTAATTCTTCAACTTTGATTTGGGAAGATAAGATTGTGTTACCCCACTGATATATTGTCAGGAATTTAATATACGCATCGTTTATGTTATTATAGATCATTCCACTAATATAGTGACATGATGTCTGAAAGTTTAGAAATGATAACAATATGTAACAAATGAAAATGGAATTTTAGTTTTTACTTGATATGTTATACATAAACAAATGAAAGTGGAAAAAAATAAATCAAAACTTTTGGAATGAGATTATATGTTGTTTATAGATGATATGTTGTTTATCTTTTCCAAATTTGCTACAAAAAAATTGTTTACCTAAAGAGACATTTTAGCAAACACATGATCTGCACCAAAATTGAAATAAAAGTTCAATGTTACGTAAATCCAAAAATACCATAAAACAACAAATAAAATTGAAACAAAACGTCGGTTTTCCGTGGATGGAGAAGAATGACAATTGGCAAAATGAAAAGGAGTCGCCGCCACCTCCACCACAACAGCGCCACCGCGCCATACTAGTCGCCGCCGCCTCCATTGCTGATTTCCTAGAACACGCGACCATCACCAACTCTCACGACGAGGAACATATAATTCAACTGTTATAAATTGATTTTTAGAAGAAGGGTGTTTTTGGAATAACAAATGACTAATTAGATTAGGGTTTCATAAAAATGGACTTAGTTGAAAGAAGATTCTTACAAGATGTATTTAGTTGAAAAGAAAATATTTTGCTAGATTTAGTTGAAACAAGTTTTAAAAAGTGATACTTATGTGTAATTTCCTCAACTTTATTTACGCAAATATTTATGAGTTATGGGTGTGCGACGGTTTGGTTAACCGATCGAACCGAACCGAAAATTTTGATTTTTGGTTCTAGATAAATAAATTTGGTTTTTGGTTATAGGGTTCGGTTAACCAAACGGAACCAAAAACCGAGATTTAAAAAAATTAAAATTTTTAATTATTTTTTAATGGTTTGAATTTTTATTGTTTAAATTTTTTTAATGGTTTAAATTTCGGTGGTATTTAAATGGTTTTAAAAATTAAACTTTTATAAAAAAAATAAATTAAAAAAAACGATTTAACTAAAATTGAACCGAAATGTTTGGTAAAAACCAAAACCAATAATGATTGATTAGTTAATTTAAAGGCCAAAGTGTAAATTTACCCACCTTTACTCTATAAAGGAGCAATTTACCTCTCCCAGTAAATAAATAAAGTCCAAACCATCTCCATGTAAAACTAAAAAGGAGCAATTTACAAGGGGGTGTTTTGGCCTTTATTTATTTATAAGGAGGTAAATTGCTTCTTTTTAGTTATAGGGATGTAAATTGATCATTTTTTAGTTTTACTGGGAGGTGATTTGGACCTTATTTATTTACAACGAGGTAAATTGATCCTTTGTAGTTTTACCCTAATTTAAATACTGGGACTCAATAAACCAAAATATATGTAATCTAAATTTCCAGAGTTAGTTTTTTATAGCAATTATTATCACATAAGAGATTAGTTTGATGTTGTGTCCTTAGAGAATGAATATTTCAAATAAAGTGTTGACACGCATCAGGACATGTCCCTGGGTAGTAGTAAAAGAAATTCCACCTAAAATTATTGGATTACTACTATGTTAAAAAAATTAGTATGGCATTATATAACGAGTTTCAACAAACTCGCCGCTTTAATTAGTTGCTAACAATGAATATTCAAATAAAGGGTTGATACACATCACGACATTTAGTATCAAAAAATCCTACCTAAGATTAGTGCGATATAAAAAAAATTAATATGGCATTATAATGAGTTTGAACAAACTCACCGCTTTAATTAGTTGCTGAGTCAAGTATTGCCCCATTTCATCATTTAATATGGTTTTTTTAGTAGCTCTAAGTTGAGAATTATTGTCTCTCTTTTTTAAACTTATATTCATTATTATAACTTGAACCAATACCATTGAGGTTAGAAAAACACACACACACACACACACACACACACACACATATATATATATATATATATATATATATATATATTTATTGGTTTTTATCTTCAAATAACTTAATAAGTTTGATTATGAAGTTCGTGTTCATAATTATGCATTATATGATTCTGTTTCGAATTATTGCTATTATATTTTATCGGTGGAATAAAGAAATGTAAGTCGTGGGGAAAACATGATAGGGAGATGATTTATATTTTATTGGATAAATACACATATATAGATTTATTTATTTAAATATACAAAAAATAAATATATTTGTTGGGTTTTGGGAGCACGAATAATCATGATTGTTTATGATAACAAAATTTGTTATTGTATTGCTAACATATTTCATCAAATGTGCAATTCATATATGATATTTTAGAGCTGATGATGTGCTTAGAAATGTCTTTGAATTTGGTTGCGGAAATAAGAATTCAACCTCCACTGACCCTAAGCGTTGTTGACTAAATCAATCATATCTCATAGCTCGAATATCAAAACGACCTGATTATATAGGGGTTGAATAGCCATTTCAAGTCTCTACGACTTGTATTTCAAACCAACGGACCTGATTCGAAGATGTACATTACAAAATATGCTTGCAAGAATCTTCAGGTCCAAAGCTGAAACATTAGCAGCGAGATTGTAACAGCTATGTTATATTGGCCATAACTCTCAGCTCGTTTTTTTCGAAATGGCACGATTCAGTATGGATTGAAAATATAAGACCAAGATCTAAAAGTTGTTTTCAGAAGTTCAAATCTGAATCGATATGAAGAAGGTGAAAAATGGCATGGAAATCACGAGTTCTGCTGCTACATCCATCAAACTTACAATAGGAGTACGGCTTCGTATTTTGAGCATAACTCTATTATACAAACTCGAAATCAAACGATTCTTGATTACATGGAAAGTTAAGAGAACTGACTATAACTTTTATGTTGATTACTTTGCCCAGATATCAACGAATCAAAAGCCATAATCAATAGAACAGAATAGCAGACTTCGGATAGCAATGTTGGCACCTACCAGACCAGATTGTCTACCGGATTGCAAGTAGACTATCCTATCGAATTGTCTACTGGATTGCAAGTGGACCTATCTTTCCGAATTTTCTATCAGATTGCAAGTGGACTTACCATACCAGATTGCTTACCGGATTACAAGTAGACTACCTTACCGGATTGTCCACCGGATTGCAAGTAGATCTATGCTATCGGATCGTAAGTAGACCTACCATATCGGAGCAAAATCAACAGACTTCCAGAAACAGCCAAGAAACTAGAATATGACTATTGCAAGCTCGGGAAACTTATCAAAACTTTTCGAACGGCTATATTATTGTATCTAAGATATATATCATTATTTGAGGCTATATAAACATGATTTGGAAGCTCAATAACAGCTGATTGAAGATCAATCCAAGCATTACAAATCAAACCCAATTGAGATTCAAATGAGGAACTTCAAAGACAAAATCTGCTAAATTAAGAGCACTCCCTAAACCTCTTGGCACATCTTTCAAGCTTATATCAAATCTGCTACGAGATCATTTGTGCATTTGTACTCACTTATTCATTGTATTTGTGAGGTAAAATAGAAAAGTGAATATTATTGTAACAGTTGGTGATTTATTACAACTGGGTGAAGTCTATCCAAGTGAGACATTAAAGAACATGCTTTGTGTGATCTGTGTGGATTAGGAGTTTATGTTATCTTTGTGATATTAGCCTAAATGGGTTGTATATGTTTGAGTGTAAACCAAAGTATCATAGCGTATCCTTCCATTAGATGGAAGAATGCCAGACGTATAAGGATTACACCATCTTCAAGTTACATAAACAAATACTTGTGTATTTACTTTATTGCATTTATTTAACTTACTACTTTGGTTATCATTATTGAAGCATTTTTTGTGCTTGTTAAAACACCAAAGTGTAGCTCACTAGGTGTATGATAAAATGCTTTAACCAAAATGTTCTTACATATTTACTTGCATATCCTTAAAATGATTTTCAAATGATTAATCGGTTATAGAGCGGGTTATGTCGAGTGTCTTTCACTCGGTTTTGTAACCGAACTCGATATAATTTCTCGATGCAATAATTTCAAGAACACGAGCTATTGAAGCTCAAGTTAGTTGAATTCGGGTGTAGATTGACAAGCTACCCCTGCATTGATCCTAACAAGCATTTATGTGTTAAGAAAACACAGGGTTCCATAACCAATTGGTGATGACACACCATCTCACGTGTGATATTACACAAGTCAAAGATGTGGACTGATCACGCGGGGAACAATGAACATGTGGATGGAATAGTCAATCACATTAAAAACCTGACTGTGATGTCATATTAAGAATTCATGGGGTTTCTACTCATAACCAATTGATTATGATATGAGTATCTCAGAATTTTTTTATAAGCAGGAAATATAGTTTTCAAGTTCCCAATGTAGAACAACAACTCTCAAAATGCCCTCTCACATGTGATATTATATAAGTCAAATACGTGTATTGAAAAGGCGGAGAACAATGAGCATGTGTGCGGAATAGTCAATCATATGAAAAACCTAACTCTGATGTTAAGAATTCGTGAAGTTCCTACTCATAACTAATAGATTATTATAAGAGTATCTCAAAAAAAATTTATAAGCAAAAAATATAGCTTTCAAATTTATGATATAGGATAACAATTAACAACTCTCGACATTACCGTAACATCAACCAGGCAAAACTTTAAATTTATATAATAAAAGGGGTGTGGGGCCGGGGCTCCGTCTTTAAATTAAAATGACGTTATTAAGAATTTAGAGAGAGAGAGAAGCAGCTTCCTCATTTATTATTATTATTTTAATCTTTGTTAATTCGCAATTAACAAAAAAAAGTAGACGCAACCGAAAATGGAGGGTGGGGTTCAGCCAGCGGACACCGTCATGCCGGACGCCGAGCCACAACCTCCGCCGCAGCAGCAGCAGCAACCGTTGCCGCAGCCGCCGGTAGACCACATCCCTGCGGTGCTCAGCCACGGCGGCCTATTCATCCAATACAACATATTTGGCAACATCTTCGAGGTCACCTCTAAATACAAACCCCCCATCATGCCAATTGGCAAAGGCGCATACGGCATCGTTTGGTACCAAAGATTTGAACTTTTTTCTTCTTTTGTAATTTCACGCTGATTTGTTATCATAAAAGAATTGTTTGGGAACTGAAAGTTTGTGCTTCGTTTGGATTTTGCTGGAAAGCTCGGCTTTGAATTCGGAGACGAATGAACATGTGGCGATAAAGAAGATTACCAATGCTTTCGACAATATAATCGATGCTAAGAGGACTCTGCGTGAGATAAAGCTTCTTCGCCATATGGATCATGAAAACGTTAGTAATTCATTATGCTGAACACTAATAAGTTGGAGGGTGTGAGTATCTCCGATTCTTTTTAGCATTTTGTGATGAAAAAGTGAAAATAATGGAGTTGAATGATATGAAAAAGACAAAGTTGGATGATGCCATTTACGTTGATGAATGGAGCACCAAATCAAATTACATTATACAGTACAGACCTTATACATATATACTGCACTTTGATATGCCTGTCAATGGAAAGAATGAAAATACAATCAGTCATAAATATACATAATCCTAAAATAACTAAATCATGCCCCTATAATCATGCAAATGAATGATTTGATCCCTAATAATCTGCAAGTATATCTTTTCCCGTAATACTCCCCCTCAATTTGGAGCGTGTATGTCAATAACGCAAAACTTGACAAGAAGAGAATGAAGCTTTGAGGAATTGAGTGGTTTAGTAAACAAATCGGCAAGTTGTTGAGTGGATGACACATGAACAGTCACTATAACACCTGATTGTATTCGTTCCCGAACAACATGACAATCAATCTTTATATGCTTGGTACGCTCATGGTAGACTGGGTTGGCTGCAATATGTAGTGCTGCTTCACTATCACAAAATAACTTGGCTGGCTCTGGATGTTTTATTTGCAAATGAGTTAACAAATACTTAAGCCATGTGAGCTCGCACGTGATGGATGACATGGCTGGATACTCTGATTCTGCGGAAGACCTTGACATTGTTGTTTGTTTCTTGGTTTTCCATGAAATAAGAGCTCCTCCAAGGAAAATGCAGTAACCAGTTACAGATCGCCTAGTGATTGGGCAACGAGCCCAATCTGCATAACAGCATCCCCTTAGTTGTAAATTTTCGTTGGTTGGAAAAAGTAGTCCCTGCCCTGGTGCACCTTTAAGATCGTAAAAGATGGTGAACAACATCTAAATGGGGCTTTCTTGGTTCTTGCATAAACTGACTTAAAAAATGTGAACTGAATAACTTATTTCTGGCCTTGTGATAGTAAGATATATAAGTCGACCAACTAGCCTCCTATAAATGGACAGTTTCCTCAATGGTTCTCCCTCTGTGGGTAAAAGTTTAATATTTTCTTCCATCGGTGTGGACAATGGCTTAGCCCCAAGCAGACCATCCTAATCTAAGATGTCAAGTGTGTATTTTCGTTGAGATATTGATATACCTTTGGCAGATCGAGCAACTTCAATCCCAAGAAAATAACGCAATTGGCCGAGGTCCTTGATTCGGAATTTGGTATGAAGAAACCTTTTAAGGGTGGTAATTTCATTTTCATCATTGCCAGTTATAAGCATGCCATCGACATAAATGAGTACTGCTGTGAAAGAGCTACCAAATATTTTTGTGAAAAGTGAATAGTCGGCTCTAGATTGATGAAACCCATCTTGCTGAATAATTTCAGAAAATTTATGAAACCAGGTTCAAGATGCTTGTTTGAGGCCGTATAATGATTTATTGAATCGCCATACCATACGTGTCTCCCCCTGTCGAGGAAATCCTGGAGGTAGTTGCATGTACACTTCCTCAGATAACTCACCATGAAGGAAGGCATTGTCTACATTCATATGGTGAAGTGACCAATTACGCACAACAACGATAGTGAGTAAACAACGAACTGTAGTTAACTTGGCCACTGGAGCAAATGTTTACTTATAAGCGATCCCTTCACGTTGAGTGAAGCCCTTCGCCACCAATCGCGTTTTATAGCGCTCAACTGTGCCATCATATATATTTAATTTTGAATACCCATTTATAGCCAATCGGAAGATGGCCAAGAGGTAGTGGAGTGAGCGTCCAAGTATTGTTTTGTTCAAGAGCATTTAATTCTGCATCCATAGCTTTGCACCATTTGGGATCTAATGCTGCCTGTTCATAAGTCACAGGTTCCACGAGCGTAGAAAATAGCACAAACAAATTTTCGATAATTTGGTGAGAGTTGTGCATAAGAAACATAACAGGATAATGGATGACGCGTACCTGACGAGGAAGTTGTCTGGCCAGGAGCAATGCTAGCAGAATGGTATAAGTGGTAATCTCTAAGTTGGACATTGGGTCGTTTGTTTCTATCGAACAGCGTGTGGTAAGAGGTGATGATGGCACAATGTTGTCAAGATTAGTGGTATTGTCAAATGATGGTTGCATTGTTGGTGAGGGCAAGGGTGGTGTGGATTGGATATCATTTTCTAAGGGATCATTGTCATGGATGATTGGTTCTGCAGATATATGGGGTAAAGGAAGCACTACTTCATCATGTTGCTCTTCTTGAGGATTAGTGTGAAATGGGAAAATGTGTTCATGAAAGATAACGACACGGGATGAAAAGAATTTGTTTGTGGTAAGATCAAAAAGGCGATAACCTTTTTGGCCAATCGGGTAACCAACAAATATGCAACGATGGGCTCCCTGGTCAAATTTGTGTGTGGGTAAGAGGTTAGCGGCATAACAGAGGCAACCAAAACTTCGAAGATGGTCATATGTAGGTTGTTTATTGTGGAGAATTTCAAAAGGTGATTTATACGAAAGAAGAGGAGTGGGTAAACGATTTATTAGATAACATGCAGTTTGGACACTTTCACCCCAGAATTTTAATGGTAAATTGGCTTGAAATCGAAGGGCTCTTCCCACATTTAAGAGATGACGATGTTTCCTTTCAACGACTCCATTTTGTTGGGGGTTGAAGTGCATGAGTGCTGATAATTTATTCCCTTAGCATCCAAGTAATGCTTCATTGAGGAAATTTCAGCACCCTTATCACTTCGAATGGTTTTAATTTTGCAATTAAATTGTGGTTCTACCAAGAAATAAATGATTGCAACATTCCTTGTGTTTCAGATTTAAAGCTCATGAGGTGTATCCAAGTATATCTACTACAATCATCAACGATAGTCAGAAAATAACGAGCTCCAAAATGAGATTTTATACGATGTGGTCCCCAAATGTCACAATGTATTATGTCAAAAAGTGAGCGAGAAGAAATGACACTAGATGGAAAAGTTAATCGAGTTTGTTTGGCTAAAGGACAAACTTCACATACATGATTGGAATCAAGATAAATTTTGGGATTAGCTTTTACGAGAATTTGAAGTGGACCGAATGATGGATGCCCTAAACGTTGGTGCCAAAGGTCAGAACTTTTGCGAATGGCAGAGGCGAAAGCTGGATGTTGGTCCTGCATTAGGTATTAAAGGCCATTATGTTGCTTGCTCAGGCAAATCGTCTTTCTCATAGCAGCGTCCTGTACAACACAAATATCAGGAAAAAATGATATTGTGCATTTCTGTGCTTGTGTTAATTTACTAACAGATAGCAAATTAACTCGAAACTGTGGAACTTTAAGAACTTCATCTAATTTTATATGTGGTGAAATATGCAGTGAACCAATAGATTCAATATTTGCTTGACCACCATCTGGTAAATTAATAATGGTTATCCTTTGGAAATTTTTGGTTTTGTTAATTCCATTGTAGATGTAACATGATATGTGGCTCCACTGGTAATTATCCAACAACTTTTGAATATGCTGCTATAGGAATGATTTTGAGATGATGGCACGATATTACCTGTAGTGTTTGCAAATGATTGTGTGTTACCAGAATTGCTTTTCTGAATTGCAGCCATCAATTGATTAAATTCCTCCATTGTGAGCTTAGGGCCACTATCTGTTTTTTCTACTGTTTTCTTTGACTCCATATTCACATTGTTTGCATTCACCTTCCGTTGATTGGGTGGTTTCACATTTTTTCCATGCAACTTGTGGCCCACTTGAAAACCATGCAAGTAGTAGCATTATTCAACAATATGATTGTCACAGTTGCAATGAGAGCATTATAGTGATCCCTTTTGTCTTTGAGTTTGACGTGCTTGAATATTTTTGGTGCTTTGATCTGGATTCATGGCATGGTGTTTCATGTTTCCACGATTAAGAGAGACTTCAGCTTGTTTTTCTTGTTGTAGGACAAGAGAATAAACTCGACGTGTGTCCGGTAGCGGATGCATTAATAAGATCTGTCCTCGAACCGATGCGTAGCTTTCATTTAATCCCATAAGAAATTGCATAACTTCTTCTTTCTCGCCCCTTCGTTTTAATTGCTCCAGTCCACCACATGTGCAGGATAAATGCTCATGGTAGGATTATAGTTCATCCCAAAGAGATTTGAGCTTTGTGTAGTATGCTGAAACAGATTGCTGTTCTTGTCTATGCTCCACAATCTTTTGTTTGATTTGAAAGATCCTTGAATCATTTCCTTGAGAGAAACATTCTTGGAGATCAGACCAGATTTCCGCCTCTGTGTCGGCATAAATCACACTATTTGCAATGTCTGGATGAATTGAATTTAATAACCAAGCCATTACCATGTCATTGCATCGTTGCCATGATGAAAAACTTTCTGCATCTGAAGATGGTGGCTTGATGGCACCTGTGACGAATCCAATTTTATTTTTAGCACTCAAGCTAATTCGCATAGCTCGACTCCATGGGCCATAGTTGTCTCCTTCAAGGACCTTGGATACAAGCATTGTACCCGGATGGTCAGAGTTATGCAGAGAATAAGGATCTAAAGTTTCTGTTGCAGGCTTCGATGACATTGTTGTCACGTTGTCGCTGCCTTTATCTCCCATTACAATGATTGTGATGAAGTAATATGCCGTGGAAGTGTATTGGGAATTTTCAGAGCCACCAGATCTGGTGCTCTGATACCATGAAAATAATAGAGTTGAATGATATGAAAAAGACAAAGTTGGATGATGCCATTTACGTTGATGAATGGAGCACCAAATCAAATTACATTATACAGTACAAACCTTATACATATATACTGCACTTTGATATGCCTATCAATGGAAATAATGAAAATACAATCAATCATAAATATACATAATCCTAAAATAACTAAATCATGTCCCTATAATCATGCAATGAATGATTTGATCCCTAATAATCTGCAATTATATCTTTTCCCGTAATAAAAAGGCAGCTCAGTTCTCATTTATATTTCTCGTGGTGCGAGTTTAAAATGTTTTTTGGACAGCTTTTAGTGCATTAGAGGGTAATTGATTGACCTCAAGTACAGAAAGGGGTTGGGATGACTTGTAAATTTTTGGCAGAGAACATCGTATACTTTAAACAAGATTTCTCTCCACCTTCATGTCAGCGTGCTACATTTTTAGCATTATTCAGTTCTATGCGCGTCATTTAGAAATTTACTAAGATAATTCTAGATAAATCCCAAGCTGAAAACTTTTATTTTTGAAAGTTTGGAGTGTCATTTTGCCACTGTTACCTTGTACATACCATAATTGGAAGACAGTTCAGAAGGCCTGCTTATGCTGTACTGCTGCCTGGTCAATTCAAATGGGAAAACTCTGGACATGAAGGAACCTGCAAATATTAGAAAATAACCTTCAGCTGGAAACTCTATTATATGTGACAGCCAAATAAGTCCTCAAGATACTGTCTTTTTTCTGCTTTAGGGCCATAGAGCAACTAAGCTAAAGTTGTTTTGCAATGTTGCGTTTTTGCAATTTCTGGTCATTGGCATGTTTGATGGTTAAACAGAAAGTCCTATTTTTGCAGGTGGTTGCGATCAGAGATATAATTCCACCTCCTAAGAGAGAGGCATTTAATGATGTTTACATCGCGTATGAACTCATGGACACCGATCTCCATCAGATCATCCGTTCTAATCAAGCATTGTCTGAGGAGCATTGCCAGGTTCGCCTTTTATTTGTTGAAATTCTACGTGGAACTTAGTTGTAGTTCGTGGGCAGCTGCTCAATGTTCGAAAATTATTGAAGTCCTTTCTTCTGGTTCACATAAACGTGACAAGACATTGTGTGAGAGAGGAAGGGATATGGAAAGAAGGCTTGGTGAAGAAGTTGGAATTGATGAAGTAGGAAGGGGATTGAAGGAATGAAATTAGTTGTTTTTACTATTTCATCCAATTTTCTCCCGTCGACGGTTTTCACCTTAAATGGGAAATTCTACAATTTTTCAGACGTTAATGTTCCAGCCAAAAATAGCTATTAAAAGCTCATATGGTATGTGTATGAGCTCAAGGTGAAGTTAGGCGCTGCCATAGTCAATAAATGCATCCTTTTAACTATACATGCATTAATGCGTCATAGGCTTGAGGCTGGGAATATGAATCCAATATTATATTCTTATGTATACTAAAAAAGTTGTTTATTGCTGTTAAATAATATGTGAAAGCACATATAGGATCGCGATTTTCTGATGCATCTACGTCTAGAATATTATGCTATAGCATGCCTAACTCTATGAGGAACGCCTCGTCCAAGGTCACCTGCACATTATTGCACCTTCAGCTTTAACAATTATGTGGCCAGCTAAACTACTTGCTTTTCCTACATTCTTCTAGGAGTTTGCTGAGAACAGGACCATACTCTGCCTAACTCCATCACAAAAAAATGAAAAACTAGATTGTACCTAGATTTCATGAGGAATTTTAAGCTCTCAGTCTCCTTTTAACTTTTGTATTTTGCCTAGTTCAAATTGTTTTATTGTATTTTAAAAATATATTTAACCTTTTTCGATGCTCTGGGAAAATATCTCGCAATGTTGGTGCTGTCTTGTTTATCATGTTTCATGACTGAAGATGCCACATTGTTTTCTTCACCATATACACATTTTTGTTGTTGCCTTTATTGCATTGATTTTCTTTATGGGAAAATAGCTATTTCCATGTTTTGGTGCAGTATTTCTTGTATCAGATTCTTCGTGGGTTAAAATACATACATTCGGCAAATGTTTTGCACAGGGATTTGAAGCCGAGCAATCTTCTCCTCAATGCAAATTGTGACCTAAAGATATGTGATTTTGGATTGGCGCGAGTCACATCTGAAACAGATTTTATGACTGAATATGTTGTTACAAGGTGGTATCGACCTCCTGAACTGTTGCTAAATTCATCTGATTATACAGCGGCCATTGATGTATGGTCAGTGGGGTGCATTTTTTTGGAATTAATGGAACGTAAGCCCTTATTTCCGGGTAGAGATCATGTGCACCAGTTACGTCTTCTCATGGAGGTATCTTGTCGTTTGATTATCTCTTCTTATGAGATTTTGAGAATTTTAATGACTGTTTTTTTTTTTAACAACTGAGTTTTATTTGTTTCACCCCTCAGCATATGCTAGTTCATTATATAAATTAGTCACATCCTGTGATAAATCTAATGCAAAGGAGTTTAAGAGAATCTTTTTCATGATTTTACAGCTTACCCATTTTAGATTTGCTCTAATATTTACTGTCAAGAAATTGAGTTTTCTCTCTTTTATCCCGGAGTCTCCAACAGAACATAGCATTCCAGAACCATTTTTCGATTGAGAAAATGCGGGTCACATATCTCTGTATACCAGTGTGTTGTGCAGCCTCCACAAAAATTTAGTGGGATGGTTTTGATTTGTAATTATTGCTGTCTAATTCGAATAGTGGGTGTTTGATATCATAATACTAGTTAGCCTCACTATCTACCTTAAGCTAGATTAGTTTAAAAAACTAGCTCTTTTGAGAAGATGAATATCATATGTAGATATTCATAAAAGATGGGAATTTTTTGTGCTGGTTGGAAGCAGCATCGTAGTATTAATTTGATTTGAAGATGCAATTTTGTCATCCAAGGTATTTGGAATATGCATATTCCCTAGCAATCATTCTAAGCTTTTGGTACCGGACAGTTGACATTGCAATTTGTTAGTAAATTTAGACCTTATCAGTATTTATCCGTTATCTACGCATAGTAATGGCAACATGCCTAAGTGTGACCAAGGATCTTCCTTGCTTTGCAGCTAATAGGCACCCCATCCGAGACCGAGTTGGGATGTCTGAACGACAATGCTAAAAGATACATACAGCAACTGCCTCCCTGTCATCGACAATCATTTACTGAAAAGTTTCCTCGCGTGCAGCCTCTCGCAATTGATCTTGTTGAGAAAATGCTGACGTTCGATCCTAGACAAAGGATTACAGGTACGGAGCATCGACTCTTGCTTGAAAACATAGTAGTTTATTTCTTGCTCGTTTTTTTTTTTATCCTACGCCCAGTTAGTAACAGGGATTTATTCAAATAAGTTTCATTAACATCACGGTCCGGTTAACAACATTCAGTCCCTTAATTATTTCACAAAAAATACAAATTCCACGTCCCACTTTGATTATTTGGTGAATATATTTTGTTATCAGTTAAAGATGCATTGGCACATCCATATCTCAACTCGCTCCATGACATAAGTGATGAGCCTGTTTGCACGACTCCTTTTAGCTTCGACTTTGAGCAGCATGCCCTGACTGAAGAACAGATGAAGGAGCTGATTTACCTGGAGTCTCTGGCATTCAATCCCGAGTATCAGCACATGTGATGAATAGCCAAAGCTTTTGGTTCCCAAGTAGCATGATTCCACGTATTTGATCTTTGATTTATTTCGTGTATATATCCATCCATCTAGAACTGGGATGGCTTTGTTTAGAACAAGAACCGTCGACTAAGTCGTGACTTTCAATAATTTGACTTGTTCCTAGTTTTATCTAGGCGTTTTGAGGTCGTAGTTGTTGATGACTTTGAAAGGGTGGTTTGCCTATTATTTACATATATGTGGGAAGCATTTTTAGTGATTAGTGGCTGCTTCCATGTCTCAATAAATTTGTATAAGTGTGTGCCTTTTATGCGTGAATCTACGACCAGACCATTGCCAAACATATAAAATAGCAACGAAAACAAAAGATAATTAACAAGAATCCCAATTTCTGATGGAACGAAACTGGTATTCAACCCTTGTACCCAGACCCGACCAAGGGTCATAAATGACAGGGAATCGGTCGGTGGTCAACGGACCGGTTAACCGGGTGAATGGTTAGACTGGTCGGACCCATAACCGATTCGGCGGGCCGATTAAGAGTCCTAATTCTAACCCGTGAACATTTGGTTAACCGGCTGTATTTTAATTTTTTTTTACATTTTTAAATTTAAAACATATGTTATAGTGTAGATTTGAACTTATGAACTCTAACTTGAATAATCAGTTTCAACCACTAAGTTATAAGAGTCTTGCTGATGTAGATAGAATGTTATAATTTATACCTATTAATTAAACAAATATATCTTACACATTTTGATTATTTGAGCTTTAATTTATTTCACGTTATTTTATGATTAATCTATGGAGGAAAGCACACACAAATATTTGTACACTTTTTTCAAATTTTAATAATAGTTTTAATTTTTTAAGGGTCAAACCGTAACAGTTGGTTAACTGGAATCTTAACCGAAACCGTCGATGAAGGTTAATCGTAAGGGCCGAATTTTTTTGAACAGTCGAACAGGCGGTTCTGAACCGTCTAACCGGGTTCTGAACCGTGGTCATGTCTAGTCAACCCAACCATTTTTAATTATTAGATACAATTCTATTTTAATTAGTTTTTTAGCATCAAATGGTTCGACCAAATATTCATTTTTGGTTTCGACCAAATATTCATTTTTGGTTTGATAATCGGTTCAATTATTGCAGCATTAATGACCACTCATATACAACAACATTTTTTGAAATATGTAAATTGTATACCTTTTCTGCACCAACTCCTCCAATAATAGCCGAAGGCTGCTAACACCAATTCTGCTTCTTTCAAGTTTTGAAAGTGTACTACTTAACTTTTCCTCAAAGCTATGATATCTTCTATCTCCCTCAATGAAATAGCCTACAAAGAATGAGAAGATTGATTTTCATTCCGTAGTGGCAGAAGGAAAATGGATCATAGAAAGAAAATGGATCATTAAAAGATATAAGGCACTCCAAAATGCTGAAGGTTGGAGGTGTAGCCACCTACACTATTAAACTCGCCTATTCCTAAAATACTATTGATCACTTTGCCAAACATGATTATGGTATGAGAAAAGTGCTAGATAGCATAGGTTTTTAACCAAGTAGGAATCATTAAAAGTCCTTAAGAATACTCATAAATCCTTTACATTCTTAAAGACACTTTTTGGTATTGATACACTGAATATTTAAGCCTCGAAACCAGTAATTACTGATCATGAGCTTGGGATTAAAAAAATGCAAGGCCAAGATAAGACCAATGCCAATTTCAGTAACCTGTTATTTTGAATGAACTCGTTTGAAGTTTTTCCAATTGTAACTGAATCTCCTTCATCCCAACCAGTTAAACTAAAAGGCAGTTAACAAAGTCTACATGATAAATACTCTGTGTTTAGCAATTCGTCACCTAAATTATCTTCTGAGAGCAAATCATATAAAATAATAATGTTTGCAAAGTAGTAAAATCGAAAAGTTACAAAAGAAAAAAAAACAGAAAAAAGTGTCCTCATAAAAACATATGATATGCCAGCACATGAAATGGCTCTCTTTAGTAACTGTCCTATTGGAGATGATGTGGCTCAAGAAGAATAGAGTCTAAGAATATGATCTTCATATTCATACTCTGAAAGTTCAAAAAATTAATTAGAAAGCTGAAATAGTTCGTCATTCCACCTTCTTAGGGGTTTAAAGGCTACAAAATGGAAGCTTCCAGAACACATATATTTGATTCCTGACGCCCTTAGGTTGTGATGTTCCCGTATAAAGCTCCTTGCTCTCCCTCTCAGTTTCAAATTTCAGAAGGGCTACATATCTCATTATGAGTCCTATCGTGCCCATATGCTTTTGAGAATATAGGTGCCTCCTGTAGCCAAGAACTTCAAATCTTTCTCCTGTCTTAGAACTCATAGCTACGAATTCTAACAAAACATCCAAATTTCAGGCCTTTAAAAAGACACAGCATGAGATTCAAATCAGCTCTTGGGGTTCAAATAATAGCGTGATAGTTCATAAACCTTAGCATAGATGAACAAATTATTCAAACAGTGAATTTTCCATACTTCAAATGCTCAATATATCATTTGTGTCCATCTTTCTGTCATTGTCAGAAATCATGATAGCATCATACGAATCAAAGATCATCCATTACTTGAGTTTTTTAGCATTATACAGTGAAGATCGTCAAAAGGTTGCATCTTTCTCCAATCAGTTTAATCAATAACAGCTCAGCAAATATTAAAGCAAAGCCATCTTCCAAATAACCAACAAAATAGTTCAGATCACGACAATTACATCAAATGATCACATAATTCACACCACAACATAAAATAAGTATATCAAATTCATCTGGGCGCTGCTATGAGGAAAAAAGAATTACAAGCTTCAAGTGGTGGCTGAATCTATTCTGAACAATGTAAGCGCGTAAATAAATACCATATGAAGATGAAAGCAATTGTATATAGATCTTTTGATAACCTTGTAAACATATTAGTTAGCATTCGAAAAGAATAATTTCTAAAAACATTAGCTAACATATACATGGATAAAACGTTTTTTGAGACTATCGTTCACAAAACAAGTTCCCAAACAATACAGCTTAATGGATAAACTCAGTCTCGTTGTGCTTCAGAATTGGAGGTTTCATCATAGGTGGATACAAATGAACCTACAATTTATTGTATACAGTCGTTAATATGATATAGAGGGAAAAAACGAAAAGAAACATAATAAATAAGTATATGAAAACAGAAACAAATATTTTATTTGAGATTGATTGTGTCTCTGTTTTCTTTAAAGAGTCTTCAAGAGCAACTATTAGTTTTTTGACTTTTTTCGAAAATCATTAGTGTGTAAAAATATAAGATTAATTTGTAAAAATGCCTCGTTACGAAAATGAAATGCGGAGATCCAAAAAATAATGACAATAACCAATGCATTGAATGTCCTATCATTTAATGCCAAGTTACATTCAATATTATAAGATCGAATTAAAATCCCATCTGCTATAAAAATGAACTTCGATACTGAAATCAACAAAAGAAGAAAACATTTTAGCAAAAAACTAATTTCATCAACACAGCAATGAGAAACCGAGTCAGATCTAACAATAGCAAAATCAACAACACCTGATCTAATTGATTGTTGTACACAACCAAAAATATTGCACCGATATTTTCTATGTTTTGCATACATTTGCAACCCTTACACAAAAAATACATCTATCTATATATATATATATATAAAAATCAGTTGGACTTGTGAGTAATCACACTTTCACTTAGGAAAGCGAAAAATGAATAAAAGAGCATATGCAAGGAACTAAAACTAAACACAACCAAACCTTTGAACAGGAAGAAGAAAAGCTCAATCCACCTTATGCGCGTAGAAAGAAAATCTAAATATACAGGGACAAAAGCAGGGAAAAAGCAAGGGGAATCGCTATAGAAGTAAGCGATAGAAAAGGAAATTTTTTCATGTACAAAGGAAGAAGAAGAAAAAGTCAGAAAGAAAGCGAAGGAATTTCGGTGATGGTTAACGTGAAAAACAAAGAGTAGAAGAGAAGAAAAGTGAGATTGCCTGCTTGCTCCATACATTTACACATTACTGGTTCAATCAGCGGTGATGTACTCTGTCGGAAGAAACTAATTGCTATTGGATGATTTGTACGGCAGAAGATTATGAAGAAGCCCGATAAGATAGCATGAGTGAGAAGCCATTGGAGTTATAGGTAGTCAAATCGGAAGGAAGAAATGTAGCAGAAATTGAAATTTATGGGATAACGAAGCCGTGGCAATGTCGTAAATAAGAAGCAAAAATCAAATCGAAATCAGCCGACCAAAATAACGCTCTTATATAATGTTAATGTTAATAATGGTGATAGATTTCAAATTCACCGAAAATAGATTTTATTTGAAATTCATCGTTAAATCAAATCCTTCACTTAAAAATTCATAACTCCAAATACAACATTAAAATACAGTTGGATTGACCAATTTGAATTCATGAATTTTAAATTTATAATTTTAAATACAGTTGAATGTTTGAATAAATTTATGTATGATATATTTCAAATTCGTCGATTTATTCAGGTATCAATTAGCTCAACCTTATCTGAGCCCATGTAAACGAATCACCCAACCTCTACAAACCGGGTCGGCCCTCACCCTTTCCAACAGGATAAGAAAACGAGAAACAAGCTAAATCCCCTTCCTCTTCCCCCTTCTCCATTTCATTTCTGTCCTGCAAAATAATGGCACAATCACTAGCAACACCTGTCCTCCCATCATTATCTCTAGTTTCCAACCCCATTTTCACTTCCTCCAAAACCTCACTCTCTTTCCCTCTACCCACCTCCCTCCCCAAGGTAAAGTTTCGATTTTTTGGTCTTACCATTGATGAACTGGGTATAAGTTTTTTAGTTGATTTGAAGCATTGAATTCCTGGGATTTGATTGTTTTTCTGTGTTCAGATTGGTGGGCTGAGCATAAAATGTGCGCGTGTGGGTGGGGTGGAAATACCCAACAATAAGAGAGTTGAATACTCGCTGCAGTATATTCATGGGATTGGGCGTACCCTTGCCAAGCAAATATTGGTTGATCTCAATTTTGAAAATAAGGTAACCAAAGATTTTTCGGAGGAAGAGCTCACCACTCTCCGTGAGGAAGTCTCAAAGCACATGATCGAAGGGGACCTTGTAAGTGTTATCTCTAACTTCCAAACTCTATGGATGATGGATTTTTTTATGCGTTTGAATAGGGAAGAATGGATATTATATCTCATGCTACATTGAATTGGTATTGAGCCATACACTAATTAGAACTCAGTGGGAAACATGCAATTAGTGGAACACGGGAGAGTGAAATGAACTAGAAGATTTGAACTGATTTTGTGTGTAGTGTGTTAAATGTAAGGTGTTTCTTTTAGCATTTAAGCTATTTGGGTGGTGTTGCTACTGTTTTATTTTAGAAAACTATCGAGTGAGATTGATTATATCGGACCGACAATTTGCATATATAACTGAAATACGTGTCCATAGAGAGGGATTGTGCCTTATCTGTGAGAAACGAAATGGAAGTTACCGGTGCAATACATATAAGCTAAAGAGCGAGGACAAATTTGAGCCAAAGGGACTTGGGACAATGGTTTCGAGAAGAAAAACGGTAATTCCCTGCAGCGTGCACGACCGCTGCCAATTCTCCCAAGCATCCCTAGATAAAACCATATATATCACTATGCAGTCTCTTTTCGATGTGGTGTTGTACTGTTCTGATTATTGTTAATGTTGCATTCGTTAATTTTTTTCTACACGGCAATGCCTGCTTCCAAATACTTGGGGCTTGCTTAGATTAGTGTTCCTGGTAATGCTCAATCTGTTTGCTTAATTCTGGTGGGATTGAGCTGCAAAGTTGTCCTCTACTTTGAAAATGTATATGTGTTTAATGTCTGCCTATTCCCCTCTAATTATTGAGTGTATTTCTGTAAGTTTGAAAGAAAAGAATTATTTGAGAGACTCGATCTAGTCTTCTCTTTATTGATTGTTCCAATCTTAAAATAAATACAACCATATGTCTAAATAGAAGACTCATAATCCTAAATAAAAAGATAAACTAGTATACTATTTTAGATAAACTAAAACTCCTAGCAAATTTATCAACATTCCTATGCATATTAAAATAAAAATATTTATCTAGAGTTCTTGATAAGTAAAACTCTATCATTCAACACTCCCCCTCAAGCTGAGTCATATATGTTTATCATGCTCAGCTTGGAACTCAGGTCTTCAAATTTAGGATAGTGAAGAGCCTTTGTCATAGTGAAGAGCCTTTGTCAAGATGTTATCAAATTTTGTTTGAGACTTCCTCCTCTTTCTCAGAGTCATGCTCCTTTTTCTTGGAGTCTGTGTCTGCTCCTAGTTTGTGAGTCTGCGTCTGCTCCTTTTCTTGGAGTCTGTGTCTGCTCCTCTTTTGTGAGTCTGCGTCTGCTAGTCTACGTCTCCTCCTCTTTTGTGAGTCTGCGTCTGCTAGTCTACGTCTCCTCCTTTATTTTGGGAGCCTGCGTCTGTTCCTCTTTTGTGAGTCTGCGTTTGCTAGTCTACGTTTCCTCCTCTTTTGTGAGTCTGCATCTGCTAGTCTACGTCTCCTCCTTTATTTTGGGAGCCTGCGTCTGTTTCTCTTTTGTGAGTCTGCGTCTGCTAGTCTACGTCTCCTCCTCTTTTGGGAGTCTGCGTCTGCTAGTCTACGTCTGTTCCTCTTTTGTGAGTCTGCGTATGCTAGTCTACGTCTCCTCTTTTGTGAGTCCGCGTCTGCTAGTCTACGTCTCCTCCTTTATTTTGGGAGCCTGCGTCTGTTCCTCTTTTGAGAGACTGAGTCTTTAACAATAGATTTGATATTATCTACTCCCCCTCAAACTTGGCTATAAATGTTTACGAGGCCAAGCTTGCTGATGAGATGTAGGCACATGTGAATCCTCACAGATCGGTGAGGTAGCGCTCTCAAAAGCGGTTTGAGGCAGCAACTGCTAAGATTTCAATGCTTCATCAACTTCCCTTCTTATGCCTTTTTTAGCTGGCCCATGTCCACAATAAACTCATATGTAGCGGGACAAGAACTTAAATGCATGTTGCCCGAATACTTCATTTTCCTGTCGTACCTCTTCATACACTCTCCGCAAGCTACTTGCACATTTTACTGCATTGCTTACTTCCCACGCGTAACTGGTTCTGTCAACAACTGGATCAGTATTCACTATCTCCAAGCTATGAAGAAGAGCACTAACTGAATCTTCTAGAAGAGCTATGAACCGCCTGGTTTCATTTTTCTGATGCTTAAGAGAAGTTGACAAAAAGGCGACAACATGCAGAATATAGCTCTGCTGAAAACTTTTGGTCTGCATTACTGTTGATTCCTGATGCAGTTCTAACAGGAGCTTCAGAGATCTGAAGACTGAGAAAGTATTGAAAGAGTGGTGCAGGCACGCGCAGGGACTGTGCAATATGGTAAGCCTTTATTTGGAAGAATGATGGTTTTCCATAATTTTTTGTCAGTGCTTCAACACAAATGAGAACAACCGATCCATGATCACTACCCACACAAGCCTTAATGGAATCAATATATCCATGGAAGATACTTGGAGCCTGCAAATGCAAGATGATATTGAAAAGACAAGCAACAAAGCTCTGGATGTGTCTTTTGATCATATTCAGACGTCTATGTCCTTATACTCTTTGATTTCACAAGAATGTGAAATCAGACTTTCCCGTGAAATTGAAAATTAAGTTTGTAATCATGTTGTAGGGATGCAGAGTGCTTCTGCAAGGTCCTTCTTCAAAAACGGTATGAAGAAGTTGAAGATCCTCCACTGAGCAAGAGTCCATTAAAGCATAGATGCCAGGTTTCAGCGGCAAATATGAGACAAACACGTTTCAATTCTGAAGCATGATAACGATCTGCCAAAGCAAGTATCTGTGCCATAGTATTTACAGATATATCCTTGCAGAGATGAGATTCGCACATCCTTCTAAGTCTTCCTAAACCATAACAATCAGCTGAGGCCAGCAACTGTGAAATTAGTGTGTCCATTACTGTGGGATAACAGGAGCTAGATGCAATGAGCTCATATTCTACCAAGGCATCTCGGTATATAAAGTGCAGAACTTCAGGTTCCATATCTGAAACAATAATCTCTTGCTCATCACTCTCCAATCCTGCAAAAAGTTTAGACCGAAGTGTGGGGGAACGTGCGGCAAGTACCAACTTGTGGGCATGAAATTTCTCCCCAGCCACATTAAAAACAATGTCAGAACCTTCCATATTCTCCAGAAGCATTCCAAAATGTGACCTGATATCAGAATCAGGGATATGAATCGAATTTAAACTTGAAGAATCTATGGCAGAAACTACAACTCTCCGACAGTACAGTTGATCTTCAAGCAATCATCTTTAAGATAATCTGAACTTTCAAGCAGAGCTCTTCTGAAAAACCGTTTGTATCCCCACATGCTGCTGCGATACTCAAGAGTAGGATCGCTTTCTAGAGACCTATCAAAATGGTTGTGCACCTCGTGCTTCCCTTTGCCGCTCTGGTCAACCAAAGTAAGCTCGAACAGCGCCCGCACATCCGCACCCACGAGCTCTCACTTCGTAACAGAGACCATTAATGGTTCTCACAGGTTCGTGATCCAGGGGTACTATTTATGGTGCGCTGGTCATGTCTATGGCTGCTGCTAGGATTTACTTTACGGCTACTATTTGAAGGCCTAGCCGCCGGCGATTGAGCTGAGATAGCAACAACTCGCCGGCGGCTAGGGTTTGATAAACTTTAACCCTAGTTTTTCAACCTAGACTCTGATACCATGTAAGTTTGAATAAAAGAATTATTTGAGAGACTCAATCTAGTCTTCTCTTTATTGATTGTTTCAATCTTAAAATAAATACAACCATATGTCTTCTATTTATAGAAGACTCATAATCCTAAAATCTAGGAAGATAAATCTAATTAAATAAAAAGATAAACAAGTATATTATTTTAGATAAACTAAAACTCCTAGCAAACTTATCAACATTCCTATGAATATTAAAATAAAAATATTTATCTAGAGTTCTTGATAAATAAAACTCTTATCATTCAACAATTTCTTATTGCTTGGTCATGTCATCATGTTCAGCAAGTTTGGTATTGAACTCTTTGTCTTAAATCACAAATCTCTGACAAAAACTGAATTTTTATACTTCAAGTTGTTGGCCAGACTCGGCTACTTTTGGATACAGAAGATATGACTTAAAAAAGCATTTTAGTAAGCTCGTTTTTTTTGTAAGTAATTTTTTTAAAAAAAAGTAGAAGCTTTTAATTTTTATAAAAAGTAGTGGAAAAGAGCTTTTCTTTTATTTTTAAGGAAAAAGTTCAAGCAGAAGCACAGAAGCTACATTTTCTAGCTGGAAACATGTTTTTTAAACATTTTTTAAATGAGCTTCTCCTCCAAACATTAGTTTTTTTTTATTTCTTATTTTTAAAACAAGAAAGCGCTTTTGACTTAAAAGTTTCTGTATATAAATACAATCTAATTTATATGGTGACATTTCCTCTATATTATGTTTAGAGGAGATTCAACGCACTTGCCATTAGAAGGTTGAAAGAGATACAATGCTACAGGGGCGTTAGACACATTCAGGGATTGCCTTGCAGAGGACAAAGGACTACAAATAACTGCCGGACCCTGAAGGGCAAAAGGGTTGCCATCCCTGGGAAGAAGAAGAAGTAAAAATATATATGAAAGATTGGTTTTCTTCTGTCATTTACCAATACTCTATCAGGCCCGGAATCTGTAATTTTAGTGTGACGTTGTTCAGAATTCTCAAGAATTTGCGTTTGCCATTATTTGTTTATATGCTCCGAGGGTATTAATCAATTTATCCAAAGCTTTTTCCCCTTAATCCTCACATTATAGTGAGGGTAGCTTTCTTGCCTTGGTGCGAGGTGAGACATTTTATTCTAGACCGTGCATCGTATACTGACACGACATAAAACGGACACGGCGACACAGATTTTCAAAATTTTTAAGATACTACCCGGTTAGGGCACGCATATATATATATATATATATATATATATTGTGTGTGTGTGTGCGCGTATGTTTGTACTATAATACAAAATACTAAATTCACATTTTTTAAATTCTAAAATCATGTCAAAGCATATCAAATTCAAGTATTTAAATTACAAATATTTAAATTATACAATGAACCCCAAAAAGTGTCATTTATGTCTCGGATACGCCCATCGGCTGTATGCGACACCGGTATCCGATTTTGAGAGGAGAGTCCGACATGGGTGTCCGATTTTTTTTTTAAAAAAAAATTAAGAACACGTCACGTTGTGTATATGAAATGTGTCCGATGAGTGTCGGTGTCCTAGAAATGTCCGATATTGTACCACGTGATATTTATGAGTGTTCGTGCATCATATCCGTGGATATATTGAGAAAATATGTCACATTTAATGTCTATTCAATTAATATTGGACAACAATAAAGCTAATATTCAATTGTCTGCAAGTGAATTGTAATTGTCGCATTGAAAATCATCTTTTAATTCACAATTCCTATATTTATAGTTAAACTTGCAATCTGAATCTGGAAATTACATTATATAAGTTCTATGTTAAAAGGCCAATCCACGCCTTAGGTTTTTTTAACTTTTAATTTCTATTTTTTAACTTCTAATTTCTACCCCTTACTGTGTTGTATATATATGGATATCACTCGTGTGTCCTTAAAATGGTTCTAAAATAATTTCTTATATGTATGTTAATCATCTACACATTGAATGTTGTATGCAACGCGATTGCGGAACAATATCATAAATGTAAGGATACAATGCTTTGGAAAGCATGTGTTTTGCCATTTTGGAGATTGAAGTATCGGTTATGCATTTCCTAAGTATATATTACACACAGATACTGATAAATTACCGTTCTGTCTTGGTTTCCAATAGATAAATCTCAGCAACTTGATTTTGTTAAGGTTGTTGAGATACAATTCAAATTTTTCTGAACAATTATGAAATCATGCAAATATTTATGCACAGAGAGCGATCTTGTCAATGACTGGGTTCATTCTTGAATCCAGTATGCTCAACAATAACACAGAGAACATATGTGCATTTTGCAACTATCTGCATATTTTCATGAACGATATATATAGGAGCACATACAAAATGTAACACTGATAAAAATATCGAGCCCATAATCAAAAATCAAGAACCTAATTTGCGTACTCACTTAACCACGTCAAAAGTATCCTAAGAAATATGAAAAGGAATCAGGACAACCAGTAACATAAGAAGTCGGCTTGCAGGAAAAGGGGGAGAGTTCAACATTGCTCTTATGCTGGATCAAGATTCATGTAAATATGCATACTCTACATCACCAAATCAAATTCTGATATTGCATGAGGGTAATACCTCATACTACGTCTCATTTCCCAGGAAAAGGTTAAAATGAATCATGTCTCATTTCCCAGTAAAAGGTTAAAATGAATCATGTCTGCAAACATGAATCCGTGATCCCAGCAAATACTAACAGAATGTGTTAAAAAATTTCCAAGAAAGAGACGAGGTCATGCAAGTCGAGACACACCAAAACACTTCTCTTATTTATAGTCCTCCAAGAAAAGGAGTAATATATCATAAAAAGCACAATCTTTGCCCGTACAAAGCAATCTAAAACAATAGCAATCTTTACATTTTGGACACTATCATCTCCAAGAAGACACATAAATTCCGAATCAACAAGAAATACCAATCAATTAACAACCCCTTGGCCAGGGCAATGGTTACCATCGCTAACGTGTATGTGTTTGTTACTGTCACCATCATTCCCACCATGATCGTGATCGCGATCGCCCTCAGAATCAGAATCGTCCTCATCAAAAGGCTTTTCTTTATGGAAGATGCAGCATTTTTTAGAGCTTTTCTTGTTCATAAACTCGTTGTCAACCGTTCCCTCTTTCCAAGACACCTCCTTTTTAGGGCATTTCAATTTCAACACCAGAACCGGGGGACGTTCCTGCTGATTTGAGGACGTTGGCGTGTCTAGGGTAACGGTTGTCGTGGTGATTGTCGGGGCGGTGGCGGTGGCGCTGGCCATAATTGTGCCCTATTTGATTTTTTGAGTTGGGGGAAAAATTACAGTCCTTATCACGCACTGGCACGGCAGCACACTGACAAATTATTGAATAGAACGTATAATAAAATTTTAAATCATGATAAGTGAAATATCAAAATTAGTCATATAGAATATGAGTTTAATTAATAATAGTTCAAACGTTTATAATTAATCAAAATTGGTCCAATAAGTTATAATTTTAATCAATAATAGTCAAACATTTATGACTAATAAAAATTGGTCCCACATAAATTATGTTTTAATCAAAAGTGGTTCTATAATTGAAAGGATTTTAGGACCATTTTTGATTAAATATATATTATATGTGATCAATTTTGATTAGTCATAAACGTTTGGTACTATTGTTGATTAAATCATATCCTACGTGATCAATTTTGATTAGTCATAAACATTTGAACTACTATTGATCAAACACATATCCTACGAGACTAATTTTAAAATTTACCATGAATTTTAACAAGCAATTTCATCTTTATTTCTTTTATTTATTATTTAAAAAATTATTATCTTGAAAAATTAGAAATTCTTACATACACAAACAAATACAAAAAAAAAAAAAAAAACTAAATCAAACATACCGATCAATGTTAATCAAATCACGGTACACTTATTTTCTTTATTCTATCGACCAATACCCAACTCACACAAAAATTTTCCTTACAAAGCCATCCTGACATAAATCGGATCTGATTTGTTTCATTCAGATCAACATTTCGAATTTTTAAATCTCAGTTGAAATCTTACTAGTAATCATATATCAGTGTGAGACCTTTTCAATTACAACTGTGTTCGTCTTCACGCATCAGTGCAACTTTAGACTATTTCATCAGCTCTCCCTTAGACTTCTTCCAAAATCCAAATATCATTACTTTAATTAGTGGATGAGCAAATAATTTAAAATTTAATACTTAAAGATAAAGCTAATAAGTAAGTAAAACAACAACAACTAAGCATTGGATTGAAATAGACTATCGTGAGAGACCATATATTTAATAATATTATCATATCTTAATAGGTACCCAAAATTATAAATCAAAGATAAAAAATATATGCTCGTTATTAATATCCAAAAGAAAAAATGGATTACATATATGCCTCAGAAACAATTTTTTTCCCCTCCATTCACAGTATGTACACAATTGACTCCGACAACTACGTCGACGAGCCGGTGGTGGATCGAGACAGCAACGGTGGCGCCAAACAGGCTTCTAACGCTTTTTCCAAGCTATTTACTACTTCAGTCATCGTTGGCCTGTCACGGCCCTCCGGCATCACACAATCTGCTGCCAAGTATCCAACATACGCCACCGCCTCTATCTCGAATGGGGTCGGTGGCGGCATCCTTCGGTCCAAAACCCTGTGAATCTCATCATGTATTATGTATGGAACCACATAATCCACCACATTTCTAGGCATCCCATTTTCATTCTTATGAATGGCCTTGCACCCCGATAATAGTTCTAGCAGTACTACACCAAAACTATACACGTCGCTCTTACTGGTCAAGATTTCCAATCTGTAGTATTCGGGGTCCATGTACCCCATTGTTCCTGCGGCACGTTGCAAGAGGTGAGACTCGTCGTCCTGTGGTCCCATCAACGAAAGTCCGAAATCCGAAACCTTGGCTGTCCACGTGGCGTCGATTAGTATGTTTGACGACTTGATGTCGCGGTGTATGATGTGTGGCACGGCGAACTCATGGAGGTACTCGAGCCCTCTAGCAGCATCAAGGGCTACCTTGATTCGTTTTGGCCATGATGTTAGAGGGGAAGATTGGAGCTTGTGGAGATGCTGATAAAGGCTAAAGTTGCTCATGTACTCGTACACCAGTAGAAGCTCGTCTCGGTCTTCGCAGTATCCCAACAATCGAACAAGATTTTTGTGATTTAGGCGTGACAAAAACTCGAGCTCGTTCAAGAATGCACTGTCTTTATCCTCTACGCTGCGTCTGGTGGCACCACCAGCATATGATGGTGAAGAGGCGGACGTTTCAGCTCTCTTGATGGCCACTTCACGCCCATCTTCGAATGTAGCACGATAGACTGATCCAAAGCTTCCGTTTCCTATCTTGTGATCCTCGGAGAAATTTTCAGTCACTTCAAGTATCATATGCAAGGGAAATTCCTCCAAATGACCCCCATTTCCTGAGCTGATCAAATGGCTGAGTCGCTTTTCTAAGACCGGTGCAGCCGGCTGAGCCTGCGCGATTTGCCCACTTGGCGGAACAGAGCTGCCCTCTTCCAAACGTCCTGAATCGTGAATCCTACTACTTACTCTATGTCTACAGTATCGAAAGAATATAATGGAACACAAAGCTAATAACAGTGAGAAGGATCCGACACAGCCGAACACCATCAAAGCCACCATTTTAGAGTTCCACTTTCTGTCCCTTGGCGCCACCAAGGACGGTGGTGGTGGTGTTTCTGGCAATGAAGGCCACGGCCCAACTGAAGGCGGAGTTTTCGAGGTAGGATCCTTAACACAAGGTTGACAAATCATTAGTCCTTGGTCACAATACTCGTCATAATTAGGTAAAGGGCCACAAGAACACTGATTTCTGGTTCTGCAGGGACCTGGAACAACATCATTGAACACCAATGGATTCGAATCAAAATCTTCGTTACCCCAGCAAAGCAATGAATAGTTCGACATCCCGACACCACAAAAAATTGTCCCTTTTGCCTCAAGAGCAATAAAAAATTCATCCCTCAATGATCCAGGTAGATTATATCCGTTTTCTCCCCAGCAAGTCACTGTCCCATTGGGCCTTAACGCACAGCCCCGATTCTCCCCCAGTGCAAGTGCTGTGAACTCACCTTTAGGCTTCTCCCCCGCCATATTCCCCCAGCACTCTAAGCTGCCATTCAAAGAAACGGCACAGGCATGGCGGAAACCGGCAGCAAGAAGGCTAAAATTTCCCATAGGAACATGATCAGTTAAATTAGCATCATTTCCTAAGCATCGGACTTGTCCTGAACTTGACAAACCACATACGAAGTCATTCCCAACAGCAAGATTTGAAGTAAAAAGGGTGTAATTATTATTGAAACCTTGCCATTGCCAACATTGAAGCGCGTTTGAGCCATTTAGTAAACCACAAATTTTGGAGTTCCCAGAGTCTAAATTTGTCAAAACCGGACCAATATATATCCTTTTGTGCGTCATGCTGCTCCCTATATCGGAAAATCTCCAGCAAACCATGATTGAGTTGGATGAAGAGTAGAATGAACTCAAAGCACAAAGAAAACCATTTCCACCCACAACCCCAGCAAATGATTTCAAGGCAGGATCGAGTACAATTTGAAGTCTCCGAGGAAAACTGGTGCAGTTAATGAATGAAGATGATTCTTGGCTATGATTAACACCGTGTGCTATTGCGCATACTAATGTTTGGTTCCCAGTTTCAGATATTGCAATTGTGGAAAGTGAGTAAGTGAATGGCAGAAAAGAACCAAAGAAAAAGGACAGAAAGAGGAAATGATGGAATAAATATTTTAACGAGAGAATTGCCATAGAAATGATCTGGAAAAATGTATTCTCATGGTGGTGTGGAAGAATTGGGGTGTAAAGGGTTCTCGAAAATTACTAATTCTTGATTATTATGTCGTTCTTATTTACGAATAATTTGAGGAAATATCAAAGAAAACGAAATGACGCGTTTGAGAGAGCAGGAGGAGGACTAAAGACTTGGTCCCTGTGACTGTGTTGTGAACCAAAGGGAGCGCGTAGTCAAAAGGATGAGTAATGTATTACAATAAAAGCCATATACACATGGGATATATGAAACCCATATATGGGTATATATTATATTATTACCTCTATATAATAAACGTGGAAGAATTTACAATTTATTATTATTATTATTATTATAAAGAGTAACTTACAATTCATGAATTTTTTTTTTTTTTTTTTAAACTTCTTTTTGTTCAGCTTTTTTTTGTTAAATAAATTTTTTTTTCTTATATAAAATATTAATTTTTATCCGTAGGTTTGACTTAAACCGATTAGAAAAAATATATCTTAATCAGTTATTGATGCGCGCAACTTCAAATGTTATTAATTATAAATATAATATTATTATTTATTTTTAGTTTTAATTATTATATAATATATTTTTATATAATAATTTTCTATAATAAGTGTGGAAGGATTTACTATTTATTAGTGTTGTAATGAATAGTAATAAATAGTAAATTACTATTTATTAAAAAAAATGTATACAATTTTTTTTTTTCAAATCTCTTTTGTTAATAAAAAAATGTTTTTTTATGCGTGAATTTGGCCTGAATCGATTAGGAAAAAATATATATTAATCAGTTGTTGATGCGCGGAACTTCAAATGTTATTTTCTCAGTTTATATAGTAAGATGTGCATCATTTTTTGAAAGAAAAAAAAGTTAGAGTCAGTCATTTGGTTAGTTTTTTCCCATTCAATTACAGTAGCATGTTCATTTTAAAAAAAATTTGTTAAATTCAGTCATTTGAAATGTTATTTTCGATCGGATTAGGAAAAAAATTGATCAACATGCTAGTACCTGTCACCACGCCTTGTGCGATACCAACAAAAACTAGTATATACATACACTATGGATTCTCTCATGACATGGTTTTCACATCTCATTCTCTTGGGAGACCTCTCATTACATTTATGGTAACTTTTCTGTTTGATAGGTCCTTACCCAGGCTATTGAGTTTATTGATGATTCCAGTTACTCTTTCATCATATTTACTGAGAGTTTCTCCGGATATTATTTTGATGTTCTCAAACTTCTGTAGAGCGACAGTGAGCTTATTCTTTTTGGTTTGGTCATTTCCTTCACACAACTGTGCAATCTTTTCCCAAATATCTTTAGTAGTGGGAACATCTTGATTTTATTGAACATATTCTTGTCTAATATTTTGAACAAGATGTCCTTAGCTACATTGTCCAGATTTGCTTTTTTCTTTTCCTCATTGGTCCAGGATGCTCTGTCATTTTCAACCATCTGAGGTCCACCACTGGTAATGGCAGTTGTTGTGTTGACCTTCATGATCTTTATTTGTCCGTCAGTGATGACGAACCACATGTCATCATCTTGAGCACTCAGATGTGCTTGCATCCGAATTCTCGAGTTATCATATCCATATTTTTGAACATCGGGATCTTGCTTAATGTGGCCATCAGTTCTTAGTTTTTCTCAGAATTGAGAAAACCATGCTCTAATATCACTTGTTAGGATCGGAGTAATGTTTATAATGGGGTTGAATAAACACTAGACTCAATTTTCATTCTTTTTGTTACAGCATACTGTTAAGTACTGCAGTAGGTTCTCAATTGTCGGCAAGCCTGTAGACACTAACAATAGTGCGGAAGACGTCTGTTGAACTTGTGAGTTAAAGTAACTGAATGATAATATGCAGCAAGTAAATGACATAGGATATGTTCTGGAAGTTCGAAGCACAACCCTTCTACTTCTTCCATTCTTCCTTTGCAGGAAAGTTACACTAGAAGACTTTGACTTACATTTTTCAGTATACAACCTTCTTAGGCACTCACACAGCTTGGCCTAAACTCATAGCAATGCAACTCTCTTAGTTGATTACAATGTGTTTACAACACTCACACAAAATATAAATCTCTTAAGCTTTGATTGTTCTTTGAGCAGATCAACTTCAAATGTTATTTTTTTAGTTGATATAGTAAGAAGTCATCATTTTTTGAAAAATAAAGTTAGATTCAGTCATTTGGTCAGTTTTTTTTTTCCTGTCAATTACAGTAGCAGTATCGCTTTTTTAAAAAGTTTGTTAAAGTTAGTAATTTGAAATATTATTTTCGATCAAATTAAGAAAAAAATTGACCAACATGCTGGTACATATCACCATGTCTTGTGAATTATGTTGTGAAAACATTTCTAAGTTTTGGTGATCACAAATATCTACTGCTTGAAATGTCCACTGTATTGAAGCCTACTGACAGAGGAAATGATGATTAACTCTACAAAGGTCCACCGGATATTGAAAGACAAAGTTATCTACCGGGTGAAGAGATAAAAAGCTATCTATCGGGTGAAAAGATAAAAAGAGATCTACCAGATCCAAATACCAAGAGTTATCATCTACCGGATGCAGAGAGTAAACGTTCACTGGAAAAAAGAGTACCAGCAGACATCTAAGAAGTAACTAGTTAACTTCATTCCTTCAGACTAAGTAACTAGTAGCTATTCAGCATACGATGAAGAGGACATCAACTGACCTTATAAGTCAACAGATATACAGTGAAGGAGAAGTCAGCAGACGTATAAAGCAACAAGACAAAACAAGTATAAACTCACTTTAACAAAGGTACAACAGAGCGCCGCACTACTATACCAGTGCCACCAATAGCGTCAGAATGAAAGAGCTGTTGATTAGCGGAATTGGAAAGAAGACAAAAAGAATTTGGAAGAAAATCAGGAAGCTGATTTTACGCAGATCTTTCCAATTGAAGAAAAGTTGTCGTTAGACCGTTGTGTCTATAAATACGTCAAAGTGAAGAAAGTGCTGAACAATCCGATCAAGATTCAAAAGACACAAAAAAAAAAAACAACTTCATTCAACAAAAGCAAAACATTCAACGCTTTCACTGAGATATTCTGAATTTTTGCAAGAGCAGCAAATAAGTCTTATTATGATCTTGAAGATAACACCCACTAAGTCTGATGCTCAAAGAACACTCGAAGCTTAAGAGATTTATATTTTGTGTGAGTGTTGTAAAACACATTGTAAGCAACTGAGAGAGTTGCATTGCTAGGAGTTTAGGCCAAGCTGTGTGAGTACCTAAAAAGGTTGTATACTGAAAAGTGTAAGCCAAAGTCTTCTAGTGTAACCTTCCTGCAAATGAAGAAGGTTAGACGTAGAAGCGTTGTGCTTCGAACTTCCAGAACATATCATGTGTCATTTACTTGCCGCATATTACCATTCAGTTACTTTAACTCACAAGTTCAGCAGACGTCTTCCGCATTATTGTTAGTGTCTACTGACTTGCCAACAATTGAGAACATACTGCAGTACTTAACAGTCTGCTGTGACAGAAAGAATCGAAATTGAGTCTAGTGTTTATTCAACCCCCTCTAAACACTATATATATACATATATTTGTCACGATAAATAAATTGCTTTTACATGTTAGAATGTTAGGTAAAAGAAAGTAACGTGCATTGTACATTGTTTTTCCCCCAGAAAATTACAGGTCAAGAATGACTTTTCCTTTTTTTTATAAACTGGGATACATTCTGGAAATTTTATAAAATTCAAAACATGGGAAAATAATTAGTTTTTGGTCGGACTCAAAGCCAAATCCAGACTACATTGGTATCTTTTTGTCGTATGCTGTAGAATCCGCCCCAAGTCGTTCTTTGAGTATCTTGACTAGAATTTTGCAGTTGATGCAGTTAAAGTTGGCATTCTTATACGTATATGTAAATGGCGCGGCTTGAAATGTTCTTGACTATCTAATGAGGTAGATCCATCATTTTATTAGAAATATTTTCAATGATGTTAGGTAGTTTGAAAATAGACAGTTTACCCATGTTTTCAAATTAGGCATTGCACCACTTTGGTTTAAAAATAAATAGTTTACCGCCTATGATTTATGAATATGTGGAAAACACTCAATCCAAGTAAAGGGACATTGGTGCTATGTTTTGAATCCACTGGGTACTGCCTGAAAATCACATGAGTACACTATATATTTTCGAATCAAGGAGATGTAAATCATCTATTACAAATCACAATGGGTAAAATACATATTAACTATGCGACATAGAAATAAATTACCACTTCTCATAATTTAATCAATTTTTTTTATGAGGTCATAACTCGATATGAGAAGTCAAACTTGACTAGCTATCTAAACGAGAGTTTCAAATTTATTAATCTCTCTAAAAAAAAATTGATTCATTATGAGATTAAGCAGTATCTCTATAAGTCTCTCATATTTTTATTCAAAACTCGAATGTAACACATACCCCAAAAATCAGAAAAAAACAATTCGATTTAGTACATAATATTTTGGATATAAATTTTGATATTCAAGTTATACCAACTTATGTTCCTTTCATCAAAATTCTTGGATCCACATATGATTAAATTTTCAAGCGTTCCTGACAAGGAGAAGCATAATCAGCAAATAAATTTTTTTAGGCACATCTTTGCCACAGGAGAGCAACAAAATCAGCCCCGTTTAAAACTCTTAGCATTTCTCCCCTTTTTTCTGCTCACAGCCTCACATAGCCTGCACGGTAACGTGTCTAAGCTCGCTGCCCGGGTTCTCCCATAGTTTCCTAGCACTCCACATCTTCTCCATGCATGATACTCCGCATAAGCTACAGGATCGTTAGCTACAGACTCGATGTAAATAGCCAGTTCATCCATTGAACTGAATTGTGTGCCATCTATTATGGAATGAGGAGGTACAAAGTCCCAAACATTTGGCGCGCCAAAATATATGGGAACGGCCCCAGAATCCAGACCATAAAAGAGTTTCTCGGTGACATAACTCTCGATCATGGTGTTCTCAATTGCGAGAACAAACTTATAGTGGGACATGGCACAATGTATATGATCCCACCACTTGGGTGCTTCATTGGCATCCTTCATGCACTCAGGATAGAGAGAGAGTGCGATATCGGGACCTCCGACATTGTTCAGGCACTTACCAAATGAGTGGTGGGGCAGCAGGCTGAGTAGCTTTTTAGCAAGTTGGTTCCTCTGAGGTAGACACCGAGATGAGGACCAATAAACATGAGTATCCTAGAATATAAAAATCATCGTCACTTTCAATGCCTCCAAGAAAATAGCTCTGAGCATTATGCAAGAAGTAGGGGCTCAAGCTGAGACAAACCGCAAACCAAGAGCACAGTCTCGAGTCAGGTTCGAGCTTTAATATCTCAGACATGAGTAATAATTTTTTTATAGTTATTTTTATTTTTTTAAATATTATTAAAGTACAGGTCATCCTTGATTGCATCAGAAATTACAAATTTAACTACTAATATATAAATTTAAAGGGTATTTTAGTAAATACACGTCAAGCTCGAGCTCGAATTCGACATTAATTTCAAGAAAACCAAGCTTGTTGAGCTCGAGTTACTTGAAAATTACTTAAGCCGAGTGTAAGTTCGTGTATTTAATTATCTTTCGAGTCGAGCTCGAATAAGGTGCTGCTCGAGGTCAACTCGGCTCCTGTTCAGCCCTACATGACTATGTAGCAACAGTTGAAAAGATGTGAACAAGAAGGCCAAGGGCATGTGTTGATCATCGAGAACACTTGCATTGTTCTTCATGGAATTATCAAGAAAACCAAGCTTGTTGAGCTCGAGTTACTTGAAAATTACTTAAGCTGAGTGTAAGTTCGTGTATTTAATTATCTTTCGAGTCGAGCTCGAGTAAGGTGCTGCTCGAGGTCAACTCGGCTCCTCTGCAGCCCTACATGACTAAGTAGTAACAGTTGAAAAGATGTGAACAAGAAGGCTAAGGGCATGTGTTGATCATCGAGAACACTTGCATTGTTCTTCATGTAAGCTAGATGATAATTTCGGTTGTTATGAAACAGTCCTCCGGCGTAAGTTGTCTGAACATCATCTTTAGCATGATAGCTAATAAAAATGTCTTCGTAGCTTGACCTCTTCCTTCCAGCTTCAAGATCCATATACACAAGTATAGGATCACCCACCCTCCTCTGTCATCAAATGGAAAGATAATGTTGTTTAAGGGAATGATTAAATAGAAAATTTATTTAAGGACGTAGTTGGCATGTGGTAAGAACGCTCTACTTGAAGACTATGCAGGACACACAATCAAAGCAGCCTTCTTTTTGCTATTTGCGATGTTTAAATTTGTCCAAGCAAATATCCTATGACCAGGAATGAGTAATTAGTCGAAAATTTGAGTTTATACTTCACAATTAGTCTATATTAAAGAAATCACAACATTATGACCTCTAGATTGGGAAACAAGTTATCCACTCTTGAAATTCAGCCTAAAATGTCTGCTCAAAACAAAACCTGATTTACCAGAGAAAAAACAAAATAGATCTGCAAGACTACAACAACGTTTCACAAATTTTTTCCGGCATAATTTCACTTCGGTATCCTTAGTAACATCACAGAAAGCACTCAGTAGGTCATGAGAGGAAACTATGGCATGTGATTTTGCAATTGAAACTTAATTGGTTTTAGAGTCATAACATTGCAATATGCGCAAGTCAGTTTACACTTTATATAGTCATTTAACTAATTTTAAATCCCAAAGAAGTATCATGATACATTATAGTTGTGATTAAAACTATTTAGCTCGATTTAGACATAACCCGATACTAAACTTGTGCGCGTGTTCAGATGGATATTGGTGAAAGTAAACACAGTAAGATATGCACATGGAAACATAATTTTGGTATTCTATTTATTTATATGAATGATCCTGCTCATATTTTTCGGAGAGCAATTCTTCAGTAACTATTCTAGAACTTCTCTTTACAAGTTACCGTTCAGATTCATAATCTTAACTCCCCAAGTGAAAATCTTAAGTTACCAAATGATTCAATTTACAGAGAAACTGATTATCTTACTGGGGGACAGCCAGATAAAAGTACAAAACTGGAACACAGAACACCGTATCCTGTAATAAACATGAAACATAGTGATGATATTCAACAATGTAAATAGGAATGTGCCCACACATTTAGCCGAGGGTGGTGTCAAACATATCTTGGATTCAAAAAGCATATTTATAGAAAAATTAGGCGACATTACTCCACCATATAACAAAATATGGGATACCCTAAAAGTCAGATTCCTCAAAGAACAGCAAATTAAGCTGGAAAAAAGTTGGTTCCCAGAAATTAATTACCTTCAATGGAGGAGTAGTGGTTTCAAACAAAAGGGCATCAGGTTTATCAGCCAGAACTGGAGATTTAGTCCACAAACAGCTCAGCCCACATCTACAACTATACAAATTGTCCATATTATCAGGAATCCAAGTCCACCCTTTGACCAAAACACTAATATGTTTCATCTGCAAATCATCACACTGGATTTCACCATCAACATTCTGCAAAGATGAGATCTTCAACCCATTTTTCGAAAATTCTTCATGTTTTTCCCTGAATTGAGCACAACCCACTTGAGAATCCCACTTCTTGAATGCTTTGAAGAGATCTTGGAAAGATTCTGATGTGGTGGAATTTGAAAGGTTTATTAAAATCGAGGGTTTAGGATAGAGAATTGAAGGTTCTGCGGAAGGGAATTCAAGAAAGTCAGTTAAGAAGAGGATTAAAATTGCAAACCCAAACATGAATATGATTAACACGGTGTTTCTGGATTTAAATTGCATAGTGGCAAAGGGTAATTCAAAACAATTCTCTCAATTCCGTTTCTTCTTGTTAAACAAATTGGGAAGAAGAAAAAGAATTCTTTTGGTTTCTGTACATATTTCTAATAACAACAATTAGACAGGTTTGAAGATTCAAAACTGCTGCGGACCAAATAGGAAACAGATGAGGAAAGAGAGAATAATTTCAGGTAATTGTTATCCTTGCAGAATTCCAAATTTTTATTTGTAACTTAAACAATCTTAATTTTTTTCATTTTTTATTAAAAAGAAAATTATAAAATAAAGAAACATGCATGTTTGTAAATTAATTTCGTATGAAGAAACATTGCATAGTTGCCCCTATCTTTTAGTCTAAATTCGCTCGTATTGATGTTGTTGCTAAAAGTCATCATCATTAACGTAAAATATTATACATGAAATATTCAAATTAGTTGGGGATCAAATAGCAAAATTATATAAATTACCAAATATATATACACAGGCACACACCACATTTAGCATATAAAATGGATTGCCTTTTTGATGTTTCTAACGTTTTAATTTCATAAATTATATAGCACTCGTTTAATACATTAAATATTGATTTTTAAAGTTAAAATATAAATATGGTATGTATATTATAAGCTATGTGTACACAATGCGTGCATATTATATCGCGTAATTAGGAATTTTGCATTGGAGGCTGGAAGCATAGGCGATGCAAGGGTTCGAGGATATAGCCACCGAATGAAATTTTTGTAGATCCATTATCAGTGGCCATTCGGCCTCTTCATTTTCCTAATGTGAAAAATCAAAAATGCGTTTACCAAACTTCTCATTGGAACTATATGTTAATATATAATTTTTTTTTATTTTGATAATTTTTAAATCAATATATTTTGGACAAATACGTAAAATCAATTGTTTTAAGGTGAATGTGATTTGAGCTCTCAACCTCAAAGCAATGAATTCTGGCAAATAATTTCATAATTTTTAAAATTAAATGTTTTTTTTGGCAATCTTACCTTGAAGTTGAAGAGATCTTATCTGACAGGCTGATTACTGGATGGATGATAGCGAGCCAATGAAGATCAGTGAATGACCGATAATGAAGCAGTGAAGGACCGATAATGAAGCCGTGAAGGATGATGGTTGAATTATGAGTATGTTCTTATAGGGTTTTGAAAGCGACTCAAAAAATAAAATTTTTTAGATTGGTCTGTATATTTAACTTCAATTTTTTGAATACCTAAAACAAAACAAAAAATTGAATGCATAAAACCTAAAAAATAAAAATAAAAAATCCAAGCCCTTATGATAAGTCCCGCCATTGATTGGAAAGCCATCATTCCACGTTGAAATTAAATGTTAAACGAATGATTCCACTTAAAATTGCTCGAATTTTAAGATACATAGGATTTAACTTGCTATCTTTGAGCTCACCAGCTTGAACCGGTATGAAGAAAATCGAACTCAAAATAAAAAAGAAAAAACAGAAGAAATGACACATATGTACATTTGTCAAAACAATTTTCAATTAAATCTACCAAAATAACTTTTTTCCAACTAAACACTCTTTTCAAATGAAAGTCCAATTTTTTATTTCCTTTATTATAAATATTCCATCCTTCCATAAGTACATATGTTATGTCTTCTTTTCTCAAACGATTACGTTGTTCATCTTCACCACCTAACGCCACCATCACTATCGATAGTAATCCTGGCCAGCAGACCATGGCTTCCACCGATTCGAGGAGGAAATGATCTAGACATTAAACATGGAACTTGGTAACACTGAATCACAATCAGATGACATAATATGCGTTAATTATGATTGAATTTCTTTATTTTTAGTGAATGGCGCTGCAAATCAGAAGAAGAAAAAGATGAAAATTGCTTCAATTATTTTTCCCTTCATCTCAATTGGATGTTTTTTTGGCTATTTTATGGGATTGTTGTGCTTCAATTAACATTTAGTTTGTATTTTAATTTGGTGCACATTATATGTTTGTTAAAATGACTCTTTAGTTAAAGTAGCTTTTTGTAGCAACTTTCATATTGCTATTTCTTAAACTTTGGTTTCTAATTGGATGGACAATTTTAGAAATCCAACACTAACTTTAAAAAAAATGTCAATTTCAAGAGGTTTTTCTAATTTACCTATTACGCAAGTTTTAAGGTTTGGGTCCACATTAAGATATCAAATGATCTTTCTTTGATGTCAAATATGAGGCTCATGATGTGATTTCCATTATGAAAGATATAAAGTGGAAATTTCAGATATCATGTTACTGCTTTCTTTCTTAAGATTGCTAATTCATCAACTTTGATTTGGGAAGAGAAGATAGTGTTACCTCCCACTTATATATTACCATGAATTACCTATCAATGTGTGTTTTACATGTACCATCTGACACCGATAGACTCATGTACTGTCTTTAACCAAAACACAATCTAGCAGTGCATGTAAATTACATGTACCGCCTGAGTCTACCGGTACATATAAATTACATGCACTGATAGACTCAGACAGTACATGTGATTTTTTTATTAGTGCTAAAAAAAAAAGAATTGATCACCAAGTCTGCAAAATGCTGGAGAAAATGAGCAAAGCTAAGTTATGAAAAAAGAAAAATATGCATAACAACACAATCCTTGCAACCATCCACAACACACAACACTAAAGTAAAAACTTTACGAATTATCTAACCAAATAATTGGCTAGCATCCGTCTCTTTATATTTTCTAAATTTCTTTTCTCGTTTTTTTGGCACAACTACTTTAATTTTTAATGGAAATAGTAGTTGTTTAGTCTTGATTCTTCGGTAAAACGGAATGCTCTTTTTCCTAATGATTAAATCTTTTGTCTGCCAGAGTTTGAAATTTGTGTGACCACCCTTCCCTAACAAGCTTCATTCTGTTGTGTTTTCTGTAGCATTCATCGTCTTATCCCAAATGGTTCACGAGTAATTTTTTTTCATACCATTTTATATGTCTTGTCTTATTGTCCTTGCATCCAGGTATGAACATCAAAACCGTTGTTAAGTTGAAGAATTAGCAATCTTAAACAATAAAGCCACACCTACCCAGTGGATGTAAATTATATGCATCGCCTGATTCTAAAGGTGCATATAAATTACATGCATCGATAGACTCAGGTATTATCTTTAACCAAAAACATAGTTTGTCAGTGCATGTAAACTACATGCAACGATAGATTCAGGTACTTACACCCATCATATACATCACAAGCCATTAATTCTACAGTTGATTCCATTAAAGAATCATGTGCTGCAACTTGTGAAGAAATACCAATCAACTTCCCATTGAATTCGTTTTCAATATAGCTACACTTCATCTTTGTTACAATCTTTCTTGAGCCAAGAAGAAGATTTACAGAGAAATGAGGCAGCGATCGGGGAAATGGGCGGCGGAGATACGAGACTCACACAAAGCGGCGCCTGTGTGGCCTAGGACTTATCAAACCACGGAGAGACCAACACGAGCTTATGATGTGTCGGCCATTAGGTTTTCGAAGCCGCCGCAGGAGTTGGCTCACAGCGAGATCCATATACCATGGAGTTTGAGGATGAGGAAGAAGATGACATTCAATTCCTTTTGATAGCAGTAAGGCTAGTTTGATCATTGTATGTAAATTGGACTTAGTTGAAAGAACTTTTTTTGGTGGATTGGGCCGAAAAATGTTTCTCCTACTAATACCGACCCGCATTTTGCCCAAATTAAAAAGCTTGAATCTGGCTAACGTCTAACTCAAGAAGCTCACAAAAGACCATTAACAAATTGTGTTTTAATATTGTTAAAAAAATAATCAATTAATTAAACTCTCATTGTTTCAAACATTATGAATTATTTATCATAATCCTCGTCCCTCTGCGAAAATTGTTTTTTAACTTTTATTTAATTTAGGGAAAATTACATAATCCTCATATCCTAGAAAAGATTTATTATAACTTTTGACCTCTAGTTTGAAAAATAATAGATGTACCCTGTAGAATAGATGTATTATGATATCACACACTTTAGTTTGTAATAGATAATGATTTGACATAAAAATACATAGTATGAGATGTAGAGATTATTGTTTAAAATAAGGGTGAAATTCTCTATTGTTTATAGAGGTCTATGACTAAGTCACCCTCAATTTAGTATCATTTCCTCTCTACGCTTATTCCATGAATAAAACTATGGGACCTACGAATTACACTCCATCTCTGTCCCATCAAATGTACCACATTATCGGAAGAAGGTACATGCTACATGAATCATTGCATCATTAATTGATGCACAGAGTGCAGGATATAGAGGAATGGAGAAATTGCTTCAGAGCAAATCCATTCCATGTGCCAACAACTTAAGTGTTTTTTTTCCTATGACCATTAAATGGAGTTATGGATTATATAATTTATAGTGAGGCTGGTAATATTTCATGTTTCCTAATTCAAGAAGGCTAATCTCCACAGAAGCCTAATTAAATTAATATATTTGTTGACCCTATATTAGTAAAGCAGCAAGAGTGGTGAAATCCCAGCTCATGGGACTGATCCCTAATCACCTGAACAATTATTTGTACGGGTATATGGTATGAATATGATACCCGGATATGGGCATTTCAACCAAAGTAAGGATAAGGGTTGGATAACACATCAATCAAGCTCTTAGATTTGTCGACAATTATTCTCGTCCAACGATTGTTTGCCCTTACGCCCTTAAAGCAGCATCAACCAAACCGTATATATATATATATATATATATATACTAGTTTTGGGGGCACCGCGCGTCGCGCGGTGCCAGTAGGACGTCATTTTCGGGCAGGTATCCTATTAACGTTTTGCTTTCAGAACAACGTCAATTACGTTGAGGAAGGCAGTAGCAAACATAAAAGATACATTCAGTGGAGTTGCTGAGTAAGGAACATAAGGGCATGATCTTGACATGAATTGCTTGACTTTTTTTAGGATTCTAAACTTGACCGTTGGTAAACATATATTAGAGTTTGATAACAAGACAATGTTGGTCAAGATGTAAAAAAAGTCTAGAAAACCATCTATTGGGCAAGAGGCAGCATAGCTGGGCAATGAGCTAACAATAACAGAGGCACCATGTTAGTACAGATATGTAAGCTGTAATAGTAATAAAACACAAGAATACCTAATCTAAATATCGGAAGGCTGAACATTGGACATTCCAAATGTACCGGTATCAAGAACAATCTAAGCTTTTAACGTCAGAGATAATCAATGTATCCTCAGGCATAGCAGATTTCGTAACATTGAAAAGGAAGTTGAATCTTATGACATATCTATACCTCAAAGCACAATACAGGGTTAAAAATTTACACATGAAGACAATTTAAATTGTTTTTTAATGTAAGCAACCATTGCCATACAAACAAAAAGTGGATTTGGAAAAAAAAAGTGCATTTATATACAACAAAACAAACATAATTATATACATGTGAAAGGAAACATGTCTAAATACAAAAGAAGCTCTTGCCAGCAGTTCGTCATAGCAAGTATATTTGCAAAAGTTAACCCAAAAAGCACAACAAACACAATGAAATATACATCAAAGGAAACAGTTTCGGGGCCAAAAGGAGTTATGACACAAGTTCATCATAGATGTGCAGATTCAAAAATGCTGGAACAAAAAAGATGATTTCATTTTTGTAAAATTTGGCTTCATGTCTGACAAAGGGCAATTTGGCCGAGAGCTAGTCGAATTTTTTGGGCCTAAGTATCCTCCCTCTCATGGACTTCTTCATTGTTGGGATCTTTCTATTAACATCTACAATGTGGAACAAAGAGGAGAATGACTATGCTTAGAAATTAACATCTACAAGGTGGAAGAAAGAGGATAATGATTATTTTTTATTTTAAAACATAAGCAAACTACAAAGGTCATGGACATAAGTTCACGAGAAATAACCTTTAATAGGAACAAAGTTGACCTTTGTATGAAGATCCATCTCGTCTTCGGAGTCGTCATCAAGAACAACACACTGCATTGATCTTTTCTTAATATTTTTTTTGGAGGTCTTTTCAGCTGAAGAACATCATGTTTTTGTAGATAAGTAAATAAAGTTTTCATGAAAAGATATTCCTATGGCACAAATAATTGTGTGCATCGAGATGAATTTACCTTTTTTTGTCTTTACCATTGAGGGTGTATCGGTTACTGCACATGGCTTTGCTTGGATGTCAACCAGTTTTTTAGACAATAGATGTCGCTTGTTTGATCGGATGAGGTCTTCAGAAATATGAAGATAAAAGAAATAACTATATGCTCCAATAGCTTATTTTTTCTGGGAGTTTCAAATGATGCAAAAGAGATTTTAAAGCTAGCAACCTGAAATAGGCCATTTGTCGTCGAAGGAGACATTTTCAGATTGTTCGTTTGGATTATCTGCAGCTTCCTCAGAAGAGTAAATAGCATCTTTAGTGTTGATATTATACAACATAGATTTTGTCAGGGTATTTTTTCCAATTGCAATAAATAAGGAGCATAATTATTTAAAAATCAATACAACTTGAACCTGTAAAGGACATTTTATCTTGTTCATTTAGTACGTTGCCTTCACCAATCTTGGTCTTTCCCTTCTTCACAAGGCGTCTCCTGAAAGATATTTCATCTGCATATGACATTGTGATGTATATTAGCATAAGTTGTTCGGTTCATTACAGATTTGGCAAGTTTCATTGAAGGATTTGGAACATTTGGCATGTAACCTGTATTACAACTGGCCGTGGCCTTTTCAAAGTCAAGATCAACAGCTGAGGGCCCAAAATCAAGTTTCTCTTAGCGTTTCCAACACTGCCTGTAGAAGTATGTCATATATTTTTTTTCCGTAGGCTGCATATAATCAGCATTAAATTTGAAAGAATGTAATATCCTAGGGTAAGACCTTCTAATTTAGGGGTAACCATCAAATCAAGGTCTGGGTCATTTTTTGGGGTTTGGGTTGGTAATCAAACGCAGCCGATGCCTGAGAAAATTCCAAAGCTAATAGGTACACAGTGTTTTCTTGCCCATTTCGGCCGGCGAAAAGGCTCGATCTAATTTTCATGCACATGACAAGATCGTCCAACCTTTGATTCACAGATTCAATGGGAGGCCGCCATTCTGAGGAAGGAATTTGACACCATGTTACATAACATTTTGGGAAAGAGTTTAGAAACCGTAAGAAACTACAAAACTTTTACAACTATACCTTAATAGTTTGAGCATGAAACAACTGAGCAGACATTCCAATAATTCGTTCCCCATCTTCACCGAAGACCGTAACTTCTAATGTGCCAGTGTCGTCAGAGACGTTAAGACGGAAGCGAAATCTACAAGAAAAGTCGTTCCTCATTTAATATTGTGAACATTATGACTTCCATGAATCAACATAGAATTATTAACCGGCAAAGAGCAGAACCTGGGCTTGGCAACCCTCTGAACTCTGCAGGTGTTGCATTTAAATAAAGAATCACATTCAACATTGATCCCACAATGACATTATTGGCAACACATATATATAAAGTTTTGAGAATTGTTCCCGAGGCGACCCTTTGCCCGAAGATTAAATCTCTCGGCCTGCAAGAGTCAAATAGATGTAATATATTATTTTATCTACTAAAGAAAGACAACTAACATGACAATTGGTATGAAAGACCGACCTCTGCACAAAGGACCTCAGAAACAGTGGTAATTGTTTTCGAAACTCTTGGGCTACCTCCAAATTTTTCTTCAAAAAAACCGCCCACCTCCACCACCTCTTCGATAAGCATTTTTCCATGTTGGCACCTGTGAAACAAAATAGACAATAAGATGGAGAAATTAATACTCTAAGCATAAACCAAAGTAAAAAAATTATTGAGAGATATTGTTACCAGGATCTCATGTCCAAAAATGATTTATGGTCCATTTTGTCTAATACAATCGAAGACGAAGTAGAGCTCAAGGATAAACCTACATAATACGTTGGTAATAATGGAAAGAAATGCAATAACAATCATGATTAAAAATATCAGACATTGCGTAGACTAACCATAAAATCCCTTAACCATGAAATTTAAAAGTGCAACAATAGGCCGTCTATGAATAGCATTCAGAGTAGAGTACATCGCATCGTTCACGACATCGTTCCAGAAAGTGACAACAAAGGGAGTCATTCTAAAAGAAAAAAACAAGAAACATATGAGATAATACAGAGTGTTTCATTTCCAGCAAATGAAGAAAACTAAAGAGTATGCTTACTGTTTATCAATCGCTGCATATTCATGTAGAGTTTGTTGCTGTCCTTGTGCATTTATACATCTTGGGCCCTTTTTTTCTATGATAACACAGACAGTGGCTGTTGTAAGAAAGGAAAATAAAGAGAATATTAGAGCATATTTATTCTAATAAAATAGTTTGAATGTATAAAGGACAAATGCATGTTTTAAACCTACAAATCAATTTCTTAGAGTCAACATATCTGGCAAAGTTGTCGGATGCAACGAAGTTGGGCTGAAAGGCTTTGGAAGTAATAAGATCTTTATCAGCAATGTGAGAGACATCATCGATATACCGCCCTGGACCTTGAATGTGTAAATTCCCTTCGAGGCCTTGCAGAGTGAATGATCATAATTGATCCCAAGGGAAGTAAATGCAAACGAGTTGTTGTATGTACGACAACGTTGCCGGAAATGATTAGCAATGTGAGAGACATCATCGATATATAGTTGCCATAAATGTTTGGGCATTTTCGAACGCAATAGGCTAATCTTCCCACTTCCGCAACAAAAACCCGGCGGCTCTCTGAAGAACTTCCGTGCGCCACAATGCTCACAATCTTCAACTGGGGGAAGTTGCCATGATTCAAGGGGGATGCAACCAAGTTTGTCTAAATATTTCAAAGACCTCTTTTTCTCCATACCCAATGTGTTGCTCGGCAAAGCTGCGAAGGAACAAAAAATCGTAAGAAAAACAAACAACAAAGTGTGGCCTAGGAAAAAACTGAACAATATGCATAGCACTTGGGCAGATCTACCGAAATACTCTAGCATGATAACTAAGTACAATTAGTCAGATTCTATTTGAAGACACACACTTACTTACCTATGGGAGGGATGTTTATTTCCAAATGTGCATCTGGGTTGACGTGACAACCAACAATTGAATCGGGAACTAAAGTGTCACGAGGAAGCGCATCAGAGGTGTAGCTCGCAACATCTGCAAGGAGACCGAAAAAACATTCAGCCATTCTAAGAAAAAAGACTTTATTGAAAAATTGCATAAAAATACAAGTGAAATAAAAAAGTCTATGTGGAGAACAACAGAACACATGGCCATGTGCCTGCACATGAAGGCTAACCATAGTAACAGACTAACATAGAGCATTATGTTCAACCAGGCAGCACATTGTATTACAGAAAATTAAAAAATGTCCTTGAACAAGAAGCTACCTTATTCGAGAACTGTTTTGGGGCCCGAAATCAATGTGGTCTGGCTTCGAAAAATAAGCAAACGCCAGTAGCAAACAAATTAGGAGTTTTTTAAAAAAAATGTAGTAACGTAGACTTTGGAGCCTAAGAAATGGTGCTTGAGTATAGAAAAATTAAACAAGTCCTCGTAATTCCCACCAAGCAAAAACTCTAGAAATATTTAATAAAGTTAGTATCTTATAATATATTTTTTGAGGGGAGGAGACGCCAATTAAACCTGTGGAATAGACAAATACCTTGTGAACAATAACCCACAACAGACAGTGAAAAAGTGTTATTTAATCTGGCGCACGACAATAAAAGAAACACAATTAGCAAAGAATTGCATATGGTACACACACACAGAAAATATAGCCTAACAATATGGTAAAAGGCTGTGTATGCAATTAGTAAGGTGGGCAGGAAATTTTTTTTTGAAACCATTCTTTTTTTTCCCTCTTTAAGTAAACAAGGTTATAAATAAAGTTTACCAAAAAAAATTAGGCATAGGATATGCAGTGTAAAGAGTGACAGGTAAACCTCTCAAAAGCAGTCGTCGCGACCTATATCCAGGGATGGAGGGCGAAGTGAGGGATGACCTATTGAAAAGTTCGTCCCTATTAGATGTTTCTGCCATGGTATAGGTTGTCACTGGTGGCTTTCAAGCGAAGAAAAGAGCTCCTGAAACAAACCAAGACAAAACACATGGCATGAGCGAGAAACTAACGAAATGTCAATGGTAGAGATCAAACGGGGAAAGCATAGTAATACGTTCACCATTAGCAAGAAGCAACAACGAACGACACCCCAAGCACGTGGAACGGCAAAGAGCCAGCTGATTCCCCAACGGACAACACTACGTTAATAGGAGGGTATAACCAACAACGCCCCCCGAACAAATCATTAACACCACGATCATCCAACGAGCACATCGAGGAATGGGGTTATATGTGGTAGACCAAATGGCCAAAAGTGGGGCTGGTTGGCAGCTTCTAGACACATTTCGAAGGAGGACAAACTCGGCGTGCATGTTCTAAACTAAACAGCCTAAGCTAGAAACCATAATGTCGAAGATTGCGAAAAACAAGAGAAGATATCCTAAATAATTGTGGCAAACACCCTTCATAGCTAACATGCCAATAAATCGGTATATATAAAGATAATTAAGTTAGTAAGCATGGTAAAATCTAGAGTACACATAGTTCAGCACACTCATCGTTGAGCAGCTTAACTTAAAATCCAGAAGGAGAGAAAAAAAAACAGAAAATGGTAGAAAAACACAAGTAGCATCAAATAACCAATAATTTGTTCAGAAGCTAGCATGGAATATAAGCAACAACATAGAAGATTACACAGCACAAAGCTACATACTGGGGAAAGTGGAAATATGAAGCAACAAATATACAAACTACTTTATGACTTGTTGTAAAATGTTTGAATCAGCCGTTAGAAGACATTCAAAACCCTGCAACTTAATTCAATGGCAAGAAAATTTGGAAAAAAATAAAATGAAGATCGCAGAAGAACGGCGGCTCGTGACAGGCCAAAGTTAAGTAACTCACCACGCCCTCGAAAGTCCAGGAAGGAGTAGAAGCGTCAAACTCTGGAACAGACGAGACAAACGGGGAGAAAGAGTGTTACAAATGTACGAATCAAGATACCCAAACCCGAGGAAAAATGGTGTTTATATAGCTGAGGACCTATAAATCCCATCTGAACCAAGGGTAAGGCCAGCTACAGTGTTCCAAAAGAAAGATAAGGTAAAACTGTTATTATTCCAACCCAAACAAGATAAGACCACCATCCCACGAGCATCCATGGTAAAAAAAAAATCAAAATCCGTGGAAAAAGCACGCAATCGAAGCAAAGCTTGTAGAAACTAATGTTGGGCCCTCAACAACATAGACCAAATACTCAACAGAAGGGTTCCCGAGCAGGTTAGCTCTTTAAAATCCAAAGCCTTTTTTTTTCTTAAAATTATGGCTACATATATCTGAACAAAAATCTGAACAAAAATAAACCATCAATTTCAAAAATTTAGGGTAATAAAATAATGGAGAATTAAATCATTACTTCTCGTCCTTTAGTTCCTAATAAAATATGTGTATCATATTGGCGTTTGACATTGTATATTCCTGGTTAAGAAGCATCCATACAGCATGTCCCTGGTTCAATGTTTTACTTGGACCAGGCCATGACATACAAAAATCATGATTTTTTAACTCTACCCAGTATGAAGAATGAATATCCTAATAATCCTAATAAAATAAGCATCAAAACTAACATAATCCTAATATTTATGTCAGCATACCAAAATCCATAAAAGGTGAAATGCTACACAAGATCCTCTGTTAATCTTCCTGTTAGCGCTGCGAACTAAATTCGAAATGAAACCAAACATGCGCAAATTGTAAGAATTGTGTGGTTCAAACAAGAATAAAGAAAACACGAACCTCGGTGCACCTGTTTTCCAAGTTGGTAAATGCAAGTAAAGGAGTAAAGAAATGAAGATGGGAAACCCACTCTTATAAACCCAGGGGGAAATTACGAACCGAAGCCACCGGTTCAACAAACGATCAACACAACCATAATTACACCTGATTTTACGGTATCCTCCGCAGCCAAAAGAAACGAAATCCAAAAAAAAAAAAAGAACAAAGAACAAAATATACAATATAATCGCACCTACACCCATCATTTTACCGGACAAGAAAATCACCCATAAGCATGGGCTTGCCAAGGTACGCACCACAAAGGCGCACACGAACAGTGGAAACATTTATTGAGACAGTACGATTGGAGTGGCTGCTTGCCTGTTCATCGGTTGAAAAACAGAATGTGAACAGGGAAGAACAAAAGTGGCTGTTCTCGGGAGAATAAAGGCAATCAAGCGGGCCGAGACATTGCTAAAAACACTTCAAATAACTAACCCAAAATAAAAGCCAACATCTGATAAACAAAGCCCACCAAATAAGAAACCCAAAATAAAAGGAAACCCAAACACCAAAATAAAGCCCACCAAATAAGAAATCCAAAATAAAAGGAAACCCAAACACCAAAATAAAGCCCAAGATCTAATAAAGCAAAGTAATAAGCAACTACTATTCATTGAACAGTAAACACTGTTATTATGCTTCGACCCTTATATATCTGTTGTAATAATATATAGCCTAATGATCCGAGACTGGGTAGTACTTACATCAAAACTTCATATATCTTATCTTCGGTGATATGATATGGGCTGCACGAATTCCTACCTATCTTTACACAGTTCCTGCAAAATGAATGCAGAAGAAGGAAAATGCATGCATGCAATTATGGCCAAATTATATTATTGAACCAAATCAAATTTACTGACACCATGTGCCGCACATGCAAACACTCATACGCAAAATGACGTGTGTGTGTGTGTGGGTAACCTCAACTATAAATACAGAAATCTCCATATCCCCTTCTTGTGCTTGGGATATGCATGCATGATAGCCAATATTCCCAGCCTTTTATTACACAATTGATACAATTTGATCATTCATCAATAATGTCTCAGGAAGTAGTAATGAGTGACAAAGGCCGCTGGAAGATTGCTCCAAAGGGACATTTTGTGGTTTATGTGGGCAGTGAAATGACAAGATTTGAGGTTCCCATGTTTTTCTTGAAAACCCCGTTGTTTCAGAGACTTCTTGATACAGCTGCGGAAGAGTATGGGTTTGGGAATAGTGGTAGAATCATTCTTCCTTGTGATAAATCTACATTCCAAAGGCTTGCCTCAATTTTATCAAACATTAAGTTCTAGTTAGTACTTACCCATGTACAAAATAAGGTGAGGTGCCGGGAATTTAATTGCAAGGGAGGGAGGTAAGCATGTAGTGTCAAATTTATGCTCTACGCTGTAAAACTAAGGCACATAGGCAACAAAGATGAGGAGGCAAATGAAGGACATCCATTAGATTAACATGCTTGTAGTTTGGTTGAATCTACAAGAAACAAAGAGAAACGCAAGCGACAGCATTCTTGTATTCATGCATATTCTTATCTGGTGAAACATAGCAAATCTTTTACAAGTTAGCATTTCGAAATTCCTTACAAGTTATGAACGTTTCTTTCTAATATCATGATTCATGGCAATTCAAAGCATTGTAGAGTTTGGGTTTTGTTGCATAAACTGTCTAAGAAGGCTAACCGAAATGTAAAAAGTAGAGAAATGAATATGCAGAAAAGTTGGACAAAAAAAAAAACGATTGTGTGCTCTCAAGATAATATCTCAGCGCAACACGATGCAGCCAACCTCCTTCCCATAAATATAATGATATCCCTCCACATAACGCGCACTAACGGGAGCATAGCAACAAGAAAAATCTACTACTAAGCAACCGCCACAGAAAACAGAGGGTATGTCCGTGTATATGAAATTAAAAAAGACCAAGTTAAATAAAGTCTTTTAGCACATTAAATCTGCAAATCACGGCCTATTACTCGCAAAAAGAATAACAACTAATTAAATGATTGAGCCGTTACAAATAACTAACGCCGGAAACCGAATGCATAAGTAGTTAGCCTTTTCGGCTATAAATAAACACATAGGTTAACCAAGTGATTGTTGGGATATGCCCTAAGACAAGTCATTAGATGATTGTTTTGACATACAATGTTTATGATTTTATGAATGGCAATTCATTATTATATATTATTCTTTTAACTGTGCAATGTGAATAAATATATATGTTAATGTCCTTAGAATAATATTGTATTATTCTTAAACATTGTCCCTAGTCAAGTATTATCATGAATCAGGATAATGATAATACATAGAGACTAGTATGTGTTGATTGATGAATTGTTCATTGATATGAGATATCAAATCAACACATGGGTACATGTTAGAGAACGATGTACTGGACAGACCCACCATGAGAATGCTACATGGATAGTTATATGAGTGTCATAAGCAATTCTCATAGTGATAATAATGTATGTAATCCTTACGACTTGTGATCATCAGAGATCCCAACATAAGGAGTTATGTATCTTGATATTGTCAAACGTTACCTGTAACAGGGTAAACTATAAAGGCGACTATTGGATACACTACGAATTATGTAGAGGGATGTTGACTGATCGAGATAGGATTTGTCCCTCCTATATAACAGGAGATGTGTTTGGCCCTTGATCAAGGGAGAACTAAAATGCATGGACATGCTCGAATGAGTCGATATGAGATATCGAGCTTATTCGTTTATTCTAGTTCTACTTGGGGATCAAGAAATTAAGATTGAATATACGAGTATGACTATTCCATGACTCGTGTTCAATCTAAACACAAAGGACAAAGGGATTAAGTTACATGGTTAATATTATCACAAGTTCTAAAGGTTATGTCGAGTCATTGACATTCTTGTAATTTGGGTAGCATTGATGTGTTGCTAGATACCGCTCAATGCTTGCGACATAAAATGAGATTTTATGTCACTACCAACATTACAAGATCCTATCGGGTCGCACAAAAGATTAAATCGATAAGGGAAATTAAATTCATTGGATGAATTAATTAATTAAGAAGAGTCTTAATTAAAAGATTATAAGGATTTAATTAAATCATGGGTTTGGGCCCATGAGGCTTTAAGAAAGCCTTAAACCTTAATTAAATCTTATAATATAAATACAAGGTTATGATTAATTGTTTGAAACACAATTCATATCATTCCAACCTAACACTAAGCACACGGCCGCCTCCTCTCCAAGCTCTCTCGGCTTCATCATAGCCGACGTGAGTTGTGGTGAATTTTGTGCCATCTTTTCGATTTAGAATCGAGTGTGCTTCTTGTTCCGGTTTAAGAACGAGTCTAGCAACTTGTTCTTAGACTATCCCTTCTCCCGATTTGATCGTGTGGATACCGTTGAGGCAAAACTTGATAAGTTTTGCTTGTGACTCGAAGAAGGCGTTGGACGTGGTGCTGCTCCGTGGAATCTGCTCAAACACGCTACAAGGGTGAGACTTTTGTAAATCCTTTATCCGATATGATAACCTATGTATAGATCCGCGGTTATAGTAATCCAAATTTTAAATTCCGCTGCGTTGTATGCTTGTTGGATTACTAACAGTGATGACCATGTAATTTTTATACAGGCATCTCTCTCTCTATCTCTATTATATACGAATGTGAGAACTTATCCTCCTTGTTTCATCATATAAATAGAGTTGTTCAACTCGGTTGGGCAAATTTCAACTTCTGCAACTTTATGATTTCGTGAGTATTACACTCACAAAGATGACATCCATCAAGTTTGTACTATTCTTAAAACACCTTCAGAAAAGGGCTTTGGATTCATCTTTAGAAAGAAAATAAAAATGAGATGGTAATTTTTGTTTCCACTTCCAGAGATGGAAAACATCCCGATGAATGAATCCAAACATAGTCCATTTCTTATGGTTAACAGATCCTAGAAATTTTATTGATAAAACAGCAAACAAAATACAATTTTCAGACCTACAAAGAAAATAAACAGCTCATAGAAAAGTGAAAGCTGAAAACGAGCAATTCTATGAAACGACAAATTTATGCTTTTTGTGTGTCTGTAAAGAGCAATTCAAAACAGTATCTGTTATTGCAGGAAAAAAGATAGCTTAATGATAAAATTTTACGCTGAACCGGTCTTCCTCTGCTGAAATATGCAGTATAAATGGGGACACCAACACCAGTGCTGAATGCCGTAATACACCAAAAGTCGTTGTCAGTTTCTGATTTTTCATTCTTTCCAAGTTGAGCACATGCTTTGTTAACTGTCAGAGGACAACAAATGCCGTAATTCCATGAGTCAGGGTGTGGATAAAAGCAGCATCCTTTGCTGCTCTAGTGGGATGGAACCAGATTAGCAATCAACTTCATATGATGCTAGAGCAAGCGGCTAAAAGAAAACATGCAAAAAATTCAGATTGAAATTGACGGGAGGTAGGCAGGTCATATTGGAAGGCAGTAGTAATATAAGTAGTTAGAACCGGCCCTAACCATAAAAATTTAATCTACCGCCGCCATCTTTCCGGCCAGATCCACCGCCGTCTGAGCACCACCCAGGCGTCGTAACGCCAAGGGCGACCATTTCCGTGATGTAGCCGCCTCCGAATCGTCGCGAATCGGCCGGAACTCAGCGCGGCATTAAGCTAATCACACGGCCGAGATTTCAAAATAAAATCAGCCATGCTAGGCCGTATCGCCGCCTTTCACGGCCATATCTGCGACGGGTTTCTACTCATTTGACAATAAACGTCACGCCCACGACCTGAATGGCCCAAAATCGACCGGAATATTGCAAATCGAGCGACAACAAACAAAATAGCGATTTTCCAATGGTTCCAGGCGGCCAGCGGTGCCATGATGGTGGTCTCATCTTTGTGGTTAGGTTTTTTTTTTTCTTCTAGCAACTATAGAACTATAATCTCATTGCACTCCAAGTCTGTCTTTGTGTATAACTTTGAGACATGTCTTATTCGGTCGTCATCACGCTCTCTCGTGAATTGGCAAAAATCCATAGACTCCACTCGACGCACAGGTGCACCACTGGCCTACGTCGAACGTGACCAAACCAATATAAAAGACTTTCTTGTATCTTCTCTTCTATACAAGATACACCTACTTTAGCTCGAATATATTCGTTCCTTATTTTCCTTTCGGGTTTTACCGCACATCCAACGAAGCTAACACATCTCTGATACACTTATCTTTTGGATGTGATTTCTATTGGGTACCCAGCATTCCGTCACATACAACATTGCGGGTCTAACGACGGTTCTATAAAATTTTCCTTTCAATTTCAGCAGGATATTATAATCGCATTGAACTCCGGTGGCGTTTCTCCCATTCAACCAGCCAGCCTGAATCATATGGTTAACTTCACTGTCAATCTCTCCATCCTCTTGGATAACTGAACCTATGTATCGAAACTTGCTGCTCATTGATACCTCTTTACCACCGAGTGCTACAACACCGGATCAGAAAGGTACATCCACTAAATATGCACTCCATATATTCCATTTTAAACCTACTTAATCTAAAACCCTTTGATTCCAACGTCTCTCTCCATAACTTCAATTTGGCATTTACCCATGACATTATCTCGTCGATTAACACAACATCGTCAGCAAAAAATATGTTCCAAGGTAATTCAGTCTGTATGTCTTTTGTTATCTCATCCATCACTAGGGCGAACATGAAAGGACTCAACGCATATCCTTGATGCAATCCAATAATGATCGAGAACTCACTTGTCACCTCACTGCACGTTCTCACATTGGATGCTACTTCGTCGTACATGGCCTTGATTATAATGACATACTTTATTAGAACTTTTTTCTTCATCAAAGCCCACCATAATATCTTCTTTGGTACTTTATCGTAGGCCTTCTCCAAGTTTATAGAGATCATAAGCAGATCTTTACTCCTCTCACGATAGCGCTCGACAAGTTGACGAAGTAAATGAATAGCTTCCGTAATTGACCGTCCCGACATGTATCCAAATTGGTGCTCCGATATCTTAACATCCCTCCTTAAACGACATTCAATTATCATCTTCCAAAGCTTCATTGTATGACACATGAGTTTTATAACCTGATAGTTGGTGCAACTCTGAATGTCACATTTGTTCTTATAGATAGGGATGCGAGACGAGTGGACAAAAGGCGACTTCGGCTGCATGGACTTACATTGCTTTCAAGATACCCGTCCAAGTATTTATCTAATAATTGTGTAAAACAAAACATATTGCGAACTTCCCCGAAAATAGCTGCAGATTGCAACCGGGGAGACATTTAGACGAAGAATCAACATGCAAGCGTGCATGCACCCAAAACTAAAAACACTTCTTTTATTATTCTAATTAATTATTCACATCTTTTTACCTAATTTCTAAGAATGTAGGATCAAGCGCTGGTCATTTTACCAAAAATTATAGCTGGTTGTAATGTTGTAACTCTAATATATAAATTGTAGAGCAACCCAAACGTCACACTTCGATCATTCTCCAAGCATTAACAATTTGTGAAGACCCAAAGATCTTCACAAAAGGAAGTGCCAAAAGAAGTCATTTTACCAAAGGAAAATAAAATTCTCTACCGAAAGTGCAACAATTGGGTCAAATCTCTATTAAAGGAAGAAGTTAATTAATTATGGAAATAAAGATCATGAGACCACATCATATAATCAATTGAGATCCTCCTACATAAAAAATACCAAGAATATATCCTTCAAAGAATGAAGAAATCTTGAATATCTCTTCCGAAGTCAAACAAAATTTTCAAGCAATATTCTCAAATATTGCTCTTCAACTTCAACCACAAGTTTCGTAATTATTCACCCTTATAAAGAAATACAAATCTGATCTCCACCGTTCATAATATAATATAAGATATTTTAAACAAGCTCTCCAAATTTGAGCTCAATCCAATGGCTATATTTTCGTCAATGCCCTCCGCAAGAAAACTGTGAAGATTTTATATGAAAGCAAAATCCGATCTCCACCATTCACAATTTAGTTAACTCCCTTGTGAACGTGCTGACCAAATTTCAGATAGATCCAATGGTTGTTTTTTGTTGCAAACGCTTTTTTTGTCGGACTGATTTGTAGTGCCCTGAAATTCAAAAATCCCAAGTGAAGAGGAAGGAGATCGTACCGTCTTCGTAACCCGGAATCCGTTCCAACGCGTTTAGAATCAATAATTGTAAGTGAACTTTTTTTAAAAAAATCATTCTTTCGTTTTTTAAATCATAAGTATGTGTTTTGAATTCCAATCGTTATATGAACTATGTTCAAATTATGAAATTCTGATATTTTGACGAAAATCTTTGAGATCTCAAGCACTTTAAATATCAAAATCTAATTGGTAAGGAATTTCGAGCTCTGTTTCTGACCCTGATACGGTGGGATAATAATCGTTACTCTGACATGATACGGTGGTTAACCGGTGTTCTGAATTTTCAGACCCTTTATTCATGGGTGATCCGATGTTTTGACATCATCTCTATGAGTGTTATGTATAGGGAACTGATATCAGTACCATGAGGAAACTAGATGATTTATTGTGCTTATTTTAGTATATGTTCTCTGATTCTGCTATGAAATCTCTGTTTTGTTCTGGCTCGGAGGAGCAAGTTCTGTTCAGTTTCTGTTCTGTATTGATATAGGTTTCTGTTCTGATTTTTGATACATGCTTCAGAAAAATTATTATATGTACATATTGTATCAATACGATTGTCCCTCACTTGCTACATCAACTCCCCATATAAAAGTAAAACAAATATCGAAGAAGATGAACAAGACTAGTTTTGGTGATGATGATTTTGTGGCTGCTGCTGTTCAAAATTCCGCTGCCATGATTTGAGATTATTATAAGATTCAAATGACGAATTTGATTTTTGGAACAATTAGGTAACCATTTTTATTGATAAAATTTCGAATTATAGAGATAATAATTATGTTGTATGGAACAACAGACTGGTTTTTCGCATGACATTTAAGTGGTATCAGAGCGAACCAGGTTCTATAATTCCACTGGGAAAAAGGCTCTGGTTAATCAAAATCAAATCACTAATTATCGTTTTAAAATAATAATAATAATAATAAATAAAATAATAATAAATAAAAATAATATAATAAGAGAGGAAAATACCTTCAAGCCCTAAAGAAACACATGCCGCCGCCGTCAGCCACGCCTCCATCGCCTGTCGGACTGCCAGCCCTACCGCCCCTCCACGACAAATTATACACACAAAACAATTTAGAATCAAAGTCACCGATAGAATTGATTTCGTTGGAGCAGATTCTCTTTTTTTATTTAAACTTGTCGGCTATTTTCCCGATCCGCGGGCTCCAGCCACATCTCGACAAATACGGTCAGCAAACGTGACTCCAAGACGATGATGAACAAAAGACCTATGCTAATCCTATACTCCAGCAAACGAACGACAACAGATTTCCGATGGAAACCGTGCCTAGGAACCCTAAAACTCAGAAAACCCAATCATAAATTTCTCAGTCTTTGTAACACCTTTTTCAAATCAAATCTAGATTAATGATCCACTTACCATACTCGACCAAACCCCTCTATCAAACTTGAATCACAATAAACGTATGGGCACAAATTTCGAAAACAATATGCGCCCATTCAAAAACCCTAGGCCGAAACTTCACTGTCTGATTTCTCGACAGCTGAAACACATTTTTTTTTTCAATCCGACCCATTTTTGTGATCCTAAGATCATGTACATTAAAAGCCCTCTGGAAATTTGAATTCCAGAAATAGGTCGACGATGAAAGCCTTGAGCGAAAATCGCATCACTTGATCCCTTAAATTTTTCGAAACTTCAAAGTTCGATTTCTCAGCCAAGGGCACATCAAAATTCAATTTCTATTAACCCTAGGCAATATATCCTATGGGCGATCCAATTTTTCAATCAATTTGTGAAAGCAAATTATTTATATTCTCGATCGCGGCGGGTACATCTTTTCAACCAAACCAATATTCTGAAAATACAGTTCTTAGAATTTTTTTATACTATCATTAGAACATTAGTACCTAGGTACATGATATTTAGATTAATATTTATTTGGAACAAATAAGTTAAGTTATATCTCTTCCTTTTTGGGTATAGATTTAAGACGAACTCCAAATTCCTTATTTTTGATAAAATATGCCCAATTTTTTGATTTTTTTTCCATTTTTGGGCTTTCTATGAGGAATTTTAATTTTCAAACTCCTTGAGTTCATATTCTTGATTGAGAATTTATTTTAAATTTTTATTTACTCAATGCCGAGAAACTTTTTTTCCGAGTGAAATCTCGGGCTAACTCGAATAGTCGAAGAAATATCTTTCTCATTGTGATTTTCCTCCTCATATTATCCTTGGAACTTAAGTAATGTTATATTATACATTTTTGGGATGAAAAAGATGATATGTATCTCTCCCTAATTTGGCTGTAAATTATGGCAAATGGTGTCAAGTTTTTAATTATTTTGGTTCAAATGAGAACATATAGTCGCTTACAGTTCATTAAGAATATTAGAAATATAGTTTTAGCATTTCAATAATTCTTTTAAAATTCGATGAAATTCGTTTCGAATCCGATCAATGTAATTATTTGTATTTCGTCAAATTATTCTGATAATCTTTGGAACTCGTTCTTTTTTCGCTGACAACCTCAGATCTTTGCAAATTTGTCTCCGATGTTCTTAAATCGTATACACTTAGTGAACCATTAAAGTGACAACATTTGCCAATAGAACTATAGAGACATGTAATCAACATGGAAGGTGCAGTGTTAGTATAAGCGAAAGAAAGTTCAACGCTGATTTGATTATGCTGGACGTGATGGAGTTCGAAGCTATTTTTGGGAATGGTTTGGGGAGATAAACATCATACAGTAGTTGAATGCTACAACAAGAATGTTGAACTAAGAGAAGATCTCCAAATCAATAAGAAATCGTATATCATGGCAAGGCCAATGAATGAAATTCATATTAACTGCGGCACAAATTTGGAAAGTCACGAAAATCCTGAACCGTAGATATATAGAATGTGACAATATCGATATAATTAAAATTTTGAAATTTAATTCATTAATTAAAAATATGCCCAAATTTTGATTTCAGTTTCTCGTTTCTCTCGATGACTAATTTGCCTACATCACCTTTTTGTTTAAACCATTCGCCCTAACATATTATATTTTTTCGGATCAAACATTTGTTTCGTCAAGTTAGTTCAATGTGGATTCAATAATTTATTTTATCATTCTACGTCGTTCCTTTTTTCATAATTTTATTAGATGACATGTCATTGTCAAAATCATCTTATCCAAGTATAACTCGGTTGTACAGGAATATTCGATTTCAACTATCTTGTTTCTCACGATTCTTTGAGCTGTCTATTCGAACATTTTTCTAAGTAATGTTAAATCAATCATATGATAGACTTTACTTTATTCTCAGTCTCACTCATTTGCCAATACTTTTTTATCACTTGTTTTGTCTTGATAATCCAATGTTCTTTATTAAAACTTTCGTTCATCCTAATTTAAAATCCCATTATTTATCTTGTTAGTTCTTATCATTAGCTCAACTTTATTAGTTTCGTCAGATTAGTAGTTGATGTCATTTACACCGACTATTAATGATGTCTTCTATATATCTCAATTAAGAAATACGTTGTCGGCCCGAATCACATTCGAACCAGAATTCCTTCCAGGGAATTTGAATGAGAATCTGAAGTACAAAGTAATCCTCAATAGAATCATGGATTCAGAAGATCATGTACCATACGAAAGACCATTTCATATGTCAAAGTCAAATAGTCAAACCATACGGAAAGAGAAGTCACTTGAGGACCAGAAGAAATGATGCGAAAGGAGTACCCCTATCTTTTCAAAACCGTACAGACTCAAGTTTCGAGGACGAAACTTTCAATAAGGAGTAAGGAATGTGAAGACCCAAAAATTTTCACCAAAGGAAGTGCCAAAAGAAGTCATTTTACCAAAGGAAAAAAAAATTCTCTACCAATGGAAAGTGCAACAGTTGGATCAAATCTTCTAAGAAACTCATTAATTATGGAAATAAAGATCATGAGATCACATCATATAATCAACTGAGATCATCCTACAACACAAATACTAAGAATATATCCTTCCAAGAAGGAAGAAATATTGAAAATCTCTTCCAAAGGTAAACAAAATTTCAAGCAATATTCTCAAATATTGCTCTTCAACTTCAGCCACAAGTTTTGAAATTATTCACCAATATAAAGACATCGAAACCTGATCTCCACCATTCATAATATACATTAAGATGGTTTAAACAAGCTCTCCAAATTTGAGCTCAATCCAATGGCTACATTTCTGTCAATACCCTATGCAAGAAAACTGTGCAGATTCTATGCGTGAAACCAGCAACTTCTGTTCATTCCTCCAGAATCCGATTCATACGATGGCAAAACCAAATCTCCACCATGCACAATTTAGTTAACTCCCTTGTAAACATGTTGACCAAATTTCAGCTTGATCTAATGGTTGTTTTTGTCGCAAACGCTTCTTTCGTTGGACTGATTTGTAGTGCCCTAAAATTCAAAAATCCCAAGTGCAGAGGAAGGAGTTCACGCCATCTTCGCAACCCGGAATCCATTCCAACACGTTTAGAATCAATAATTGTAAGTGGGCTTTTGTTTAAAAACCATTCTTTCGTTTTTAAATCATAAGTATGTGTTTTGAATTACAATCGTTATGTGAACTATTTTCAAATTATGAAATTTGGATGCTTTGACGAAAATCTTGAAATCTGAAGCACTTTAAATATCAAAGTCTATGTTTCTGACCTTGATGCGGTGAGATTATAACTGTTACTCTGACCTGATACGGTGGTTAACCGTTGTTTTGGATTTTCAGACTTTTTATTCGTGGGTGATTCGATGTTTTGACCTTATCTCTATGAGTGTTGTGTCTAGGGAACTGATATCAGTACCATGAAAAAACTTGATGATTTATTGTGCTTATTTTAGTATATGTTATCTGATTCTGATATGAAATCTCTGTTTTGTTCTGGCTCCGATGAGCAAATTCTGTTCAATTTCTGTTATGTTTTTATATCGGTTTCAGTTCTGATTTTTGATACATGTTCTGAGTATTATATGTACATGTTGTATCGCATACGATTATCCCCCACTTACTGAGTGTTTCTTCAAACACTCATCCTTTACATTAACTCCACATATAAAAGTAAAACAAATATCGAAAAAGATGAACAAGACTAATTTGGAGATGATGATTTTGTGGCTGCTGCTGTTCAAAATTCCGCTGTCATGATTTGAGATTATTGTAAGCTTATGGTGACGAATTTGATTTTTGGAATAATTAGGTATGCTCTTTTCTAACAAGATATTCTTTTACTACTACATTTTTGGATCGATCTCTCTGATATATGTTTTCAATGAGTTGTGAAATGTTGGATCGTCCATCTTTATCTTCGAACTTCAAATGTATATATAGCATTGACAGAGATTTATCAATTAGATGCATTAATATACTCATTGGAAAGTGTTTGTACGATCTTTGATTTGTCTTGTGTTTTCTCAGACTTCCCAATGGTCATATTGACTAGTTGGTTATCTGTTATCCATCTGTTCTTTTGACCTTGCTGGTATGTCTGATACGAGCTCTTGTGATAACTCAGTTTACCTTGCTGGCATCTGCTTTGTCTTTTTGTGGATTACTTAGCGGGTCTTCGTAGGTATCAATTTTGAGTTGATTACTCCACTGATTTCTTCTATTCAGCGAGATAGATTGGGTTTCACTCCATTGATCAGTCGACTATCTTGCCTTTGTTAAGTTCTATGGGCTATTTTGTTGTCCTGACATATATTAGTTATGTTAATTTCCAATTATATTCAGGTCAACTTGCCTGGATTGCTTTTACCAGGACTAAACTTCCACTAACTTCGTTGATACACTTCAATAATGAACAACTTAGCTGTAAAATTGACATATTTATTAGTAAAAATAACAAACAAGTTTTATCTTATCAAAATTAGGACTGGTCTGTTCACTGAACCCAACACAAGTAAAAAAACATATCATTTTTTAATCGAAGTAAAATTCTTACGATGTTTTACTGTAATAATTATCTATTTTAAAAAAAAATCGTATTAAGATATTTAAGTGGGAGATGTAAATTTTCAAGTATTTTACTCAAGTATAATTTAAAAAGGAAAATATATAAAATTGACAAGATGGTTTTTCTTATATGAATTTCTTAAAATATATAAATTTTACATCTTGCCAGTTGTTTCTTCCAATTTTTCCGAGTTGACTTTGTTAGAATCTTCCACATTATTATCATATATATAAATATTATAATGAAAGACAATCAATCCTCGTACCCCATATCATGGATTTGAAGTTGATATATACATTGAATTAAAAGAACGTGTGCAAACTCCAATAAAGCGCCCAAAAGGGCTTCGGCTCCGTATATACACACACAGACACATACTACCGTCCAATTATTTACCTAAAAATTGTGTAAAACAAAACATGTTGAGAACTTTCCCGAAAATTGCTGCAACTTGCTACGGGGAGACATCTTTAAATGAAGAATCAGCATGCAAGCGGCCACGCACCCAAAACTAAAAACACTTCAATTATCTTTTGTCTTAATTCCTAAGTTCAAATCTTGTTGCATTTTCTCCAACAAAACCATACACAGAAAAATATAATCCCAGACTATATCTTTCATGGGATCATTTCATCATGCGCAGCAAATTACTCTGCTCATAAAAATGGCAATCCTACTACGTTTTTTTACCTTAAAATCATCATCACTTTTCACGCAATCGCCGCCAAGTTTCCCCATAGCAAAGCCAAACTGCCTTGATCGTTGCGGTGACATATACATCCCATATCCTTTAGGCACCACTGAAAACTGTTGCCATAACTCTAGTTTCTTGGTCACTTGTAACCATACTTTCAGCCCCCCTAAACTTTTCCTGCAAGAATTCTCAATGGAAATCTTGAACATATCACTAGATGGCCAACTTCGTATTTTACAGCCCATAGCAAGCGACTGTTACTCTAAAAATGGCACTTCAATCTCTGATAAACCCTATGATTATGAGGGGTGGATAAGATTGCCCCCACACCTTACAGTTAATAAAACTCGCAATAAGTTCTTTGTTGTGGGATGTGATACGGTTGGCATTGTTTCCGGCCAGAGGCAGCTGGATCAGAGTTGTCAAACAACTTGCATTGCACGGTGTAATGCTAAGAAGGATTTGAAAGAAGGTTCTTGCATGGGTTCAGGTTGTTGTCAGAGAGATATTCCTGATGGAGTTTCGACGATTGCTTTGACTTTGATGAGCTTTAATGGTTATATTTTCGTTAATAAATTCAGCAAATGTGGCTACGCTTTTCTTGTTGAGGAGACTGAGTTTAGTTTTTCACCGGAAAATCTTACAAACTTGAACAGTGTGGAGAAGCTTCCTATGGTGGTTGATTGGACTTTCGGGAATGGGACATGCGATGAAGCTCGAGCGAATTCCTTAAATTATGGATGCAAGAGCCATGGTTCCCAGTGTTACTCACCTGATAATGGTCAAGGATATAGGTGTTTTTGCAAAGAGGGTTATCAAGGATATCCGTATCTTACTGATGGCTGCAAAGGTATGTATATGATCTGGTTTGCGAATATCTTTTAGCAGCCTCTTGGCTTGGTAGATAGGGAACTTTCTCTGCTTAGCGCCGGATCCACTTTTTATCTTTCATTTGTAGTACAATTGTCTTTAACTTGTTTGGCAGATATTGATGAATGTCATGATCCAAATCGAAACAAATGCGTAAAGGAAAGTCTATGTAGGAATCAGGACGGAAGTTTTGAATGCTCTTGCCCCAAAGGGTATCGTGGTGATGGGAGAATAGATGGAACAGGCTGCATTCGCGGCGAATCACCCCAATATAAACTTGCTGCAGGTTAGTTTCAAAAAATTTGGAGTGCATTGTGAATAAAAATGAGCTTAAAATGGTGCTTGGTTTCCGTGTTGAAATTTGGATACAGGGATTGCTGTAGGAGCCAGTGTTCTGCTGTTATCCGTCAGCTTGTTGTACTTGGAACTCAAAAGAAGAAGATTAGTCAAGATGAAGCAAAAGTTTTTTCTTCAAAATGGTGGTCATTTGTTGCAAGAAAAACTTTCTAAAAGAGAGAAATCACCAGATATGGCAAAGATTTTTAGTTATTCTGAGCTACAAAAGGCTACAAATAACTTCCATGACAATATGATCATTGGCCAAGGAGGCTTTGGCACTGTATACAAAGGTTTCTTACCAGATAACATAACAGTAGCCATCAAGAAATCCAAACAAGTCAATCCTAACCAAGTTGAGCAATTCGTCAATGAGGTGTTTGTTCTTTCTCAAATTAACCACATAAACGTTGTCAAGCTCATGGGTTGTTGCTTTGATAATGAACTCCCACTTCTAGTATATGAATTCATCAGCAACGGCACTCTTTCCGAACACCTACACAATCAGGCAAAGGCCCCAACTCTTTATTGGGATTTGCGTTTAAGAATAGCAGCAGAAACGGCAGGAGTGCTCTCATATTTGCATTCTGCAGCCTCAACTCCAATCGTACACAGAGACATCAAACCAGCAAATATACTTTTAGATGACTATTTGACAGCAAAATTGGCTGATTTTGGTGCTTCGAGATTGGTCCCTCTGGATCAAACTCAGTTATCTACTATGGTGCAGGGCACGTTGGGATACCTTGATCCTGAGTACATGCAGACGAACCAACTGACCGAGAAAAGTGATGTTTATAGCTTTGGAGTAGTCCTCTTGGAGCTACTAACGGCCAAGAAGGCATTAAGCTATGATAGGCCACAAAATCAACACAACTTAACCAACTTTTTCCTGTCAGAACTAAAACAAGACCGGTTATTCCAAATTCTTGACGATAATATTGTGTGTGAATGGAATAGGGAGCAGCTAATAGAAGTTGCTAGGCTTGCAGAAAGGTGCTTAAATTTGAAAGGAGAAGACAGACCAGGTATGAAAGAAGTCGCCAGAGAACTTGAGGGGCTGATACTAAGAGAAAACCATTCATGGGCTCGAATGAGACAAAATGCAGATGATATGGAATCCTCGCTTGACGAGGGATTTAATCATCTTACCAATGGTTATCATAACAATACCAGCACAAGTAATTTCTACAGCAGCTTGAGGATTGATATTGTATCGTCGATGAGCAGCATGGAAAGGTGACATTTTAGTAGTTATGGACATGGATTGGAGTTGCATTTAATTGTGTTAAAGATGTGAGAATATGTACACCATATATATCAAGTCTCTATAATAGTCGATAATTAACAATTAGTTGTTGTGATTTATATATTTTTGTTCTTCGTTATATACTATTTTAAGGCTCCAAAGACTATTTAATAATCATTACATGGTATCCATTGGGTGGACACTGATTTAGATATCTCGGGTTTGGGTTTCTCGAGTAAGGTACCAAATTTAATAATTTATGTAGTTAATCACGATCTATTGGACTAAAGACTTAGTTGTTATTGTTGTTGTAATATTTTTTTGCCAATCCACTGCAGAACTGAAGGAGCAGTACATGCTACATACATGGACTAAATACAATAGTCTAAAGTAGGAATAAACTCCTATGAGACACTAAATATGATACCACGATATGCATAGAAAATGTACTGGCGGAGTCAGAACTGGAGTCATAAGTTCAAGACCTCATTATTTCCAAATTTGGGTGCATATTTTGAACATTAGAACTTCCCGTGGACATGAAATCTCGATGAGGTGACAAATAATGTAGTAAATATCAATTAACCACTTTAATTTTCCTTCAAATGTAAATTTTTATTAGCTTCTTTCTATATCATGGCTTGAGAATGAATTGTCGGAAAATTGTGAATAAAATTAAATTGCTCTCGATCGATTGAGCATTGTAGCTCGATCTATCGAGATGGTCAGAAAAATTTCTCCCTTTTGCTACAGTAGCACGATCGAACGAGCCATGTATCTGATGCATGGAATGATGTGTGTATTCACGTCCGGGTGTGATTTTTGGCGATATGATGCCTCCAAATGGTGTCATTTTGGACATACTTATTGACATACTATAAATATAACATCCCTCACTTGAATTGGATATGGAATTTCGAAATTCACATCATATTTGAAGATCAAAATTTGAGTAATTTTGTGAATCTTCATCATTGTTATGAGTCTTCATCATTGTTATGGTTGAGCGGTTTTAGACCTTTGTGGTTTAAAGGATTTGTGATTTGGAGTGCTCATATCACAAATAGTCGTTGTATCTTGGGAGACAAATTGCCAAAGTAAACCGTTAGCACCGTAGCGGGGCAATATTGTCTTAAGGACAGAGATTCCAGATCTCGCCTCGACATTTCTAATACAAAGCAATTTGTTGTTTCTGCTTGCTACTTTCCTAAGATACACACCTTAAATTTTTTTATTACAATCTTAAGACAATATTAACAACAAATAGCTTCGTCTAGTGCAACAACGACTCCAGTTCATCATGGTGAAAGGCCTGAAAAGTTTAATGGGAACGATTTCAAGCGATAGCAACAAAGATGCTGTTTTATTTGACAACCTTGGGGTTGGCAAGGTTCCTCAATGAGGATGCTCCTACTATAATTGAGAGTGAAACCGACAACCAAAAGAGGGTTGCGGTTGATGCGTGCAATCAAAACGATTTCCTGTGCAAGAATTATATTCTCAAAGGACTGGACAACAGATTATACAATGTGTATTGTCTAGTGAAGACGGCCAAGGAATTGTGGCAATCCTTGGAGAAAACGTATAGATCCGAGGATGCCGGCATGAAGAAATTCATCGTTGGGCGATTCCTAGATTTCAAAATGGTTGATACAAAACCTGTAATAACACAAGTGCAAGATTTGCAAGTAATCATGCACGAAATTCGTGCAGAGGGAATGGTTCTAAGTGACTCATTCCAAGTGGCCGCCATGATTGAAAAGTTGCTTCTGTCATGGAAAGACTTCAAGAATTATATCAAGCATAAACGAAAAGAGATGATTCAAGTCCTTGTGGTTCACTTGAGAATCGAAAAATTTCCGAAAGGAAGGAAAATTGGCACCAACATGAAGCACGAGTGTACTTAGTGGAAAAACACCCCCTGGAACAAAGCGAAGTTTGACGGCATAGCCTCCAAATATGGAAAGGCGAAGAAGTTCAAAGGCAAGTGCTACAAATATGGAAAACTCAATCACATGGCGAAGGATTGTCGCAATAAAGATGATCGCGGAAAGGCTATGGATCAAGTAAATGTGACCGAAAAAGATCGTCTCTCAAATGATTTGGATGATCTAGTGCTTACCGCTTAAAAATTAGATTGTGTATCTTTGAAAGTTGTAAACTCCAAGAATGGAGTGATTCTAAATAAATGTAATGACGATATTTGTTGAAAGCAATAAAATTTATGTTATTGTAGTGAATCTTATGGTTTGTGGCATGACTGTTAGGATCATTTAAACCATAGTTCGCAGCACAAATTATAATGTTAAATTTATTGCTTATATGTGCACTAAGTTAACAAAATCGTCATTCATTTGTTAGAAGAATCGTAACGTCTTTAGAGTTAACTCACAATGATATTTGTGATGAAAAGATTGTGCAAACTAGATATGTGAGAAAAGTAATTTGTTACTTTGTCAATATTTGCACATGCTATTGTTGTGATTTTTTTGCTATGAAGCAAAAACGAGGCCAGTGAGGTGTTTAAACACTTCAAAATGAGATTGCAATAAATTTAGCAAATGAGTTTTGCTATGGGTAATTGTGAGTAGATTATACTTGTGTTGTCTAAGAATTTGACGCTTAAGCTTGAATCTGCAAGACTATAAAATCTTGAATTCGAGTTTCTAAGCTTTGTACGCTTAAAACACAAGTGATAAATCGAAGCCACAAATTTTGATTAGGCGTTGTAATTTCTCAAATTGGTTCATTTTGAATTTCTAAGCTAGTACGCTTATAACATGAATTTGCAAGATTTAAAATCTTGATTCAAGTTTTCTAAGTTAGTGCGCTTAAATTGCAAATTGTGAACCCAGTTTGAGAATATTATCCAAGTTTCAACTTTTGTAAGCAAGTACGCTTAAATCCAAATTTTCAAGAAATAAAAACTTGAATTTGGATTTGTAAGACTATAACGCTTAGAACTTGAAACACAAAAGTTTGAACACCAGTGCACTTCGTTACTACCCGAAGTTGTGGGAGTTGCAATTCTAGGATTCAATCACTTACAACATTTAGGTAATGACGAAAACCTTGTGATTGAAGGAAAATGGAGTTTCCTACAATAATTGAAATGTGAGGGTGCTTGGCTAAACTAGAAATATGAAGGCCAAAGTAAAGTCATAACAAACGTCAAATAAAAGACGTGAAGGGTTTGACAAATCATGTTGTCAAATAGATTAACGAGTGTGACAAATGTGTACACACCTAAAATCATATATATGCTTGTGTGTTGATGATATGCTCATAAGGGAAGCAACTTAAAAATTATCAGGTAACAAAGAAAATGTTGACGAGACATTTTGACTTATGTGCATCAAGAACAATGCTTGAAATTAATGTTTCCAAGACATTTGAAGAATAAAAACTCAAGGATTAATTCGAGTTTCAAATTTTAAGCTTCATGTTTAAATTTCAAGTTTGCAAGAAATGGAATCTTGAACTTGTAATTTTATGCGCTTAAAAACTTTGAATTGTGAATTAAAGTTGAGTATTTCCTCTAATCTCAAATTTTGTAAGCAATAACGTGTTAACAACACTTAAAATTCGATGATGAAAATATCATAAAAGGATAAAATGATGCAAAAGATGTAATATGATTACCTAAACTGAAGATATATTGTTGTGAAAAATTCTCTATGCAAAACATATAAAGCTTCTTCGGCCGAGTGGTTTTATAAGTTGTTAGAGAAAAATCATGTGCATGCAGCTAAAATGTGTTGCGATAGTGATTATGTGAAACCACGGATCCGCATATGAAATGGTTAATCGATAGATCATGTGGAAGTTTATCGAGGGGAATGGGGTTAAAACCTTATAATCAAAATCTCATAGTGGATACCCAACCTTGTTGACTGAAGATCCCAAGATCTAGGTTCAAAAGTGACAATTAAATTATGAGATTGTATAAACACCTTGGAGATCAATCTCCAACCCATTACTATGATAAGGGGTATAGCCTGCAAAAAGGGTACGAGGATAGGCAAAAGACATTTAATGATTCCTAAGACATATAAGAATACGTTGGAGTATAGCGAGATACTCTTCTAGGAGATCACCTACGTAAGTGTGAAGTGTGGCCGCTTCAAAGATGAAAAGCACTTATGAAACCAAGCGTGGTCCATTGCAACAGACACAATCGTAAGAAACCAATACGAAGGTTAGAATTATTATGGTGTGGGTTCAATTATCTTGGTTTACACTAATGATTAAATCCGATTGAATACTACTACGGAAGATTCAAAGCTGCAAGATATCTCTCCAGATATCATAATAATTCGTTAAAAACGCTCAATTTCATACATGTGTTAATTTAATTCATGTGGGCATTGTTGGAAGATTGTGAATAAAATTAAATTGCTCTCGATCGATCGAGCATTGTAGCTCGATCGATCGAGATGGTCAAAAAAATTTCCTCCCTTTTGCTACAGTAGCTCGATCGATCAAGCCATGTATCTGATGCGTGGAATAGTGTGTCCATTCACGTTCTGGTGCAATTTTTGGCGATAAGATGCCTCCAAATGGTGTCATTTTGGACATACTTCTTGACATTCTATAAATATAACATCTCTCGCTTGAATTGGATATGGAATTTCGAAATTTACATTATATTTGAAGATCAAAATTTGAGTAATTTTGTGAGTCTTCATCATTGTTATGGTTGAACGGTTTTAGACCTTTGTGGTTTAAAGGATTTGTGATTTGGAGTGCTCCTATAACAAATCATAGTCGTGTATCTTGGGAGACAAATTGCCAAAGTAAACCATTAGCACCGTAGCGGGGCAATATTGTCTTAAGGACAGAGATTCCAAATCTCGCCTCGACATTTCTGATACAAAGCAATTTGTTGTTTTTGCTTGCTACTTTCCTAAGATACACACCTTAAAATTTTGTATTACATGAATTGGTAAATTGATTCGATGTTTTCTGTGGCAAAGTTCACGAGTGGTTAGTAAAACTCTCCCCTTTAGCACATGTGTATTATTTTGTTTAGAAACAAAAGATATTGTAATACCCGCTCCTAAGTCACTTTAAGATAGATATATCAACTCAGGTTGACTATTTTCGTATAGCAATAACAAAATTAGGAGCAGTTTCTAGAGAGTCTATTGTCCAGCCGTGCTCGCAGGGATCTTAACTCATAGCAGAATTCATTTCTTCTTCCGAGATACAGATGTTATTTTATTGGGAAAAAAAACGAGAAGAAAGCAATTTATGTAAAGATCCAAACATACATCTAAGCACGAATAAAAAACTACTTTAAAACTCTGCTCATGATAATAACGGTTTGTTTGATAATGCCCTTAAGATTCCACGTGGATGGTGGATGATGCTTCTGAGGGCAGTGTCCTTCAGGACAGCAACAATATTTCTGATAACAACAAAGCAAAAAATTGTAGCACATTTATAGGCATATATAAATATAAGACACAGCAAGATACCAGGACTGAATTAAGTCATGAACAGCATGTGCTTGTGGAAACAGAAATGAAAAACCACAAACCAATTCCTAGTACCAAAGCTATTATGCAACTAAATAGTAACACCTCACCTCCCACCGGTTTGCGTCGATAATATTATATGATCCTTAGGGTGATATATATATACTAGTTTTTTTTGGGCACCGCATAGCATGTTGGTCAATTTTTTCCTGATTTGATCGAAAAATATAATAATTCAAATGACCGATTTTAACAATTTTTTTTAAAAAACGACTATGCTATGATAATTGAATGGGAAAAAAAATAACCAAATGACAACTCTATCTTTTTTAAAAAAAATGATGTTCATCTTACTATATAAACTGAAAAAATAACATTTGAAGTTGCGTATATAAATCGATTAAGATATATTTTTTCCTAATCAGTTCAGGCCAAATACAAGCATCAACAATATTTAAAAGCATAAAAGAATTTTATTAAAAAAAAAATTTGGAAAACAAAAAAAAAAATTTGAATAGTAGTATTCATTACTATTCATTACAATAGTAATAAATAGTAAAACTTAGCCACTTATTATATATGTATAATATATTACTCGTGCTGCTATCCAGAGGTGGAGCCACCCTTGGACGAAGGTGCTTTCCAACCCTATGCAAAATTTGAAAAGGAAAGTTTTTTTAGTGTTAATTTTCAGAAATTTTATTTTTCAGCACACCCTCTAAATCGCGTAGTCTTCTAGCCCTACCTAGTCACCTTGCACTAGATATGATTTGGCAAATATTTGTATAGACCTGATTTGGATCTCATTTATGGACCAAATCAATATGATTGATTAAAATGGTTGAAATGTTAGTTTATGTATTCTTTTATTTAAAAGATGTATTTTAATATTGAGTTGATGTATAAATATGGCTCAAATCGGATGCATACAAATATCTCTAGTAGGATTTTAAAAAGCAACAAAGACATTGCTTTTTTTTCCAAAATAACAAAATGTTCATATTTCAAGGAAAAGTCTAGCCAAATTATACATTTATCCACTCAAGAATAAGCCAAGTCGAACCATTTGTCTATATTTTTAGCAAGGATTTTATTTTTGGAGGCTGCACAGTTGCTTCGCTTCGCTCAAAATTCAGTGAAGATTTAATTTACCATTGTTATAATACCGGTGTATCACTCTGTCCAATCTCCAATTCAGTAAGAGACACAGGGTCTAAGCCATGACTTCTGCATCACAGCATGAATTGTTATCACAACATGGATCAAGAATGCAACAAGCGAAGGAATCCATTGATGTGAATAGTTCAATTAAATTTTATTAAACTTGAGTCATTCATTCATAATATAAAACAGGATTAATAAACTGGCGAAAAAAAAATTTGTAATAGTAACTTCTTAAGGATCCACTTGAGGGAGAACCTTCAATTATTGAGCACAAGTAAATCTTCCAAAAAAGTCACAAGTCATAGATGTTCGCATTGTTCCTCTCCTTCTTTGAGATAAATCTAGCAAAAAACAAGAAATCGGCAGCATTTCAGAAATTATCATCAACAGATACCAGAAACAGATAGCAGTCAAACTTAAAGCTACGTTAGATAATTATGGGTAGTTCATGTAAAAAAGAAAGTATGCTGGAATATTGTGGATAATTAGGCCATATAATGAACTTTATAATATGATAACACATGATATAATCGACGGAGGTCTTACATTTACATCCAGAATTGGGAATTGATATACACAATGAATTTACTTGGCCTTCGTTACCTTTAGCATAGTTGCTAAATGTGTTAGGAACACTGAGGCATACTAGTTCCATGGAGCCCCGTGTAAGGTGAGTTGCGCAATTTGCAAAGGAGGCCGTGACTAAAGCAGCATATTTTAGATTCTCTATGCGTGAAGAACATTATGTCATGCATTCAAAATATCATTAATTAATATGTATACAGCAACAATACAAAACGAATATACAATAGCATAAATGTTCGAAGGAAATATTAAAGATAACAACATTATATTCACTGTCCACGTGATGCACTTGAGTTTTGTATAAATGACTAAAGTTTCACAAACCTATTCACGTCAAGTTCTTGCTGTGGTGATGTACTGGAGTAGCATCTTGACTATCTCAGAGGATACTTTTGATGTGGATTCCTTTAAGCTTCGAATCTTAGCTTCAGTTTGTGCCTCCAACCTTTTCACTGTTGAATCAGAACTCCCGCCAGACTACAGAAAAATCAAATCCCAAGTAATATTAGTTGCCATATTAAAGAACAGGGAATCAAGAGAACTGAACATTAGCAAATTGTGGATAAGATGTTATAATTTGCAACCTCAGTAATACCCTTTGGTACTGGTATTCCAAATGCGATCTGTGGTTCTCCACTTCCCTTTCGGCTTCTTCTTTAGCCTGCCTCAGTCGTGCCATCCTTACTGAAACAATATAGGAAAAGAAGACAATTGGATTGAGGATTTGTTTAGCAGAAAAATCTCCAAATCTTCGGCTTCATGTAGGATTCCAGTCGAATAATATGGGCTTTTAGTCTTTAGAGGATACATTCCATTCACATATTTACCACAAGAGATGGGATGATAAATTGCACAAGAACATTTATAGTTTGATGGTCCACCAAAGATGGAACCCACCCTCCTTTTATCATAAACTGACTATCATGGTTCACAAGATCGCTCTTGATACACATTATGGCAACCATTCCATTCCAATTAAGTCGTGGAACGATGGTGGGCATTCAATATAGTTTTAGTTAAATATTGATTAATATAATGACATAATATCATATCAACTGTGCTGCACTTTTAGGTCCAAATAGCCCCTGATCCACAATCATTCTCAATTCCAAGAGGATTAATTGGCTGTTTCGTCGTTATTATACAAATCCACATCACTCCATTATATATCATAACGCTTCAGTACTACAGAAATGCGATATGGGTTTTCTGACATGGAACAACAATTTGACCAAAAAATTAATTGGGATTCTAACGTTAATCACCACAGACCCACCTGAATAATTTTATAGATGAAAACGATTGTCCCATGACTCCCATCACAAATCAAAATTATGTTCAGTTCACGTGAAATTAATAATAGGTAAGAGTTAATTTGTAATGTTACCTTGTTTTTTGGTTCAATCTTGTAACAAGAATATACGAAAAATACCAAGAACATTACGTAGAAACCCTGAGGTTTTCACATGGAAAAAACCATGGGACCTAGTCCAGCATGAATCTTCACTATAATACCAAGAATTTACAATAGTTGATGTTTTTGCACCATAATGGAGGAAAAAATGATAACAGTAAGAAATCAGCTCCCTCCCCCCTCAGCTGATGAAGCAGCCTCTCCCTCTTAACTTATTGTTCTATCCATTTTATCCTTGTTAATGGGCTTTTAATTAGGGCCTCTAATTAAGGCCTCTAATGACAATTAAATGGGTCAAAATAAATGGCAAATGGGTTAATAAAATGATATGATAATGGGCCTATTAATTAGTTAATTAAATGGGCCCTAAGCATAACGGGTCCGGGCCAATGTAGTATGATCCCTCGTTCTTATGAGACCGGGTCGAGCTCATAAAGTTCGGATCCAAACCGCACCAGATATCGTGGTATCACGTACAGTTTATAGCGGAAGCGACAATTTGTTGAGCCTCCTGTTCTGAAGTAAGTAGCATTTGAATACTTCCTTGTCCTTTCATAAAATCCATCGCAACAATTCACACAAACTATGAAATCCTGCGAACAAGAGAAAAGTCACTCTCATGGATTTGCACCATATACCTTTGAAAGAGTCTCCTTTTGAGGATCCAATTCCAATAGATAATGAAGCAAATTTGTCGAGTTTAGAAGAACATAGTGAGTCTCACGATAAACTTCCGTGTTTCAGCTGATATACAGAGCGAATAAATGGCCAGAAGAACGCAATGGGATTACAAAAACAATATTTCTCAAAAATATTCCGTTTAAATAAATTATATATATATCACTCATAAAAACAAAAAATAATTAAGATATGCAAAAAATAAAAAATAAAAAGCTATTCAAGTAATGGACACAAAATTATAAATGAATTGAAAGATAGATAATATCGATCTAATATAGGATTTGATAATGATGCCCCTAAATACACCGTAGTGAGAATAACAACTCATCAAACCCTAGTGATTATATTAGATGATATAAAAAAAAATCAAGAAATCTATACAAAAACGTTTAACTCGATTTCAAGTTCAAAATTCACATTATATTTCAAACTAATATATATTAAAAATATTATTACATTACAATTATTAAAGTAATTACCTCATTAAACTTTAAATTATATTTTATAAAAATTTCATATTATTATAGATTAAAATATCTCATATTACTATATTATCAAGTATATCTAACTAGTATTTATAACTAAAAATTAAAATTCACTTGACATGCACTGGCCACACGGTCATATACAGTCAATGGTCATTTCATAATCACTTTTTTTTTAATAATTTAATTTTTAGGCTACATCCACTCTGTACATGGCTGCAACTTTTGATATGTTTTGAGAGTGTATACCGTTTCAATTCAAACAGACGGAACTAGATAACGCTTCTTCTCTTCACTCAGGGGCGGAGCTAACTCAAAGAAACAACTGTGCTCCTTATAAAAAATATATATATATTAACTAAAATTTTTTTATTAAAAAAGTACATTCTATCATCCAAAATTACCGTTTGCGCCTCAAAATTACATTTGACCCCCCAAAAATTTTATTTTGAACCCCAAAATTTCCCTCCTCCATATTCGTGTTAATATTTTTTGCCCCGTAAACAATTCTACAATTCTACGCCAGCGGCTTTCACTCATACATTCTTTTTTTTTAACATCAACTCACATACTTTTGAATCAGCAAATTTAGATTATTATTTATTATGTAACTGTAAGATACATGGTGCTCGTTAAAATGCACGAGCAAGATACAGATCTTCACCTCCTAACCCGAAATGAACTCAGAAATTAAGGGAAATAAGTAAAAAAAGAAATATTCACCATAAGGAGACTAAAGGTGTGGCGGAGCTCTTTCAGCAGCACCGTACATTGAAAATCAAAATTTCTCACCATAGTAATAAGCTGTACCAACCATTAGTGCAACCGTGGCACCTTGAACTACCACACGAGCTCTCATTAGTTTCTGACCCAAATGAGAATTTCCCTGTCTGAAACTAATCAGACCAGCTGTAAGAACCCCTGCTGTTAGAAATGCACCTGAAATACAAAAGTCCTCGATTTTACAATGGATTGAAGCGAGTTCTGACATATCTTGAAAACAAAGTTTACATGGCCTGTCATTAGTATGTTCGCCGATCAAAAGGTTTGCAACCTTACGACACTAGCAAAATATGAACTTTCGTGGTCTAAGGAAAGTTGGTCCAAAGAGATCGGTACAATGATCAGGGGTTATTCAAAATTGAACCCTTGTGTATTCTTTAGGCCCTTGGCCCAAGCTTGCCACCCGTGCACCTTAAAAGGCAGGCGACAAACAGAATTCTGCATTAATTCTTTTTAGGTTTGCCCCTGAGGAAGCTGTGAAACCAAGGCCCTTCCATTTCATACCTAGCTTCTTCTATCTACCAAGAGACTTGCATGTTATACAACTTAATTGCAGGAATAATATATTCCATAAAAGTTATAAGAAGCTGACGCTGCTTTTAAGAAGGACATTTTACAATCATGATCACAGGTATAATTCTGCTTGCAATATATCAAGGCCACTTCATATGAAGACAAAAATAACTAAACAAACACCATGTTAGCCTCCCAACTGATTGCTAAGCAAAAATTCTATGTACATTCACTGCTCTTTCTCCACCTCTAGTTACAACTTGGAGTAAAAGTTCATCAGCAACGCTCCTCGTGGGAACTTTAAGAAATGGAATTTTACATATAACAAATCGTGGTGTGACATACAAGCTTGAGGAATTCTCCCACCCAATAAATTAAGATCTTGGGTGTGGATTCACCTATTGAACTTATAGTCTACAGTTGATTTTCTATTAAGGATTGAATTACCAAAAGGGATGACATTGGAAAGCGATATCAACGACTTAAGGTTGATATGTGGTCGTGTTCTCATTATAAACTAGATTAAGATACATGTATCAAATACTAATAGTGACTAAAAGCCATCAAGTGTGCGCAGCCGTAGACATCAGCTTCTCAAGGGTTGGTAATGTTGCACATACCACATTGACCACACAACAAAATATAAAGTGATATATAAACATACCAATGGGAACACAAAGGAGTATCGAGAACATCAATTTCACATGGTTACAATTACAAGTAAAACAGTAACCATAATGTGAACGTTATGCATAAGCTTATTCTATACAAATATAAACATGAACAAATTACAAAAGATTAACAAGAAAATAAATTTACCAATGGGAACAAAGGGATTCCTGACACGCTTTTTCTCTTCGAACAATTCTTCTAGTTCCGAATTGATAGCTCCCATCTGTTCAATGTAATTAGTTCAAAACTACAGAAAGAACAGTTCAGCGGAGAGAATAAATGCGACACAAGTTTCATGGCATAAGGCTAAATGTCTACAAATGTTAAAAGAAAAATTACTTCGCTATATGACTTCTACATTTCGATCTAGCAACTAAATTCAATTAAATATGATACTAGAACTGGAATTTAAATTGAAACCCAATTCCAAATCTGAATACAAAAACAGCGAAATTCAGTTCAACGATACTAAACGGATACTGAACGCTACCCTGTATTTAAAATCGATCGCCAGCAAACTAGAATGAAAACATAAATTTAGCAGTAATTGTAACAACTCCTTCAACATAAATAAAAGATTACTAAAATAATAGACTGAAGAAATCCTCAATTGGCTCTTTTCTGCTTATCACAATTCGCGATAACAGGGTTAACTGAAGACGATACACAAACCTGGAAAAAATGATATAGGAAAATCCCAGATTAAAATATTGATTTCTACAGAGAACCGAAAGAAGAAAACGTTATTTGTTTCGGAGAATGTGGACTTACACTGTAGATCTTTCCGATAGAAAACCAAATGATACATCAACAGAGTATTTGGGCTTCATTCGAATGATGACCTAACTGGACTGGGCTTTCAGGCTCTTGAGCCCATTATTAATTTGTAATTGTGTGCAAATTTATACGGCAAGTAGGAAGACAGAAGAATTGGATATCCAAAGTAGTATACTATAATCTTCAAAATGTCCTCACATATGGATGGTGTAAATGTCCAAAATGCTCCAAACAAAAAGTAACTCCAATTTGTTATCAAGTTAAGCAATAAATTTTAGGAAATTACTTAAAATTTGAGTGTTGAATGATGTTAATTAGGGTTTACACGAATCGAACATGTTCACGAATTTTTCGAGCCGGCTCGATAAATATTCGAATTCGAAATTTTCGAATTCGAGCCGAACTCGAGCCTAAATTACTTTGTTCGATATTTTGTGAGCCGCTCGCGAACATTAATATTTTATTAATATAATATAATTATATATTAAATAAATATCTTTCGAACATTTCGGGTATTTATTTTCAAGCAATAATTCAAATAGCTCGCAAACACGTTCGAACATTTTCGAGCCGAACTCGAACTCGAACTTTGATTCGAGCCGAACTCGAGCCAAATTTTTGAAACTATTCGAACTCGAATATAACTATTTCAAGCCGAACCTTAAAATTTTCTGCATATTAGGCTCGATTCGATTCGCTTACACCCCTAATGTTAATACGAGAGAGTTTGATGTTGCTCTCAAATGGAGTTGGCATACGCATATCAAACTCTTGATTAGAAGTATTTCAAATAAAAAATTGTGAATGCACACCCGTACAAATTTACCTGGAGGTCAACATCAAAAGTTTCGTTAATGGATGGATTTGAAATTCCATGATAATATTTGTATATTAAGTTTTTAATATAAAGTGTTTATAGTATATTGTGTATAGAGTATAACTAAGTTAAAATAATTTTTCACACAAAAATATGGTATTAACGTCAAACTAATTTAGAACTCTTTCACCAGACAAACAGAATACAGTATAAAACACGGGTTGATTCTCAAATCAAAACGGCGGGTTCTAGAACACCATTGGTACAATGAGATAATCTCCAGAACCTTAAACCAAAATAAAAGATAAAACTGCCGCATAGTATTGATCTGCTAAAAATTGGCAGAAGGCCACGTGTTGCATGCATCTGACGAGTTATGGTTACGTGGCATTTTTCATGTCCAGATCTCTCATTTCATATTGTTGCAGATGAAGAATATCGATTCCAAAGATTTACAATCTGCTGTTTACAAATTTTAATTTGCAACAGAAAGGAAATTCGAAAGAGATAGCAAGAAAGGAGAATGATGAATGTTTTGGCTTTGGGTGTTTTATTAACATCGCTTGTAACATCTGGTGTTCTTTCTCCTACTCAAGAGAAGCATAAGAGTTCAGGAGAAGATGTTATTGTTAAAGAAGGGCATCGAATTGTTGTGGTTGAATTTGAAGAGGGTGACGGAAACACCAAGATTTCGATTTCACCTCATGATTCGCAGGCCATTCATGACCAAGTTCACGAGAATTCGAAGGATAAATCGTTCGAAACGATGGAGAATATTGCGAAGGAGGAATTAAAAAAAGAAGACGGAATTCATGATGGATTTAGTCCAAAAGAGTTTGTGTGCGATACATACGGTAAGTGCAAGCGTAAAATCGAAAATGCCATGATAAAAACAAAGGAAACGGCGGCGGAGAAGGTGCATGAGGCGGTGGATATGGACTCTGAGGTTGAGGAAGAGGCAAAAGAAGAGGCGAGTGTGGCCATTGGCAAGGTCAAAGATATGGCATCCGAAGCATCCCATTGGACCTCTGATAAATCCCGTGAAGTCTTAGAAAGAGCAAAAGATACTGCTTACAAAGCCACTGGTAAAGCACGGGAAGCGAAAGAAGGTATGAAGGATGCTGCAAGTGAAGCAACAGGTAAAGCAAAAGACATGCCAGGTGAAGGGATTGGTGAAATGAAAGAAGTCTCAAAAGAAATGGTGGAAAACGGCTCAAAAAGAGCTAAGAATGGTGCACATGGGGTCCGAAAAGAAGGGAGGAAAGAATTGAGTGACATTTTACGGGGGGCCCATGAACTCGCTTTCGACATATTTGAGTACGCTATGCCGCCCGTGAGTACGGCGTTTGGTGCGCTGCATTTGCTGGGATTCACGGCGGCCTATGGGACGTGTGTTTGGGTTACATTTGCATCGAGTTATGTTTTGGCCTCTGCATTGCCTAGGCACCAGTTTGGTATTGTGCAGAGCAAGATATATCCAGTGTATTTGAAGGCCATGGCTTATAGTGTGGGGATGGCATTGTTGGGACATTTGACGAGTAGTCAGAGGGACAGGAAGGTATCACCAAATGATATTGCTGGGATTTTCCAAGTCTTCAATCTTATGATGTCCATCGTGATGATTCTGGTAAACATGCTCTACTTGCAGCCTCGCGCATCCAAGGTTTGCATGCTTTTTTGTTATGATAGTTAATTCGCATGATATATGCAATATAATTTTAATATATATTTACTAGTTTGGGCGGAGCCACCCGAGGTTGGACTCTCATCCCAAAAAAGGAGAATATTTTTTTGTTAATTTTCGTAAATTTAGTTTTTTAATCAAATTCTTCAAATCGTCATAACCCGTCAAGGACTGTTAATATTTAATGATAGGTGATGTTCGAAAGACTGAAGGAGGAGAAGGAAGAAGGAAGAGGAAAAGAAAGCGGTACTGAAACAGCTGGAAGAAGCAGCACAAGTAGTCAAGGAAAGTATGAAATAATAATGAGGAAGAGCCAAATGCTGAATTCATGTTCTTCTTTCCTCAATTTTATGACTCTCATGTCCCTTACTTGTCACCTCCTTCACTTAGGCCGGCGTCTGCATGCTTCCTGTTAGTTTCTGTTGCCTCCGTGCGCGTGGATATTAGAAATTCATGTATCTTCATACGCCAAAACATGGATTTTGTGAAATACTTTATATATGTGTGTGTGTGTGTGTGTGTGTGTTGAAAGTTTTTGGTGGAGAAGGAAAAAATCTGTTGTTAGTGTTGTCGAATTAAATTCTACTTTCTTTCAGAATTTTATAGAGTAAATAAAATCAGTGTAGTAAATATAATGCAATTTCTTATCGCTTAGTAATAAATTGTCCTGATAAACTATTTTTAGTTTCTTATAAAATCTAAATCATAATACAAAACTTATATTATAAAGTTGTCTGCTGATGATCATAGCAAGTCTAACGATCATGGGAGCGTTGTCTTGTGTTTCGGTAGCATGGGAACTTTCAGTGGTGATCAAGTGAAGGAGATAGGATTAGAAAGAAGCGAGCAGAGGTTTTTGTGGGTGCTGAAAAAACCTCCATTGCGTGAAAAGAGCAAAGAAGTTGAAGAGTTCGGGGAATTTAATATGATGGGATTAATGCCCGAGGGGATTCTTGATAGTACTAAAGGGAAGGGTATGGTGGTGGAGTCGTGGGTGTCTCAGGTAGCCTTGCTAGGACACCCGACCATGGGTGGTTTCGTGACTCGTTGCGGGTGGAATTCGATCTTAGAGGCAGTGATGTCTGGTGTGCCGATGTTGGCGTGTTCATTATATGCTGAGCAACTAAACAAGGCAGCATTGGTGGATGACAAGAAGATGGCGATGGGAGGATGGAGAGGAAGCGGAGAAAAGGATGAGGGAGCTGATGGAATATTCTGAATTTCTGAGACAAACATGGAGCAGAGGGAGCGACATTGCTTTGGGACACTTGCTAAATTGGTACAGGTCAGCCTTGGGAAATAAGCTGCTTATATATGTAAAAGACCCGAAAATTTGAGGTATTCATTAAATTAAAATACTTTGGCTCAAGTTAAAACTTTAATTATTATATTATTATTAAATGGTATAGCATGACTCAAACTCCATTAATTAGTTTCCTTGTAGAACTAATTACTCTTAGGATCTTTACCTATTAACTCAAAGTTACTCAATATTGTTAACAAGATCTAAGACAATTAATTAGGATTTTCCATCCTATTTTAGCATCACCATAACCGAACCAAATCTATCATTGAACCAAGAATTATGGAAGGTTTTTAATCTCCAAGCAACTCAAAGGATTTGGATGGAAATCTCAATTTTAATTACACTTTGTTACCATGGAAATCATTACCATAATGTCATCAAAATCTACACCTTGTTGGCCATAAAAAAAAATCAAAAATTCCATGTTTAAATCAAGGGTTTTGGAAAGATTTGTAGACCATGATTTTCAAGGATTTTAACCCCCTTATTTTCGAAAAATATGCATCATATTTTCATTAAAAAACCTGCATGCTTTAGCAACAAAAATCTGCATGCTTTCATACCATAATTTCGAAATTTTTCCACCTTTATCTTACAATTTTTAGTTAAAATTATATATAGGATTTCACCATAGAATATTGATCTAGCACAAACCTTACTCCTCCATCATCTTTTATTTCGAAAATCCCTCCCACTCAGCAACATAGAGCCGAAAACTATAGCCCCAATTTTATCAAAATTCGACCACTTCAAGGCTTAGGAAGGAAGGATTTTGTATTGCTTTCACACCCTAAATCGTTCAAACATCTATAATCACTGTAAGTGGGTTTTTGCTAGTTATTCGTTTCGTTTTCTAAAAATGGTTGTATGTATGTTTTGAAATCTCAATCGATATGAATCTATTTTGAAATTATGCAAGTAGTAATTTTTAAGCACTTTAAACTTTGAAATCTGATTGGAAGTGGATTCCTTTATGACCCTGATGCGGTGGGATATAACCGTTTACATGACCTTATACGGTGGTTAACCGTTGTTTCTGGAATGTCCAGACCCTTTATTCGTGGGTAAGCCGATGCATGACCTCTTGTCTAGGAGGGATAATTCTATAGACTGATATCAGTACCAAGAGGAAACTAGAAATTTAATGTGCTTAACTTATAAGAAAATTATGATATGATATGTTATGCTATGCTATGGCTCGATGGAGCAATTATGTTAAGATGCATTCATATCAATAAATGTTTGATTACGAGTTACGTTTTGGAAAATTATGAAAACTATATTATTGTCATATCGATTGGCCCCCGCTTGCTGAGTGTTTTCCAAAACACTCACCCCTTACTCTACATCCCCAGATAAAGCTGAGGAAGAAGTTGAAGCCGAAGAAGATCACCAATTTTGGGGTTGGTGATATATCTGCTGCGTATTTCTAAGAATTAAGATTCCAAGGCTTTATTTAAGTACGATTTTACTATTTAAGTTGTTTAAGTTTACTTCGCGTTTTTAATTCAATGTAAAGACAATGGTTATTTTTTTTATGGAAAATAGACTGGTTTTCGTTTGTTACGATATTACGAGGCTTATTGGTTTTCTAGTTGTATTGGAAAATCAATGCCGGTGTTATTGACCCCGGTCTCGGGGCGTGACATTTTAGTGGTATTAGAGCTAGCCAGGTTCCATAATCCCGCTGGGAAAAGATCGATTCACGATAATTACGATAATCGGAAATTCGATCTGATTGATCACGTGAATACGAAATTTGTTAACTTTTAAAAAATTTAGTTTCTGATCTTTTTTTTATTATTTCGAAAATTTTAAATTTTATTTCCGAAATTCGGAATTTAGAGAAGTCGAAACCCTAGGCTCCTCGCCGCCGCCGTCGACTGCCGCCACGATAACCTTCGACCAGTGTATCATTGGAATCGTCTCTTCTAGTCGATCTTACCGTCCAAATTTCATGTCGATCGGATTTGATTTGCCCGATCAATTTCGCGTTTGAACTCAAGAACCCTAAATCCCAAATTATGTTCGTTTCCCGATTTTCAGACCATATTTTGATCGTTTTTGAAATTAAAAATTTTACTCTGATCGTCTGAACATGTCGATCCTTAGCCCTCTGCCAATTTCAAATTTTGACGTCGATTTCGGGCTAATTTTGGAACCCTAATTCTAGGCGTATGAACCCTAATTTCGGTTTTTTTTAAAAAAATAATATGTATATATATATATATATTTTTTTCCAGATTGCAAATTTCGAAATAATGTCTTCGATATGTTCTTTATCATTTATACTACTGCGCATGGACCTTAGACCTTTATGTATTGTAGGAGATGGCCGGACGTCCTGCACGTAACAACCGTAACCCCAACTACGCTGCCCCTCCTAACACTAATGAGGGAAGATCGAATGGAAACCAAAATCCTCCACAACCTCCGAGGGTGGGTCTAAGTCGTGAGGACTTGACAGCTATAGCCACCATTGTGGCCACGACACTACAAGGTCTGGCTAACCCCGCTATTAATCAGTAACATCCGCAGCCAGCGCCACATCCACAGGGAGTGAAGTACCACTATGAATCACTGCGAAAGAACAGAGTTCCAACTTTTGATGGCAACTCAGACCCAGAGATGGCTCAAAATTGGCTTAAGCAGGTGGAAAATCACCACAGGCAGCTGGAGGTGTCGAAGCACATCAAGGTGGAAGTCACAACATCTTTCCTTGTTGATCAGGCAGGTATATGGTGGGAGAATGTGTCACCACTGATGTTAGAAGAGGAACCAATCACATGGCAAAGGTTCCGAAGCACATTTCTTAAGCAGTACTTCCCAACAGCAGTACAAAATCAGAAGCTGAGATAATTTGAGAACTTGACTCAAACTCCTGACTTGTCAGTGGTTGAATATACCGCAAAGTTCAACGCACTGGGAACGTATGCACCTAGTATCATGGCAGATGAGACCTTGAAGCTCCATCGCTTTAGGATTGGACTGAACAGTCGTATCCAATCCGCCCTTGCGATTTTCGAGACCGCAAATTTTGGAGATCTAATGGGAGCAGCCATCAGGGCTGAAGCAGACATAAGACGTCGCGAAGAGGAATTCAAGCGCAAGCGACCTTCCCCTAACCAGCATGCTACTATTGGTCACAATTTCAAGCGGCCTAATCCGTCCAATAATTAGCGAAAAGGACCAACACTCGGCCCAAACCAACAGAGGTTTCCAAAATGTTCAAAATGTGGCTATCATCATCCCGGAGAATGCCTTAAGGGAAAGGGAGCATGTTTCCGATGTGGAAAGTTAGGACACAGGATAGCTGAATGCCCTGAACCTGATGTAAAGGGGACAATTGCTAGAAATGGCGGGCCTCCGAACAAACCAAGGGAGAACAAACCGAATGCCCGTGTCTTTGCCATATCAAATGAGGAGGCAGAAGACGCAAATGACGTCGTGGCAGGTACCATTTTATTAAACGAATTATCTGCTTATGCATTGTTTGACTGTGGTGCCACGCATTCGTTTATATCTAAGAGGTTTGCTAAGAAACTAGCTCTTAAATCGGAATTGCTTAGTAAACCATACAATGTAGCAACACCCGCCAATAAAACCTTAATAGCACACAGTATACACCGAGATTGTAATCTCAGTATTAACGAAACGGTGTTTAGTGCTGAGTTAATTCAACTCAACATGGTGGATTTTGATGTTATACTCGGAATGGATTGGTTATCCAAACACCATGGGATAGTCGACTGTCGTAACAAGAATGTTAAACTACGAACTCCAGACGATGGAGAGATCGTGTATCACGGTAAAACCAAGGAACGAAAATTCCTACTATCGACATCACAAACTTGGAAAGCCGTGAAGAAGTATACCTAGCAACAATAAGCGAGGTAAAAGAAGAAGACGAACTCAGGGTATAAGACATAGCGATAGTACAAGAATTTACGGATGTCTTCCCTGAAGAGCTGCCAGGTTCTGTCCCAAACCGTGAATTGGAGTTTGAAATCAATTTGGTACCAGGGGCTTGCACCAATTTCAAATGCACCATACCGAATGGCTCCAGCCGAATTGAAAGAACTCAAGGAACAACTGCAGGAGCTCTTAGACAAGAGGCAAATTAGACCAAGTGTATCCCCATGGGGAGCTCCAGTATTGTTTGTGAAGAAGAAAGACGGGAGCATGAGATTGTGCATCGACTATCGAGAACTGAATAAGATCACAATCAAGAACAGATACCCTCTTCCAAGGATAAATGACATGTTCGACCAACTCAAAGGAGCTAAAGTCTTTTCTAAGCTCGACCTAAGGTCAGGCTATCACCAGCTCAAGATAAAAGCTGATGATGTACCGAAAACTGCATTCAGAACGAGGTATGGGCATTACGAATTCATGGTGATGTCATTTGGCTTGACAAACGCCCCAGCAGTGTTCATGGATTTGATGAACCGAATATTCAAGCCATTCTTGGATAACTTTGTAATGGTGTTCATCGACGACATTCTCATTTATTCGTCGAGCAAAGAGGAACACGAACAACATCTTCGCCTCACTCTCCAGACACTGAGAGAGAAAGAGCTTTATGCCAAATTTAATAAATGTGAATTTTGGCTAGATAGCGTATCTTTCTTAGGACACATCATATCAAAAGCAGGCGTGTCCGTAGATCCTAAGAAGGTAGAGGCAGTTTTGGACTGGCAAAGGCCAACGATCGTAACAGAAATTCGAAGCTTCTTGGGACTAGCTAGTTATTACCGGAAGTTTGTTGAAGGATTTTCTTCAATAGCAGTACCTCTTACAAAGCTCACACAGAAGAACTCCAAATTCATCTGGAGTGAAGATTGTGAGAAAAGTTTTGAGATCTTGAAGGAAAAGCTTTCATCTGCACCGGTACTGGTATTACCAACTGAAGGCATGGGTTTCACTATTTATAGTGATGCATCGAAAGAAGGACTGGGATGTGTACTCATGCAAGATGGAAGAGTAATTGCGTACGCCTCAAGGCAACTCAAGACTCACGAGCAAAACTACCCTACGCATGACCTCGAATTAGCCGCAGTGGTTTTCGCCTTAAAAATTTGGAGGCACTACCTTTATGGCGCCAAGTGTGAAGTTTTCACGGACCATCAAAGCCTTAAATACTTGTTTACTCAGAAAGAACTAAACATGAGGCAGAGACGATGGATTGAACTTTTGAAGGACTACGATCTCACTATTAGTTACCATCCCGGCAAGACAAACAAAGTAGCAGACGCATTGAGCCGGAGAGGCAAAGGGAAAATGATCTTAGCTTCGGTCTCAGCTCGACCTTGTCTTCGAGAGACCATCAAATTAAGTCAAGATCAGGATCCTAGTCTGACAAAGTTAAAAGAGCAAGTCAAAGATGGAAAAATTACTGACTTCGAGACTGATAGTAATGGAATTCTGTGGATGAAAGGACGATTGTGCGTACCAAATGTGGACAACATAAGACAAGAGGTGATGTCTGAAGCACATAAATCCAAATTTTCAGTCCACCCTGGGAGTACAAAGATGTACAAAGATTTGAAAGAAAGTTTCTGGTGGAATGCCATGAAGAAAGACGTAGCAGAATTCGTCGACCGATGCTTAGTATGTCAGCAAGTTAAAGCTGAGCATCAAAGACCCGGAAGACTTCTTCAACCTCTGAAAATCCCTGAATGGAAATGGGAACACATCTCCATGGATTTCGTCGTGGGTCTACCAAAATCAAGACAGAGCCATGACAGAATATGGGTAATAGTTGATCGACTAACTAAATCAGCACATTTTCTACCTGTCCGTATGAACTATAACTTCGACAAGTTGGCAACTCTATATATGGACAATATAGTGAGACTACATGGAGTCCCAGTGAGCATCCTATCTGACAGAGATCCTAGATTCGTATCACGTTTCTGGAAAAGTTTTCAACAGGCTATGGGAAGTAAAGTAACTCTTAGTACGACCTATCACCCACAGACCGATGGCCAGACCGAGAGGACTATCCAAACCCTCGAGGATATGCTAAGAGCTTGTACCTTGGATTTAACTGCAAATTGGAGCGAGCTTTTGCCTCTAGTCGAGTTCGCTTATAACAACAGCTACCATAGTAGTATTGGGATGGCACCGTAGGAGGCACTCTACGGGCGCAAATGTCGATCACCGTTATACTGGGATGAAGTAGGAGAAAGAGCTATCACAGGACCTGAGTTAGTGCAAGCCACTACTGACAAGATAGCTATCATCAGGGATCGGCTTAAGACAGCCCATGACCGACAGAAAAGTTGGGCTGATTTGAAAAGGAGACCAGTGGATATTGAGATTGGTGAAAAAGTCTATGTAAAGTTTCACAAATGAAAGGAGTAATTCGATTTGACAAAAGGGGAAAGTTGAATCCGAGATATGTGGGAACATTTGAAGTTCTAGAGAAGGTGGGAACGCTAGCATATAGAGTAGCACTACCACCAAATCTGTCAAGGATTCACAATGTTTTCCACGTATCACAACTAAGGAAATACATTGCTGACCCAAGCCATGTACTTGAAACAGAACCATTAGTCACTCAAGGAAACTTGGACGAAACTCTAAAATACGAAGAAGTTCCGATTCGGATCGTGGATTCAAAGGACCATGTATTGCGACGAAGGACAATTTCATATGTCAAAGTCCAATGGTCAAACCATACCGAAAGAGAAGCTACATGGGAAGTAGAAGCAGTGATGCGGGAAAAATACCCCTACCTTTTCCATGATCAAGTTGACTCGAGTTTCGACGACGAAACTTCCAATAAGGAGGGAGGGATGCAAAGACACGAAAATTTGAGGTATTCATTAAATTAAAATACTTTGGCTCAAGTTAAAACTTTAATTATTATATTATTATTAAATGGTATAGCATGACTCAAACTCCATTAATTAGTTTCCTTGTAGAACTAATTACTCTTAGGATCTTTACCTATTAACTCAAAGTTACTCAATATTGTTAACATGATCTAAGACAATTAATTAGGATTTTCCATCCTATTTTAGTATCACCATAACCGAACCAAATCTATCATTGAACCAAGAATTATGGAAGGTTTTTAATCTCCAAGCAACTCAAAGGATTTGGATGGAAATCTCAATTTTAATTACACTTTGTTACCATGGAAATCATTACCATAATGTCATCAAAATCTACACCCTGTTGGTCATAAAAAAAATCAAAAATTCCATGTTTAAATCAAGGGTTTTGGAAAGATTTGTAGACCATGATTTTCAAGGATTTTAACCCCCTTATTTTCGAAAAATATGCATCATATTTTCATTAAAAAATCTGCATGCTTTAGCAACAAAAATCTGCATGCTTTCATACCATAATTTCGAAATTTTTCCACCTTTATCTTACAATTTTTAGTTAAAATTATATATAGGATTTCACCATAGAATATTGATCTAGCACAAACCTTACTCCTCCATCATCTTTTATTTCGAAAATCCCTCCCACTCAGCAACATAGAGCCGAAAACTATAGCTCCAATTTTATCAAAATTCGACCACTTCAAGGCTTAGGAAGGAAGGATTTTGTATTGCTTTCACACCCTAAATCGTTCAAACATCTATAATCACTGTAAGTGGGTTTTTGCTAGTTATTCGTTTCGTTTTCTAAAAATGATTGTATGTATGTTTTGAAATCTCAATCGATATGAATCTCTTTTGAAATTATGCAAGTAGTAATTTTTAAGCACTTTAAACTTTGAAATCTGATTGGAAGTGGATTCCTTTATGACCCTGATGCGGTGGGATATAACCGTTTACATGACCTTATACGGTGGTTAACCGTTGTTTCTGGAATGTCCAGACCCTTTATTCGTGGGTAAGCCGATGCATGACCTCTTTTCTAGGAGGGATAATTCTAGAGACTGATATCAGTACCAAGAGGAAACTAGAAATTTAATGTGCATAACTTATAAGAAAATTATGATATGATATGTTATGCTATGCTATGGCTCGATGGAGCAATTATGTTAAGATGCATTCATATCAATATATGTTTGATTACGAGTTACGTTTTGGAAAATTATGAAAACTATATTATTGTCATATCGATTGGCCCCCGCTTGCTGAGTGTTTTCCAAAACACTCACCCCTTACTCTACATCCCCAGATAAAGCTGAGGAAGAAGTTGAAGCCGAAGAAGATCACCAATTTTGGGGTTGGTGATATATCCGCTGCGTATTTCTAAGAATTAAGATTCCAAGGCTTTATTTAAGTACGATTTTACTATTTAAGTTGTTTAAGTTTACTTCGCGTTTTTAATTCAATGTAAAGACAATGGTTATTTTTTTATGGAAAATAGACTGGTTTTCGTTTGTTACGATATTACGAGGCTTATTGGTTTTCTAGTTGTATTGGAAAATCAATGCCGGTGTTATTGACCCCGGTCTCGGGGCGTGACAATATCTTACTAGTCACTCTTGCACCGCGCAAGGCGTGGTGCCCGTAAGTTGTTTATTTGGTATTTCGTTTTATAGATTCACGTTTTTGTTGAAAATCTCTAGGATATTATTATGTTTAAACGATGAAAGCAGTGGAAGTAAGAGTCTTGGAAGGACTAAAGCTTCCCTCTATTACACAAGAAAAAATGTTTAGTACGTCAAATTAGAGGATTTTCAATTCAGTGAGCTACAAAAGATTGCTCCCCAAAGGCAATAACAGGGAGTGCCGAAGAAAATAAAATATATGTTGTTGGAGCCAGAATCCCGAGTGATTGATGGACACAAATTAGATAACCATGTTACGTACTATGTATTGAGCAGGAGCCAGTGATAACGGTAGGTTTTCAGATTCCTTGACCAAACATTGTTGAGTTGTTATTAAATAATAATGAAAAGTTAAAAACACCAATCAATTTAACATTAGAATAAAAAATATTTTATAAAAACGTGCACGGTATGAAAAATAAGATTTGATTGCCAATCCGAGAAAATGATAAAAAATAATTTCCTGGGTGAAGAGAAAAACAATCAAGGAAAAAAACCCACATGGGATTTAATGAAATTAATAGATAAAAGAGTGAGCATTCAGAAATCTCAGCATATTTCTTCTAACAATCCTCCAAAGAAAATTCAATAATTCCCAAGATCAAATATCTTTAATATATCATAAAGGGAGAGAAGGCTATAGAAACTACCATGGTCTATTGATATGACCGTGCAATTACCAAAATACCCATAAATCTTTCAGTAATCACAAATAGTATGCCAACATGCAAAATAATTGAAATATCCCCACGACTTTTAATAATTTCAATTTTATCCTAATATACTGTATTCTTAAAATGTCCGTACTGCCCTTAATAATATTGTCGATTACAATATTATCATATAATATTTATAATTAAATCCCGAAAAAAAGTTAAAAAACCAATTGAAAAAAGACCGTGCAAACACACAACGCGTGCTTGAGGACACTAGTATGAAATAAAACAAAAATAAATCGGCAGCTAACTGAGGCCAAAACATTAAGATTTATATGTTAAAACAGATTTCGCAGCAAATTCATGCCCTGAGGAAAGTAGGAGAAAGGCGATATTGAGTTTTCTGATCATTTTTCTTCCGTCCATTCTTTAGTTTCTGTAAAAAGAAAAATTTCTTGGCGACTCTGCAGAACTGGTATTTCGTCATCTCACAATGGGAAATTTAACTTCTTGTACAATAATGGCCAAACCCGACGTAGTTAACATTAGTCACATTTGATGTTTCTGTAAATTCTCCTGACAAACAATCTAGAGCCCAGATATCCAACGGCTCCTGAAATTTTATAGCATATTTTACGGTTATTAACAATGTATCATACTAAAATAGGAAAGAACTAGCTGCAAAAATAAATGTAGCTCTTGCATGCCTCGATGACAGGGGGTTGTAAGAAAAGAATGAACGAACTTACCACATAGTATTCCCAAACCAAGACAGAACATCAAAGTGTATCCGAAATAAAAGCTGGTCTGAAAGAAGCCGGACATCCTAGTCTTCACATGATAGTAATACACAGAATAGAGGTACACATAAAGAGCCGTAGAAGCGGCGGAGAAGAATGAGGTCCATTGCCAATGATAGTTCTCCGCGTTCAGCAAGAAATACGTCCCGACAATTGTAACACAAATAGTGACAATTATCAGAATTATAAACACAAGGAGCATGAAGCCGTATACATAATAAACCTGAAAACAACACAACAAAGAATTACACACAGCCACCTAGTTAGCAAGTAGAGGATAATGCATTTATGATCCTTGGGTAAAGCTCGATAATCCATGCCAAAATCAATCATTTTATGACAGTTTATTCAAGAGTTAAATATTCTAGCCATTCACTTGAACATCAACATTAATCAAATTGTCCAAAATTTAGTAAGACATTCACTTGCTAGATCAAACTTAGTCAAATTGAGACTGTTTGATCACCTTATTTCATACATCTTATAAGATGGTTAATAACTTGTAAGGTGTTTGCAAGTGGTTAAATTTTTTTTAAACAAATCTTATAATATTTCAAAAATAAGTTACAAGGTCTCATTAAATCTTTTATAAAAATAAAACCCTAGATAATTTGTTTCTTAAAATCTTATAAATTTTATTAGGGAAAATTGTAATTTTAGCCTTTTTATTTGTTTTCTTCATGATTTTGATTCTCTATATTGTCAAAACCTCTAGTGTTGGCAAGTTCAGTGCCACGTACGCACTCCAAAAAAATAACTAAAATTGCCAAAAGGAAGAATCATAAAGGTTAAGGCTCAATTTTAATAATATAGCGGACTAAAATCATAGAAAGATAAACATAGTGGACAGAAAAAACAATTCTCTCATTTTATTAAAGATGACTTCAATACTCATCCCAACATCCAATTATCCTCCGAGTTCTTTTCCCTCTGCTAATTTTCTCTCTCCTACTCACTTGATTTGATGCATTCCCCCTGAATTTTTGTTTTTGGAATGACTTACTTTATCCAAACATTTTTAAGAGCTTGGTTTTAAAAAGCTACTAAAAGATAAGGACCTGTCATATCCAATTGTACTTTGTACTGTAGAAGTGGGGGCCAAAAAGGAAACAGAAAGTAAGCAGAACCTAGCAGCCCGATTCTTAATCATTTCCGCAGATACTTCGATGTATAAAGAGAACATAAATTACCTTGTAATTCCAGAAGGAAGTGAAGACAAAATACATTTCAATGAAAATGCTTCCAAACGGAAGCAGACCACCCATGAGAGAGATAACTGATGGTGTGAGATACCATTTCTTCTCAGGAATTGGACGAGGAATTGTCTTGACTCGGCAAGGGTTGTTTGGAGTACCACTCCAGTTTCTTCCAACAACAGTACCAAGAAGTGCCAAGGGGAAAGAAATAAAACCCCATATGATGAAAACAACCACAATCGTACCAAAGGGTATGGCAGCCAGTGATCCATAAAATATGGCCACAGTATTCAAGACAAACCCAATACCAAAGCACATGAAAGGAAACAGTGAAGCGGTGAGGATCATTGACTTTATCCATTTTTTACCTAAAAGTCAATTAGTTGTGTAACACGTAAGGTAAAGAAAAATTAAGCTACAATCAATTAAAACTGTAGATGGAAAGGCCCCTGAGTTATTAATGATGGAGAGTTTGGGGTCAAAAAGAAACATACCCCCACTTCGAGAATACATGCCACCACTCACATAACCGGCAATGAATGAGGTGAATGCATAACAAATGATAAAGGTGGTGACGATTGCTCCTCTCCTGATATAGACAACAGCAGGTTATATCACTGAAATAAGTAACATGTCAAAATATAACAAACAAATAGTCATAGATCTGATAACTTGGAGTAACTAACACCATTCTGTCCATAGGTAGATGTATATTATTAAGGTAACAAAAAAGGAAAAATACTGACTCAAAAACATGGGGACAGCGTAAAAAATGTTCAAGAAACAGGAACTATGAGGTTATCATCGAGCGAGTTGAAAACTATAGTGAGACTTGTTAACATTTTGTAGGATGATAGGATCTGTAAATTACTTTAAACTATCTACGTAGGGAAAGGATCGTTTTACAAAATTTAGGGGTGCAATTTAATGCAAAATCATATAGAATGAAACCAGGTCCTCGATACCTGCTGTAGGCAAAATAAAGTATGAATAACACCACTAACAATATAGAAGTCACATACAAGATTTCTATTGGACATGATAAATTTTCTAGCAGGATAAAGGATATTGAAGTCATGTGTGTTCTTTGATTTCTTTAAATTTACAATTTCTTATTTTCATAATTTTCCTTCTTTCAAAAAGGGTTAGGAGGCCCTGAGAGGAGAAATGACAGACCACCCAAACTATAAGAAATTCATGGAGACAAGAATGAGCAAAAAAACTTGGATTTGTGAACAAAGAATGAGATCCAACTTAAAAGCTTGACTCCAAGAAATTGTTTGGGTGTCATATAATCAACTATTATGTTTCTCATAAGATCTTAAAGTTTCCAACCTCAGGTCATTGTTCAGTATGATACCAACTGAAACAAGCTAGCCCTAACTGCTTAGTTAATTTTAAAATAGTACCAAGATCTAACATCTCAAGATATATGCCTTTGACGTACCCTATGTATAACATCCCGATAATTGCTAAAATGATGACAAGAAGTACAAGTGCTGCTAATTGAGCACCAGTGCCAACAACAGCTGAGAGAATAGCCAAATTTTGGGGAGGCCGAAATACATCACCATGGACAAGTTTCCAGCCGGATTCCTCACTCACATCCCGTTCCTACAAAAAAATGAGCAGGAATAGCTTGGTTATCAAAGATGGAAGTCTTTTTTTCAATAAAGACTCCAATTTAGAGGATTTAAAGTAATTTACTTTAAGGTGCAAGCATATAAAGAGGCACGCAGCACAAAAAAACATTCAGTAACAAATATCATTCTATGCACAGAAAAAGAAAAGTACAGAAATCACTACCAGAGTCTCAAGATCATCATCTTCCCGAGCATATTTAGCATAATCATTGCGAAGGGTGCGCATCAATATCATTGAAACCAGACCAGTGAGGAAAATCACCATCATGAAAGAATTGAACACAGAGAACCAGTGAATCTGCAAAATGATAATTCTTGGATAAGCCGACTAGGAGAAATAACATAAACACAGATGACATGACAGGCGCGCGCATATAAACGAAGAAAAGTGATCAGACATTATGTATACATTATACCAGAATAGCTGACGTGACATACGCACATATATTCCAAGAAAAAACTAAATACCTGATGCTCAAAAAAGGGGTAGTCTAGATAAACATCAAAGCGGCGTGCAAACGTTATATTGGTTGAAACCCATTTGACAGAGTAAGTCATATCCAACACTCTTCCCTCTTCAAGTGGCTTAGGAACTTCTTGAGTGAGATTGACGTGAATGATCTGCAAGCACAAATATTCAATTAGAAATAGAAAAAAGTACTTGCACCTGGAACATAAAATAATTACTGTGTAAAAATGACAAAACATCTCATTGAATCAACCTGGTTTTCATTATATTTGATAATGAGATTCTTATGAGTAAAGAGCACATGCTTTGTATCACGAGTTCTATCAGGAAGCACCTCTCCAACAAAACCTTCATGAATGAAGTAAAAATAAATCACAGTAACATAACCAACTTATCACACTTATGAAGAATATATGCACGTACCCCACAATGGCAAATCATCTTATCACCAAAGAGCCATGCACACAAAAAAAAAACGAGTTAGAAAGGAACAAGAGTAAGAATACAAAATAATAAAAATATTCTAAGAATTGAAAAAGATAAAAAAAATCCTAGCCACAACAATGATATGTCAACCGTGATGTATGGACTCTACTATCATGGGAGACTTACCCATAAAAAATTCAAACCAGTATAGATTTTCTACAGCTTCCGTAAACTGTTTAACCTTAACTCCGTCCAGTTCAATCTCACAAATTGTAGTCTTATCAACATCTCCTGCAAAAATATATTGTAGAATGAAATGACCAAGGTTCTGGGAGATAAAAGATTGTGAATGAATTCAGTTGAAGAATATTACTCTTAAACTTTATATCAATTTGGCTATCTATAAGTTCATTCCCTCCAAGAACCTCGCCAAGCCCACCCCACTTGTGAGCAGCATTTTCAGATGGTCGACAAAATGGGAGGCTGTAATAATTGTAGGTTTCCTGGGGATTGTCAAATGGACCAACCTTGTTTACCCATAGAGTGACGGCATCACCAGCTTGATACTGCATATTTCGCAATGTCAACAGTTCAAAACACATATAATAATCATTCTATCTACGTCACACAATTGAGATATCAAACTTTCTCAAAGTGAAACTCAACACAAAGGTAGAAACTTTACAATCAAATCGGACAGCATAAACATATGTATGTGTGTGTACATAAAAACTATCAATTTTAGAATACGGAGACGAGAAAACAACACAAATAAAAATTAGCAGGAAAGTGCATGTCTCGAAGCACACTAAAAGAAACCTGTTGATGGTCCAGGGGACGACTAACGACATCCTTTTACCCTAAAAATGACAGAAATTTTGAAGAACAGGGAGGAAAAAACATAGTAGTCCGCAATTATTTATAAGTATTCTAAACTTTTTGTCCTACCTTCCGCACATTCATCTGGATTCTGATGGGGGAAGGGGGGAGGTACAACACTATAACTTATTTCTCCCGTATATACTAGATCAAATTCCTTTTGTCGCCAGAAACATTATCACTCGTACAGAACTATGAAACCCATCAAAATCAAATTCAATCCAAATCACTTAGGAATCAATCCAATACCATACCCCCATAACCTAAAGAGCAATTTAAATAACCACGTACGCAACCAACAAAATAGATAAAGTTCACAAACTGACGTCTTTACCTTTCCAAGAGTGGAGGAAACAAGGAGCAATAATGAGATAATAAAGATGCAGAATGTTCGAACGGCGTAGCACATAGCTTGAGTTTCTCGGTGATACAAATATTGCTGGATCTGAATCAATAATACACGAAAGGCAAAGATCAATTTTTTCTTTAACTTCCCCTTAAAATTCTGGTTAGAAATTGGATCTCGATAGGAATTCGATTTTCCGATTCAACTTTCCGACTCAATAAAACGCTTAGATTAAACTCAATATTCTACCCTTTTTTTGGATCTGGGCAAAATTCTCATATAGCCTATATATCTTGGTCTATTTGTTTTAAATTTAATAAACCATATTTCACTTAACATCTCATGATTTATATAATGTTACATTTATCATCCATACTTTGAGAAAATAAACCTTATATACTAAGTTTTTTTTTTTTACCACTTGGCTTAAATCGTAAAAAACCCATGTTATGTATTACAATAAAATTTTAACAAAATAATATATACATTTTTGATCGTACTATTGTCAGGTACTCAATCAGATTTTACGATGGCTCCTCACCAACAACCACATTATCGCAACTGATGGTTATGTTAGCCCTTCAGCAATAGCCAACACAGCCCTATTCCGTTTTCTACATAGGGCGTAGGGTATAATCAAATATAAAAAGATTTTAAAGAAATCTGAGAGATAGATGGACAACAACCTTTATTTTATTCTGAAAATATTTATAATATCTATTACATTAAAACATCTCCTTCTAGAAGGAGACGAGCTTGTTTAGCCTCTCATATAGATGATGCTTGACTTAAAAACACATAAACTAAAATACAGAACAATATTACAAACGATTATAAATAAATAAAGAAAGTATTACCAAGCTATGAAAGTTGAAAGATTACAAAACTTAGAGACTGTAGTTTTTATCCTCTGAAAACTATGGAGAATTTTCGATGTCCTTAGCTTCCTGAATGAGTGCCTTTATATAGGCATGAACCGACTTCAACTTCGGATTCAAAATCTTGATAATTGTTGAGTGTGCCCGTGAGTGCGCCTTAACTTTCATGTGGTCTAGCATATTTGTCTGGGACTTATAGTTTCCAGGATTCCCGTGGTCACCACCATGTTACCATGGCTCTTATCCATCGTAGACCCAACCAAGACTTACCCACAGGATAACAGGGTAACAAACGAAGTGGTACCTATCAGCTTGCTGACTCGCCTCGGACGTAAAGCCACGGTTTTTCCTTAGGCCAGTCGTCAACCGAAAGCCATTCCCTGTGGAGAGCTACGCTTAATGTCAGATCACGCAGTAGAGGCTCGGGACTTTTTATAAGCTCTGATACCATTTTTTGCAATGGATATGGGTACTTGAACAAAACTTAGAAATATGTTCAATTCAATGATGTAAAATGTTACAAACCTTGAAAGCACATTATGTAAAAGTGTTACAAACCTTGAAAGCACATTATGTAAAGTGTAATTATTCAAAATATAGTTGGAGAGTGAAATAAGAGGTAAACCATAGGATGGTGGGAGCAATGTTCCCTCTAATTAATAATAAATCACATTAATTTCTAATATTAAAAATATTTTAATGTCTATAATATATTATACACGTAGTATCAATATTTGAATATTAGTAGGATCACTTAATTGACATACTCATCTTTTATCATCCTCCGTAATATTCTTATAAAAAATATATATAAAACAAAAAATATAGGAAAAATTTACTCAAAAATATAATTATATTTTATAACAAAAATTTACTATGTAAAAATTTATATTTCCAATGGAGTTAAAATATAATGTATTGTGTGTTAATGATTATGAAAGATCTTCATTCTTTATTATAATAGAAATATTGATAGAAATTGTTCTTAGTATTTCATTAATTGTTTTAAAAAAATGTTAAATATAACAAATGTTTTGAACCCCAATATACAAAAAGTATATTATTTATTAAAAAGATAAATATAACTGTTTTTTTTGTTAATAAAATATTTATTTACTAATATTGTGAGTGTAGATACTACATGCATATATTGTATGGACGAATCTTGTAAAACACCAATAAATATATATATATATATATTGATGTATAACACGATCAAATCTATAGTAGAATTATCTCAGGCATATTATAAATTATAAAGAGAACCCAAAAAAATACAAAATCAGAAACTTTAAATTCACATTTCATCCAAATAATAATAACACATGTAATCAAAGTCTTTGTGTTCTAACTTCTAACCCAATTAACAAAAGTTTCCTGTTGTATTGTGGACTTCTTGTACATGTCCACACATACACACAAACAATATCCCCAAAAAAATATTAAATTTAATTAACCGAGATGATCAAATTTCCAGCCATTGCGATCGAGTCCTCCAACTATCCAAATATTCAACTCCAGCCCACATTCTCACCAGCGTCTCCGAGTTCGTGCACGGATCCAACCACAAGCAGTAACTGGTCTTCCAGGTACCTCTGCAGCAAACCGACTTCGTCCCTGCTATCATCAAGGCGGCGAACCCCATTTCGTCCCGTGTCCACTGCCATCTTCCGCCGCCTCTTGCGTATACGGAAGCATACTTCTACAGCGCAAATAAAGGGACAAGTGGCGAAGAATAGGGGGAGAAGGAAAGGAAGGGCGAGGATCAACAGCAAGTACCTTGGTCTACTGCGTCTGAGCCAAGAGCTCAAATTCATGGCTATGCCTGAAAAGGAAAAGGGTTGGTTGGAGAACATGTCGTTGCCTTCGTTTTGATCGGCCTTTTCATTTGATTTTGGGTTGTGAATTTGAGTCTATTGGGGATGAAAGATCGCCACCAATGCGTGTGAAGGTCAAAACACATGAGGTTAATGCTAATTTTTCGTTATTTAATATGGTTGTTTTTGGCTGTTTGCAGGTCGGTAAGGGGAGTGATGGTGAGGGAATTTGGTGCTTGAAAAGGAGAACTCGGAAACAGGTGTCCTTTTTTACCCTTCTGTATTTCATCTAGCCATGTTGCCAAACCGGTTCCCAGCTAATTTCTCATAAGATGATAATAATAATGTGATAAATTAATATGTTGTTTGATATGATTTAAAATAATATATTAATTTTATTATTTATTGTAAGAATTAAAATATTTCAACTAACTAGTTGATGGAATATCAAATTTTGGAGGGGGTTTCAAATTTTTGAAACTAAATTATATGAATTGTTTAGAGAGAATTTTAAATTTTGCAATAGTATAAAAATGTGGGAAATGATATATATATCATTTTGCTATAAATTGGTATAAATGAGATAAATATGATGGGATAATTTTGTGGCAGTTGGATTATAATAATTTCAAAAAAAGTCATCATTCATATATCCCCAACTTCAAACATATCCTGAGTGTGTGTTTGGTTTGAGGATTAGAGTGAGATTGATAAAAAAAGTACTAATCTTATGTTTGATTTGTTTTAATCACATCTCACACTTATATTATTTATCAACATCTCATAATATTAATAACTCTATTACTTATCCCATATATCAATCCAATCGATACCTTATTTCATATGTCTAAACAATTTGGGTGTAAAATAGGCAATCCCAAGAACATTTGGTCGAATTGTAAAAAATCCCGCGAAGTAAATCTTGATTATTGCAACTCCATAAAACAAATCCAAATTTTAACGCCCAATCGCAAACTTGTGGCGTACAGAGACCATGGCCACCTCTACAGCCACCGGGATCTATGTATACGACGACGAAGCTCCCCTGTTAAACGACAGCGTTGATGGATCCGTTGACTTCAAAGGGCGACCCTTAACCCATTCCGGATCTGGTGGCTGGAAATCTGCTGCCTTCATCATTGGTATCTATCAGTAATAGCTTTGTAAAGTAATTAACTACCTTGAAATTTGTGTTTGTTTTTATGATTTTTTTATTTTGATTTTTAGGAGTCGAAGTGGCTGAGAGGTTTGCGTATTACGGAATAAGTTCGAATTTGATAAGCTTCTTGACGGGGCCATTGGGGCAGTCAACCGCCAAGGCGGCGGAGAATGTGAACTTGTGGTCTGGAGTGGCGTCGCTTTTGCCACTGTTGGGTGCCTTTATAGCCGACTCGTTTATGGGTCGGTTCCGTATGATTATTGTGGCTTCTGGACTCTATATTCTGGTAAGTAGCAAATTCTTCTTCAAGTTGGTGGCGTACAAGATTTCTCAGCCTCCGGCTTTTTCGTTTTCCTTTTATTTTCATGTTGCATCAGTGTTAGTGTATTTGCTCTATTTTCTCATGTTTCTCGTTTCTGCTAGTTTGTTTACTGAACTAGTAAATCGTGGGAACAATTCTACAGTTTGTTCTCTGGAGCTGGCCGATTGCATTCAATGCGGAGATGTGTTTGGGTTAATGTGGTGAAAGACGGTCTTAATGAGAATGAGTGTTAATTATTATACAAAACTACAAACTTTATGTATAGCTTGAGAAATCTTACTTTGATTAGCATGAAGATATTTTCTGACGCACTTTTCTTGAATTCACTTTCCTTCTCTGAAAAGGCTAATTGTGCTATTTTTTCACTGCGATGGATTATAGGGACTTGGATTATTGTCTGCATCAGCTTTCTCTTTCCCTTTCAAAGATTCCGATTGCCAAAATGCTTCAAATAGCACAGCATGTTCTCCACCTCAGCTTCAAGTTATTCTCTTTTTCTTCTCTTTGTATGTAGTAGCGTTGGCCCAAGGAGGGCATAAACCTTGCGTTCAAGCTTTTGGAGCCGACCAGTTTGATGAGCAAGATCCAAACGAATGTAAAGCCAAAAGCTCATTTTTTAATTGGTGGTACTTTTCCTATTGTGCTGGTGTTTTGGTGGCTCTCACCATTTTGAACTACATCCAAGACAATCTGGGCTGGGGGCTTGGCTTTGGGATCCCCTGTATTGTTATGTGCCTTGCCCTGATTATTCTTTTCCTGGGAACTAAGACATACAGATTTCGATCACACAGTGATGATAGGATCCCATTTATCAGAATTGGACAAGTATTTGTTAGAGCGGTTAGAAACTGGCAGACTAACCCTACAGCCATATCCACCGAGGAGGAATCTCAGGGAATTCTGCCTCATGAGGGAATTCGGCAATTCAAGTGAGTAAAGAAATGTGTTCCATTTGTTGAGATTCCCATGGTATAGATTTTTAATGATATTTTCACAAACACTAGGGGGAGGTGCTATCTGCACAATATAAACTTTTCAAAATTATGTCTGTATGTGAAATGCGAATGCAGATTACAATCCACTGCATAATTAAAGAAATTCAAGAATTGAAAATTTATGTTGCTAACATTTCTTTTTACCATTTACCTTTTGTAAACAACATAGAATGCTTTCCCTTGTTTAAGTTGGGTATCGTCTTCAATGTTTTGAGTTTGTTACAGATTTCTTAACAAAGCGTTGGTTACACCTGATGGGTCAAAGAGAGATGACAGAGTTTGTAGCATTGATGACATTGAAGAGGCGAAGGCAGTTCTTCGGCTTGTTCCAATATGGGCGACATGTTTGGTCTATGCTATTGTATTTTCGCAGATGTCTACTTTATTTACCAAGCAAGGGGTTACAATGGACCGGAAAATCACTTCTAGCTTTCAAATACCAGCTGCTTCACTTCAATCTTTTATCAGTGCAGCTATTGTCATTTTCCTTCCTATCTATGATCGTATATTGGTTCCAGTTGCTAGAACCATAACCAGAAAACCATCGGGCATATCAACGCTTCAGCGGGTTGGTACTGGAATATTTTTCGCAATGCTTTCCATGGTTGCTGCAGCTGTAGTTGAAAATAAGCGTCTTGAAACTGCCATTGAACATGGGCTAATTGACATTCCAAAGGCCACAGTACCAATGAGCATATGGTGGCTTATACCTCAATACTTACTTTTTGGAGTTGCTGATGTATTCACCATGGTTGGTCTCCAAGAGTTCTTCTACGACCAGGCTCCTAGGGAATTGAAAAGCGTCGGTCTTTCTTTATACCTGAGTATTTTTGGGATTGGGAGTTTCTTAAGTAGTTTTCTCATATATGTGATTGAAAAAGCCACGAGCAGAAATGGTCATACTAGTTGGTTCGCAGACAACTTGAATCGGGCACACTTTGATTACTTCTATTGGCTACTGGCAGGGCTTACTGCTGCTTCACTCATTGCACATATCTACTTTTCCAAATCATATATTTACAATAGGAAACTTGTTATATGATATTATTATATCGAAGGCTACAAGTTTCGTGGGGAAACAACAAAAACACTGTGCAGTTTGTTGAACTTAATGCAAACTATATGGTTTAGGATGTATTTATGTGTGGCTGTTTGGTTTTGAACTCCAGTGTTGGTTCGATGAAATTTTGTAACCATCCTAACCAGGAGGATCGGTATACAAGTGACGAAGTTATTTCTGTATCATTGTTTCAAGGTAGAAATATACAAGTATGTTTGTTCATTCACTGCGATTTCAGGCTAGTTTTGATCTTGGAAGTTGGTATCTTGTTGATGAGGTAGATATCTCTACTAATAGGACTTCCTCTACCGCAAGATGTTAATCATAAAATATTTAAAAATAGATAAATAGAAAGCAAAAGAAAAAAGAAAAAAACATTTTAAAAATATATGTAACATTATGTATAGCATTTACCTACTCTTCATCCACTCTCAGGTGTATTATTTGCAATATAGAATAGTATTCGCCCTCGTGCGACAGGTTCCATATGCCTTTATTAGTTGTAATTGAATATAAAAATAAATACATAATTATTAATCTTTCGTATATTCTTTGCGAATTAAAGAAAGCAATTAAATAGGACGTCACAGATTTAACAGGTAATGTTGTTTTATCTGAAATAATTTATGGGGTAGCCCTGCAGCCACAAACATTTTAGTTTTTTTTTTAATAATCCTAATTATGGGGTCGAGTAGACTCGAACCCGAGTCATAACACAGGGATTTAGGTAACTAATCAATAAATCACTGTCCCTGGTTGTCAGCAGTTTAGTTTTTTGATATGATGCATTCTTCAAATGCCACATTTAGGTCCCTTCTAACTCAATTAAACAAATCCCGTCCTATTTTGCCCTGAAAACCTTTTTGGTTTGAATTAAATTTGAAGATTATGAGAAAGGAATATGATTAGAATTCGTTGTCTAAACAAAGTGGCCAGTCTGTGACAAGTTGTTAGTAAGTAATTAAGAAATATACTTATTATATTTACTAAAATAAAGTGTTATACCATTTTTTTTGTTCGTTTTGCCATTTACAATGTTTGTTGCTGGAAAGTAGATTCTATGAACGATTAAAAAAAAATATATATAATTAGGTCTTTTCACTACTATTGATATTTTTTTGCTACATTTTTTCAGATAATATGTTATAAAACATGTAATGAATATTCAATCCATATGATGAGCTTTTAAATTAAGGAATATTATGTATTAGTAGATTTCAAATTATTTTAGAGGAAAACGAGGTTTAATAGTTTGAGTGGAGTAGGAATAAAAATTATGGAAGCCAATTATGAAAAATATACGAGCGAACAAGAAGAAAACGAGGTTTTATATTGGTGGAACTGTGACAAAAATTCCGTATCCTCTAATACATTTTGTTTTTATTATACTCCTACATATTATTTGGTGCAGATGATTATGAATGTGATGAGCTGTAATATTCATCTTATGTTTGTCTTATTTTTTATCATCTTAGGTTTATCATTTGAACTGTGATGACATGAATTGTGGGCTGTATGATACATCACTCCCCTTATCCTGTATGAGCATATGATGTAACTGATAATGATGAAATTTGACGATAATACACTTCTATCGTTGATTGCGTTTGACTATCAATCGATCATGCTTGATTTGTGTTTAAAAAATATATTGTGCAAATAGTATTTTATTTTAAAAAATTTGCTTACAAATAAATTATATTTGCACTAAATTATTTTTAAATTCCGAATATAAATATATATTATTTAATATATTACTATTAAAAATGAAGTGAAATGCCATTGCGGGAACAAATTATCGCAGCAAGAATGATTTAATAACAAATAATTTTGTAGAAGTCATAATTAGTTCAATTTTTTATCATTCTTCAAACAATTTCATCATTCATAATTTTAAATAAAAAGTGTTCTTAAGTAGCTGTGTAGATTTGACAATGATATTTTAGACATTATAGAATATATATATAAACATAAATAATCTATTTGGTTAAAACATACCAAACATATATTAATTGTTCATATCTTTTAATTTATTATGACACATATTACTCATCATTTTTTCGTCACATCCATATCATTCTTTCATCATATCCATAGCACTAGACGGTGCCTAATATTATATATATATATATATAATTTATTTTTTAATTTTATTTAAGATTAATTAACATTTAATGATAATAATGATGATTGGACGAACATTGTGCATTACGACAGTGATAACGAGTTGGCAAATTCCTAGTAGTTGACAGACTGTTCCTATTCATACAAAATAAGTAATACTACACATACATGAAACTTGGCACCCCAGTTCCACGTATTAATCGCCATTTTTGCTTTCCTGATTTCCATTCATTCTGGGCAATATCAATGGCTGAGGAAACCAATAAATCAATTCCTGAGTCGCCGTGTGCGGCTGAAGAGGTGGCGTTGTCTAATGTTCCAGTGGATGAGAATCCCACAACCATCGTGGTGGATAAGGAGGCGCCGCTGCAACCTGAGCCTGAGAAAGTTGAAAAGCCACGGGCGGAAGAGGTGGTAGAAGGGAGAAAGAAAAGGCTGAGGCGACTACTGAATCTGATTCATTTAAGGAGGAGAGTAACAAAGTTGATGATCTTATTGACCCGCAAAAGAAAGCCTTGGAAGAACTTAAACTGTTGATTCAGGAGGCACTCATCAAGCATGAATTTACCCCGACGCCGCCGCCTCGTCCGGAGAGGAAGAGGCCCCGGAGGAAAAGAAAGAGGAAGAACCTAAAGCTGAAGAAGAGAAAGAAGAAGAATCAAAACCTGAGACTGAAGCTTGCCAGGTGCCCGTTAAACCTGAACCTGAGGCTGCGGGCGAGAAGAAGAATGAAGAAGCGATTATCCCAACTCTGCCTGTTGAAGAGAAAAGGAAGCACCATTTGAAACAGTGGTCGAAAATGTAAAGAAACTGCTGAAAATGTGGTCGAAAGAAATCAAAGAAACTATAATTCAAGAAGTCAGCGGCCCCTGCCCCGCCACCATGTGAGGGAAACCATCATAGTCCCGACCGAGGAGGAGAAGCCAAAGGAGGTACCAGCCACGGAGGAGGAGGAAACAGCACCACCGCTGCAGCCAGAGGAAGTTTCCATTTGGGGTATCCCACTTCTTGCTGATGAGAGGAGTGATGTAATTCTCCCTCAAGTTCTTAAGGGCTAGAGATTTCAAGGTGAAAGATGCCTTCTCCATGCTGAAAAGTGTGGTGGCATGGGAGAAAAGAGTTCAAAATTAATGAGTTACTGGCAGATGAAGGAATTCTTGAGGGACTTGAAAAGGTTGTTTACGTTCATGGGGTGGATAAAGAGGGGCATCTTGTTTGCTACAATGCTTTTGGAGAGTTTCAGGACAAAGATTTGTACAGCAACGCTTTTGCTGATTCTGAGAAGAGAACCAAATTCTTGAAGTCGTATATCCAGTTCTTGGAAAAGAACATCAGGAAACTTGATTTCAGCCCTGATGGGGCTTGCACGATTGTTCAGATCACTGATCTTCAGAATTCCCCTGGACTTATCTTGTTCAAGAAAGAAATGCGCCAAGCTACCAATCAAGCCCTCCAATTGCTCCAGGAACAACTATCCCGAATTGGTTGCCAAGCAGGTACAGCACAAACAATCCACACACGTAAAAAAATTGATGATGCTTATTGATAAAATCCATTTTACTGCTTCGTTAGGTGATCGAAGTTTTCATGTATGCGTGTCTGTTTGTTTCTTGGCGTAAAAGTTTAAATATGTCAATTTATAAGCCACTTTTTTCTAAAAGCCCAAGCTCTTGGCATTAATATTCCATTATGCCCCTAGACCAAGAACTGAATATATTTCTTGAGGCGCAACCCGCGCAAGCACACATGCCTGTTGACCGGGCATAATAAAACATGTGAGGTGCACCAGGGATTTTGAAGTTTTATTCAGTGACTCCAATATGATATAATGGTAGGGATCACTTTTTTTGGAAAGCTCCGGCTAAAGAAGTTGGCCCAAGAAAAGTATTTTTACCTCTCGGTTTCAAGGGCTACATTTTTTCTTATTGTTAGTTTGAATTTTATGCTTTTCATTTGGCTCTAGTTAAGTGTTTAGCATTATGTTAGTGTTATTTTATTAATTGCGTGCTGTTTATTGGTGGTGCAAAGGTGTTCATCAATGTTCCATGGTGGTATGTGGCTTACAATAGGATGATCAGTCCATTCTTGACTCAAAGAACCAAGAGCAAGTTTGTTTTGGCAGGCCCTACCAAGACTACTGAGACCCTCTTCAAGTCGGTTTATTTTTATGAGTTTTATTCCAGTATTTGATAATAGTTTAGTAAAACTATGTGTCATTAAGTGTAATAATATTACTCGGGATTTAAATGTATCAGATACTTAGCACCTGGAGCAAGTACCAATTCAGTATGGTGGCCTTAGCAAGGATGGTGAACAGGACTTCACCTCTGGTGATGCTGCAACTGAGGAAACTATTAAACCTACAAGCAAGCACACTATTGAACTACCAATCGACGAGGTGGGCTTGTTCTTCTAAGTTTACTCATGAAAGGAAAAGTGAGAAATTAAGTTAAAATTTATAATGTTTTATCATGATGTGAGTTTTGCAGGCTTGCGTTTGGTTTGGGAGGTGAGAGTGGTAAGCTGGGATGTTGCCTATGGAGCCGAGTTTGTCCCAAGTGCTGAGGGTGGATACACATGGATTGTGCAAAAATCAAGAAAGATTGGGCCAACCGATGTGCAAGTAATCGGCTACACCTTCAAAATAGGTGAACCGGGCAAGGTGGTCTCACGTTTGATAATCAAACTTCTAAGAAGGAAGAAGCTTGTGTACAGGTCCAAGATCAAGCCCTCTGAATGAACTTATGGTGACAAATAAATGCATTCACATTCTTTTCTGATTGTCATTAAAACTTATCTTTGGATAAGGTTGTGAGGGAGGTTTTTGCTTCATAGTTCGTTATTATTTTAGTTTATTTATTTAAGTTTTTGTGGTTGGAGTTTTAAATGTCAGGCAAAAAAAACTTGGCAATGCAAGAAGCGAGGAAATTGTGAACGTTACTTTGTGATTTGCTAGTGTGGTGTGGATACAAACTCCTGTTAATTGTTCTTGATGCTCAGGGGTGGAACCATGATCTCGGGTTTTGGGGCTAATTGGAATTTTGATTTTTTTTTAATTTTTTTTAATTTATGATATGCTCACTTCTCGCTAGTGTTTTCATAATAGCTTGACAATTTAGTACTTCCAAATGATTTCCTAGACCACAACAAAATGAGAATTCAATATCATTGATTTATTATTATTATTTTTTCTAAGTTTAAAGGGGGATATTTCAAATTCAGAGAGAATGTTTGATTTTAAAATTTGATGTTGATAATGAATCTTACCATACCATTGTCCTGTCTTGTGTTTATTTATGATAAAACCATGTTCAAAGATTCTGAGTTTCTTGTTCCCAATCATTATCCACACCTGACCACCTACCTGATCAAGAAGTGGTTGTTTATAGGAAACATTGTTGTTGCTCTGAAAGACACTGTCCTCAGAGGTATCTTCCACCATTCACGTGGAATCTTTTTTTTTTTTTTTAAAAAAAGATTTCAAATGAATGGTGATGATGCCTGTAAGGGCACTACCTTTAAAGGCATCATCAAACAAACCTTGTTTTATAACTCTCAATTCACCATAATCACTTGGAAGTTGCTGTCCAGAGTATAAAGATCGCTCAAACAATCTGCACACAAAACTGAGATTATCATGTTGCCAGATTCTTTGTATTGTCTAGAGGCTGCTTATATATATAGGCCATTAGGCCTCCTTGCACAACAAATTCTATTTATTTAGTAGTTATATATATATATTAATTATATTACAAAAAAATAAAAAATTCAAATCTCTGTTATGAAGATATTTTTTAAGTTAAAATTTAACATTTTAGTTTAATATTCATCAAAATTTTAACTTTCATTACATGCATTTGTTTCATTTATTTACCGTGCTTTTTTAACCATTGTAAATACATTTTTTAAGTTAAATTTTTACTTTTATAATTTGGATCACAATAATTTGCCACCAACCAATATTGAATATTGAAAATCAAGTATTGGCATGAAATAGAGCCGTATAAATGAAGATGACATAGTGAAATTAGTATAATTATTATTAAATTGTATTCAAGGTCATGTATATGTATTTGTTGAGCGAATCAATATTAACTTATAGTGCATGCTTGGTAAGGCTTCATTTTTTTAATTTATCTAATACATCCAAAAATTTGAGCTACACCTGATATTGTCGTACATACAACACTTTAATCCGTAGAAACCAAGATGTAACATGATATACGGAACCACCGTGAAAGCTGCGTTGGCAATAAAAAAGTTAGAGCCAGATATGCGACACATGGACTTGCAAGGATAAGAGAGAAATCCTACTAGGAAACAAAATAAAAAATATATATATAATACACAATTCCACCAAATACGTATGGAGAAGGAAACCATATGCTATAGAAAAAATTCAAAAAAATAAAATTTATAGTATGAAATATAAAATATATAGCTCTCACATAGGTATCAAAATTCATTATTGTGGATCCTCTATAAAATAATTATGATATCAAGGCATATGTACCTCAAGTCTTCTGCTTAATTGTTGTTGGAGTGCAACAATTATTATTGTTTGAAGAACGATTGAAGCATTTGCTTGGACTGTTATATAATTTAAAGATTAAAGTTGTACCTAACGACCATCTATATCTTTAGGTAAAACGACAATCACTTGATCCCACAATTGTATTAGAGTCAATGTCCGTGTTCGATCTCGTAAGGTGCAAGATAGTACAATTATTGAGAGTGAGTTTGTTGTAGTGCAATAGTTATCCTTACTTGGAGAGTCATTAAAGCGTGACGCTTGAGCTGCTGTAAGATTTAAAGATTATGGTTGCACCTTTACCAACAACTATTTATCACACACTATAATTTTTGGTAAAACGACAAATGCTTAATTCTACGGCTGTGTGACAAAAATTGGGAAAATTTATAAATCTAAATTCTATTTCTTAAAACAAGTTTTATATTTTTTTTAAAAAAAAAATCAATAAAATGTAGTGCCACTCATATTTTTTTCCGAAATTAATGAACTTGTATTTTGGATGTTTCACACAAAATACAAGAATGTATCATGTATGTACTGCCATATTGGTTAAAAGATTTGAAATACACCGTTATCATAAATTATAGTTTTTGATAATACGGTATAATAGCTCGATCCTACAATGGTATCAAAGCTAAAATCTATTTCTATGAATTATAAGTTCTTGTAATTATTACGGTTTAGTAATTCTCATCGATATTATAACGATCGAAACATAACGTTTGAGTTAATGTACATTATAAGATATGTAAAAGGCCATATTTCGTCATCACGTTGGCAGATGTGGTGTTTCTCGTTCTCCTTCTCGTTTTGATCGGCAAGGGGTGATTTGTCCGTTCGAAAGCTCAGGCGACTCATCTGTTACTCCTTCTCCTCAGCAGCTTCTAGGGTTGGCTTCTTGTTTGGGCACTTCTGGTACTTTTGACGTCTTTCCGAGCTTCTCTCCAGCCTCAATCAACCCTAATAATGCGAATCTTGCTACGACCGATATCGTGGGAAGGCTGGCGGCTAGGGTTTGGTTTTTTTTTTTTGCTCTTCTCAGGTGTCCGACACCCCTGATTTTGTTCTTTGCCCTTTGGCGGTGGTTTGTGCGGCAACCACACCAAACACCACGCTGGATGAGTCTTTCGTAGGTATGCACGAATTTGGGATAATTTCGGCATTATTTTGCGTGCGACTGACTAAACGTGTGAGTTCTCCACTTTTGGTTGTTCTTCTTAATTATCCCTCTATAATATATATTTATGTATTGTCTGGTAAATATAGTTTTGCTCGTGGTTGCCTTGTGGTGGATGTGTTTGGTTACATATGTGCCACAATTTGTTTATTTTGTGTTGGTTAGTTGGGCTTGTCTCACTGCCAAGGCATCATTGGCTACGGCTACTGAGATTTTCAGTTCCGTGAGCCATTCAGTGATATTCGTGGGTTGTCGGATACCAGTGAAGGATTTGGAGACGAGAGGAGTTTGCCCCGATTGTTTGTCCTTTATCAGTTATACTTCTGGTTTTCCTTATTTGTACCTTCAAATATGTTGGAATGTAGCTCCCTTGCTCGACCATACCTTGCGTTGCGTAGTTTGAGGTGACCTGGATTGACTCAAGTGGTTTCTGCACTCTCATGATCAATGTCTTGTGTTTGCTACGGTGATTCATGTTACCATCTCACCTTTTCGTCCATCCATTACTAGATGTGTATTTGTGTGTGTCTTGGGCAATTGTGGCTGATTTTTCTTTGTACCTGATCGTTCAATATATATAATACATGCTTTTGTTAAAAAAAAAGGTATAGTTGAACTAATTATGAGACACAATGACAATTTCGATAATCATAATATATATTAATTTTCAAGCATTCATTGTTTTGGGCCTCCAAGAGTTGCCTTTGGGCATAGGTAGAGGGTTTGGATTAAAGTAAAAGGCCCAAGTAAAACAAAACTCAAGGACCCGGAGATCAAAATACAGAACAATTTCAAAAAACGCCACACGTTGATACAACAGACACGAAACTATACCCTCGTCTGAAGCAAGATCAGTTCCACCATCGATAGAACTGAAAAGCCGAATCAATCAGAGAGGATTTTTTGAGGTGATTAGTTCTACAAATGGCGGAAGAAACAAATCTGAGATTCCAGTTCAATACAATTTGAATGCAAAATGGGACGCTTGCCTCGATTTGGGCATTCGTCGATTTGTTTACTCTTCGTTCGCCGGCGCTTTTACCGGGATACTTCTCTTCCGTGAGTGTTTTCCCTTGACTCTATTTTGTTGAATTGTTACATCCTTTTCCCAAATTCTAAGTATTGGTGATTGGATCGTATTACTTGGCGTGGTTTTCTTATTTGCATACTAAACTCAATTTTAATTATCTCGTTATGGATGATTAATCGGTTTTATTATTTTTAATTATATATTTGGGCTACATAACACCATCGCTAGATACTGCAATCCCTGCACTATTATGTAAGTAGGGTTAGAGGGATGTGAAATTACTGAGCAAGAGAGCGTCCTTTAAAAGATTTCCTAAAGTCGTGCTATGTCACTAGGTTGCGGTATGCTGTCCTAGAAATTTTTTCCTTTCTTGTTGATTTTAATATTATTATTATTATTATTATTATTATCTATATGGAGATGTTAGCAGTTTTGCTATCCTATTGTGCTGGCATTTATGCGGAATGTGTATAGGTTGATCTTTTCCAGATACTGGGATCCATGTAGTTATTGGTATCAAGTGTACTCATTAGAGGATGTAGTATACTCATCAGCCGGAAGTTAGCATAGCTTTCTATCATTTCCATGAAAATCATGTCAAATTTTGTCATCTGGGACCTTAAAAGTAGCTAGACTATTTAATTATACATTGTGCTCTCCTACTAAGCTCTAAGGGTTGCTTTTATCAAGCCATTTGACTTATCGGTTATGTTGCTTGTGTGTTAGGGAGTCCGGTTACACGCTGGGCATCTGTAGCTTTTGGTGCTGGAGTAGGAATTGGTTCTGCATACTCGGAGTGCTCTCATAAATTTGATGGATCTCCACCGAAATTGACTCCTAGCCTTTCTGATGCCTCCCCATCTAAGGTAAATATGTTCTTCGTGACACTATTTTTTACTTCAGTTTTGGTCGGGGGATGAGTTTGATTAAGTTTAGTTTTGCCACTTCTATTCTTCCAGCCATGGAGAGACCCATTCGAATGTAACATAATAAGTATATATGTTCTCTTCTGAAGTCTAAAAGTTCAATTTATTTCTCCAACTGTGAGTGTTAGTGAAGTTCATTGACGAATGTTTTATGGGTTTTACTTTTTGGAATAGTTATTCTGGCAAAGCCTAAAGGTTGTTCTGGCTCTGTAAATAAAGCTGTCTTGTGGGCATTTCCCTAGAACAGCTAGAGCTTCTGATTTTGTGTCAAGTATGGATCAATTAGGAGGAATTTTATGTGGTTCCATGTGAAAGAACAACATCCAGTTAAATCATCGGTTGATTGCGAAGCTTCTATCTTGTGTCTGTATCAGTTTTCTGAGTCATAGTCCATTATTTTCGACATGTCTTTACCATCCCGTCGCAGCTGTCTCGGTTACATACATGCCTCCTTAGATCAAATATGCCATATCTTTGGGGATGCGATTTGTTAAACTAATGTTTGAATACGATGCAGGGTGAGGAGGAATGAAGTCATCATTGCTTGGCAAGTTTTACACAACTCTAGCCTTTCATCTAGTTTGCAATTGTTTTTTCCTCAAAGATGTAGTTTTGAACAGTTGATCACCAACTGCTATTGTATTATCACAATTTTCATGAAAGCTAATCTGTGTTTCGCACTCTTATCATAGTGGAGTTAAATAGGGTAAACAGATTCTGATATTTGTATTTTTCGTGTGGATGTGATTGATCGGTGGTGGCATGTTCTACTGGGGATGAGTTTCCACACTATGCATGGTAAATGTTTATCTGCAAATTCGACATAAATGGGACTTGAGTTAGGGACCGAAACAAACCGGACGGCTTGGGTTTCTACACTGGGGTCGAGACGACAGAAAACACACTCGATTAAAATCTTGTTCGGATTAGCCTGATTTCCTAATAAATATAAAATAAAAAAAAATATAGTAAAAGCATGATAAAAAGTAAAACAATAACTGCTTAAGTAATATAATTTTAATATATTCAAAAAGTTATATAATTTTTTTTTTAAAAATTTCCATGGAGTACTGAGCTGATTAGATACGCAAATAAAAAAAAAGTCACATTTCATTAAAGCAGATCAAAGAGCTTCACTTTACCCTTCATGATGATTCGAACCCAGGACTTTAAGTTAGATAGTGTGGTGCCATAATGGAATGGGATTTCATCGGATCGGATGAATTTTTGCGTTTTCCAATTTTGATTGGCTGTCGTAATTGAGTAGTAACTCATCTTAGATGGTTAACTGAAACTTTTTTAGTAAAAAGGTGAAAGTAAATAAAAAAATAATATTTCATCAAAAAAAACATATACAAAATAATCTATTTAGGAAATTTTAGATATTAGATGGATAACCCGTTCGATTAACTATCGAACGCCATTAATGAATGTTTGCTTGTGGCCAATTATCTAATATATATATATATTCCTTTAAGCATCTGATTATCCTGTCTATAAAGGCGTTCAAATCTCTTTTCACAGGCAAACATTCATTAATGGCTCCGAGAGTGACCCGCAATCCGGGGGATCCGAAAGACTTCCCGCTCGCAAATGTACCACAAGAGGGTCTCTGGCGATCAAAGCCAAGAACGGCGCAAATTTCCCCACCACGAGAAAGCTGCGGAGGCTGCCCGGGTGACGAGAATCCGCAGAAACTTTGCCCGGCGGATAACTTCGAAGAGGGGCCTCTGAGTGATCAAAGGCATGAACGCCGGTAAATTTCCCCACCACGAGAAAGCTGCGGAGGCTTCCGGTGACGGAGAAGCCCCGGATTTTTACCCGGCGGATGACGTCAGAAGCCGCTCCAACAAGCTCAAGTCCAAGACCACCAAGTTCTAGTTATAATTGTTTTGTTTTCCCAATACTGCTCTTTTTTCGCTTTGTTGATTTTTTGTTGATTTTTTAATTTTGTATGTAGAGCGAGCATACACCTGGGACAGTATTGATGATTTGGATGGAAGATGTAAGGGAAAGAGAGTTGTTTCTTGAAGCAGCTTTCTTCCGGCTTGCTTCTAGTTACCGTAAGTTTATTTTTCCACTTTCCAAGTCTTTTTTGCCATTTATTTATGTGAATTTCGAGTATCTCTTTGGGGATTTGGAATAGCCGTGTGGGTTGCTGCATTTGTTGAAGTTTTCATGAATGAGCTATATGTTACTTATAGTCTCAATCAAACGTGAACTTGAACTCTGGATGTTGAAATATTTTGTTTTCTTAGCGTTACAAGAATTTGTAATCCGTGAAATCTTTACGTAAAAGCGCTGGAAACTTACAATTTATGTGTGAATGTGTAGCCCATTTAATGTATGAAACTATGTGAGATTTGTTTTGTGCTGCTTTTATTTTGTTTCTTTTGTTAAGAAAATTCACTTTTGTTAAGTCTAATTTTGTTTTAGTCACAATGTCTTGGTGCAGTTTCCTGTTGGTAGCTAATAGGTTTCACCATCTTTCACTGATAGCTCAATTCCATACTGTTATTTACTCAAAATCATAATTAAAAGTCAGAACCTACTATGGAATGTCTGGGTAAAATTTTCATAAAGAATTTTTTTTTTCTTGGAGTGAGGATATTGTTATTTTTCTTTTTGTTCTACCATTACAACATATTTCTGTTGGCATCTGTAACAACTTTAGTTCTGTTGTCTATGATCTATATGGAAGTTTGAAGAACAAAGTTGAATTGAAATGTTCATAGATTTTAATTCTTGATATCATATTTCCAGAAAAAAGGAGCCGCAGCCTTTTGAAGTTCAACCTCCAACCGTTATTTCTGCTGTACGATTATCAGTTTCAAAAAAAGTTTCAACTTAATCTACCAAAAATTCATCTTCCTTACCAAATCCACATCCACATCCATAACACTTATTCAGATAAGTCCATCTTTTATTTTCTTTTACTTATAATTTTTTATATTCCTTAACAACTTACATGAAACAATCTTGCCCACATAATTTCTTTTGGAAGGAATGTTATGTTTATTTATACAACACACTCTATTTATATAAAGATGACAGGTCGATAATTGTTTGTCTATTGCTTAAATTATGTTTTCCTTCTATCAAGTCACGTTTTTTTAACGTTTGTTGCCGTTTTTATGGGACTTTGTGCGCTTCAATTACGTTGAATGATTATTTCAATTATGGTGCACATTATTTGTTTGTCAAAATTCTCTTTAGTTAAAAGTGCGTGCCTTGAGTATAATGGTGCACATATTGGTTGCGTGCACCGGTAGACTCAAACGTTTGCTTTTAAAATAAAGTACATAAACTTGTTTAACATTACCACACTGTGCAAGATTACGTGCACCACCTTGTTAATTTTGGGTGCACTATCTTAATATATGCAAGTTCACCTCATTTAGTATTATAAAAAAATGTTTATTTTCGTAAGCCACCCGTTGAGTATAGTGATGCACATATCGGTTGTCGGCACCGGTAGACTCAAGTGCACGTGTTAAAATTAAGTGCACCAACTTGTTTAAAATCACCAAATTTTACAAAATTACCTGCACCACCATGTTAAGTTTAGTTGCACACCACCGTATATATCCAATTGCACCACCATCGTAATAAAAAAATGTGTGTTTCATAAGTACACGCCTTGAGTCTAGCGGTGCATGTATGAGTGTGTGTCCCGTAGATTCCAGATGTACACTTGTTAAAATTAAGTGCATCGACTTGTTTATAATCACCACCTTGCTCAAAATTACTTGTACCACATTGTTAAATTTGATACACCGCCTTAATATATGCAAGTGCACCACCACCTTAGTATAATTTTTTTGGTAAGTGCACCCGTCGAGTCTAGCTGTCCACGTATCGATTGCATTGCACCGGCAGACTCAAGCTGTGCACCTGTTTAAAATTATGTGCAACAACTTGTTTTAAAATCACCATCTTCTTCAAAATTACGTGCACCACCTTGTTAAGTAAGATGAACCACCTTAATATATACATTTGCACCACCATCATAGTATAAAAAAATGTGTGCTTTCATAATTCACCCATTAAGTCTAGCGGTTGCATGTATGGGTTGCATGAACCGGTAGATTCCAACGGTGCACTTGTTGAAATTAAGTGCACTATCTGTTTAAAATCATCACCCTTTGTTTAAAATTACTTTCACCAATTTGTTAAATTTAGGGCATCACCTTAATATATGCAAGTCGCAACCACCTATTTGATAAAAGAGTTGTGTTTTCATAAAATGCACCTCTTGAGTCTAGCAGTGCATGTATATGGTTTGCGTGCATCGGTAGACTCCAGCGGTCCACTTGTTAAAATTAGGTGGTACCAAATTGTTTGAAAATGACCACATTGTTTAACAATACATGAACCACCTCATAATTATTAAATGCGCGCCTTAGCCCAAGGCTCAAACCTCGCGTCTCGCAGCGCCTGCGCTCCTGTTCGAAAAGGCCCGCGCCTTTGTGCGCTTTTACTCATAACCAAGGCCGCACTTTAGCGCGCCTTTACTAAGAGCTGAGAATATAGGCGGCAGTTAGTATCTCCTAGTGATAAAGTTAGTTGGACCATTATATTTATATTTGGTCTTATTAAAAATAGCTCAAGCTATAAGATTTAAGGTTTATTGTTAGCGTACATTGCTTTTGTTAGCCAAGGTAGTGCAAAAGAATGATCCGAGCTCTATAATTTTGTGATAATACAGTTGATGAAGATAATACTGATCTTAAAGTTGAATATAATGAATGTTAAATAATTAGTCCTTTGTTTTGAAACTTGGGTAGTTTAATGTGTAAGGATTTTTTCAATTTTAATATTTGTTGAACGATTTTTTTTGTGCATTATGATAT